>BPLQ01015144.1:600000-870652 GCA_021605075.1 Caerostris darwini | reverse complement strand
CGTGAAGTAATTTTTCGAAACATAATTAGGCTTTTGAGAATTAACATCTCAGAAATATAAAATACACTTGGTCACATATGGTTAATATTATTTTTTGTTGTTCATTGCAATACATATATTAAAAAAAAATTGATAGCTGGATTTTAGAGTTAAGGATCCCTTATTTCACTTTTTAGAAATGATTAAAAAAATTTAAAATCGCTATTTGAAAGATTTAAAGCAGTTTCTCTTTCATTAATTTTAAAAAATGTGTTTTACCATAGACAAAAATTTATTTTAGCCATACCACGGAGATTTACTATTTTTAACCTATACCATAAAGATTTTTGACCAAATTAAAATTTTTATTTTAAATACTATGACTTAATTATTAGAAAGAAACATTCTAACAATTAAAGCATTTTGAAAAACAATTAAAAAAAGTTTAATATGCAAATTAACATAAAGCTAGAAATGCTAAATAAATGGCAAAGTGCTAGACTGGGCATGATGGCTTTGCAAGACATTTATTTAGATTTGACATCTTTTCGTCCCCTAATAGTGCATTATGCAGGCAGATGCACTGTTATGGATGCATCGCATCTTAAAGAATGAACTGAGGTGTCTGAACGTTTTTAAATTTCTACTATTAGCTCACACTCTCTCTATATATATCTTGTTCAAATTTTCAATCGTTCATAAAATTCTTTTTATTCATCCACTCAAGTTCAAATACATTTTTTGAACTTTCAGTGGATGACACTTGATGTCAATACAGTTTTTTCAAATATTAATTCATTAATTAAATTTAATTAATTAATTTTAGTTTTTTTGAGATTTAAGTTGCATGTATCTACCAATAGATGGCTCCAAATGTAAAAGGGAAATTTCAACTTTATTGATAAAGGACTTTTTGCAGTATAGTGAAAAAAGTAGGAATTTACTTAAAAATTTTTTTTTATATATTAGTTATAAAAAATACATTTTAAATTACTTACATATTACTATATTTTATATTACTTGATATATAAGGGCAGGCAATACAGAAACTTCAAGATCTCCAGGCTGACTTGTGTTGGCTTTTGACATTTTTTTAATTTTGCCTTCTGATCTTACATGCTGTTTTTGCTTAGTTTCCTATGCATGTGTTGTGTGTGCCTGTCACACACTAGTCAATGAAAAATTTCTATGTACAAGTGCTACTACTAAAAAAAAAAAAAAAAAAACGAATGTACTTGATCGATACTACATTATTGAAAAAATCTGTTTTTTTAGAGTAATTGTTTATCCTTTAAAATTTTTTAGGTGTCATATAATTTCAGTAATCTATGTCTTGTGTTGTAAATAAATTTTTAGATTATGAAATGTACAAATTTTGTTAGAGTAAAAAGAAAGAGAGAAAATTTATATTTTTCTTTACTGAAAATGATCACGTACCAACAAAATATTCTAAACGTCAGAAAATGAAGAAGTTGTCTTAAATATTTTCTTAAAATTGAAGGAATCCAGTTAGGTTTTAAACTCAAGAACAAATGAGAAGTATTCTTAAAAGAAGAACAGTTGTAAAAATGTTTATTTTGAACCTATTCTGGTTTTAGCTCCAAATGGCTTTTTAATATATTTACATTAAATCTGATTTAGATTCCTGTTTATTACTAAATTTAAATTCTTTTGATGTTAACACAGGCATTGGTTTAGAATCGGTTTATATTTTGATTGACCATGAATGATTATCAACTTTGGTATATAATTAGATCCTATTTTTGTAAACATGAATTATCTCTATTAATCTATTTAATTAAAATTAAATGACTAAAGGTTCTTAGAAACAAAGTTTAATTAATTATAAAAAACAAAATTTTTAATTGGAACAAATTAGCTGTGAAATTTTATCCTACATGCATTATTAGTGGGTAATGCATTCAATTCATTATTAGCAAATATTAAATTTTGCAGTGTTTACATATTTAAAAGCTTGATTTAATGAGATATTAGTATAAAATGCATGGATACCTGATACTTTAATTGCTTAAGTTAAAAAAAATTCTATGAAAATGTTTTTATTAGTTCACTATATGAAGCAAATTGGTTAATTACGAATGAAAGTAAAATATTCATATTTTATTCTTTTTAATCAGCGAAGTTTAAAAATATAAATAACAATTTGTTAGCGATTACAAATTTTATGCATTAATTTTTTAATATTTTAAAGCTCTCTTTCTTTAAATAATTCTGTTACAATTTTATAACTATGCATAAAATAAAGCTTTAATTAAAGAAAAGACTTTTATATAAAAGTGAAATTTTAGTAAAATTGTTCTTTTTCTCAATAGTTATTATTCTTATTTACTAGTGCTAATCGTAATAGAACAAAAAATTTAACTTTCGCCCTGATAAATGGCCTACAAAACTAACAAATGTATAATTTAATAAATTTGTTATGTAAAAATAACATCACCATTCTTTTTAGAAATTTATTTTATTTATTGCTATTTTTTTATTTAGAGTTTTGGTAGCACTTTTCTTCTTTCTTTCTTTTGAAAAAATATCTTCCAACAGAAGAGAGGGATATTTTCAAATAACAGATAATATAACAGATATTTTCAAGTAATTATATTTTTAAAATCCCATAAAAAAAGCAAAATTTGAATAAAATTGTTTATATTCTCAAAAGTTATTATTCTTATTTACAAGTAAGTGCCAACTGTACTGGAAACAAGTTATAAAAAAAGTTTTTTAAAGTCAATTCCTATTTTTTTTAACTATATTGCAGAAAAGTTCTTTATAAATAAAGTTGAAATTTTCCTCTTACATCTGGCGCCATCTATTATTAGATACATGCAAATTAAATCTAAAAAAAACTAAAATTAATTAATTTAATTTAATTAATGAATTAATATTTGAAAAAACTGTATTAACGTCAAGTGTCAACCACTACAAGTTCAAAAAATGTATTTGAGCTTGAGTGGATGAATAAAAAGTATTTTATTAACGATTGATAATTTGAACAAGATATATAGAGGGAGAGTGCGAGCTAATAGTAGGAATTGAAAAAATGTAACTTTGCTCCAGATAAATGACCTATAAAATTAACAAATGAACAGTTTAATTTGTTTGTCACATAACATTACCATTCCATTTTGAATTAATTTTGGCGACAATTTTTTTGTTTCTTTAACGGACGAAATATCTTCCGACAACTTTCCTCTCGATATTTTCATAACAATGTTTATATTTTGAAAATCAAATAAAAAAATTGAAATTTGAATAAAATTTTTCACATTCTCAATAGTTATTATTCCTATTACAAGTGCTAACCGTACTGGAAAAAAAAATGTAACATTGCTGCTCCAGATAAATGGCCTATAAAACTAACAAATGCACAGCTTAATTAGTTTGTTACGTAAAATTAACTGTGCCATTCCATTTAGAAATGTTTTGGTAACACTTTTCTTCTTTCATTAGCGGAAGAAATGTCTTCCAACAGTAGAGTGGGCAGATATTTCATAACAAAGTTTATGTCCTGAAAATCAAATCAGAATTTACTTTGAAGTAAATTATCGAACTGAAAATTGATGGCTATCTAAGCAAATAATTACAAGGCTTACAAGACAACTTTCTTCAAAGGCTTTGTATGTTGAAATAGTGGTCGTAGTAGCCTCTAAATAACTTGTTCCACATTCCAAGTGTGCTTTCAACATACAAAATATCTATGTCAAACAGCAACAGCCTTTCATTTCACTCTACACACATACTTTAAAGTAGAACAAATATTTCGACACGGAAATCCAGTTCAGATGGAAAAGTTTTTGAATGGAAAAGGAACTGAAGATACTGATGAAATGTGGCCATAAAGATACAGTAGCATTCATAAAAGAGCGAAAAAAATTCCCGCTGCATCTATGTACTATGTCTGGAGCAAATGTGCAAGACAAATGATGCACTGACGGAAATTCTTTCGCTTCTCAAACACCAGTTTCTGTCTTTCGTTGAGAAGTTGACCCGTAAGCGTACAAAATGGGACTCATTCTGTTTCTTCAGGAATGATAATTTGTTCAATAGCCTGCGGATCTCGCCAGCTCTTCTCTTTATCTTTTGCTCTCCGCTCGAAAGCTTTAGATTTTTATTTCTTCCTTTTTTCCTTTTTGTTGTTGAAGTGATTTGAGGTGACATTTGAAGAAAGTATTTGAAACGACATCGATCGAACACTTTATTCCTAGTTTGAATATTTGAAGTTTGCTAAGCAGTTGAGGAAGTGTGTGGGAATGTAGTAACTTGGATATGTAGATAATTGATTTATTATATGCATGGAGTGATCATTATTTGAGCAGGAATTAGTATTTTTCGTCTCGAAAATTTAATCAAATCATTAATTTAATTAATTAATTAAAATCATTAACATTCATTAATAATCAGTAAAATCCTTAATAATTAATTGAAATCATTAAAATTATTAATTTTTAATTAAAATCATTATTATTTTTCTTTTTGTTGTTGAAGTGATTTGAGGTGACATTTGAAGAAAGTATTTGAAACGACATCGATCGAACACTTTATTCCTAGTTTGAATATTTGAAGTTTGCTAAGCAGTTGAGGAAGTGTGTGGGAATGTAGTAACTTGGATATGTAGATAATTGATTTATTATATGCATGGAGTGATCATTATTTGAGCAGGAATTAGTATTTTTCGTCTCGAAAATTTAATCAAATCATTAATTTAATTAATTAATTAAAATCATTAACATTCATTAATAATCATTAAAATCCTTAATAATTAAGTGAAATCATTAAAATTATTAATTTTTAATTAAAATCATTATTATTTTTCTTTTTGTTGTTGAAGTGATTTGATGTGACATTTGAAGAAAGTTTTGAAACGACATCGATCGAACACTTTATTCCTAGTTTGAATATTTGAAGTTTGCTAAGCAGTTGAGGAAGTTGCGGGAATGTAGTAACTTGATATGTAGATAATTGATTTATTATATGCATGGAGTGATCATTATTTGAGCATGAATTAGTATTTTTTTCTCGAAAATTTAATCAAATCATTAATTTAATTAATTAATTAAAATCATTAACATTCATTAATAATCAGTAAAATCCTTAATAATTAATTGAAATCATTAAAATTATTAATTTTTAATTAAAAATCATTATTATTTTTCTTTTTGTTGTTGAAGTGATTTGAGGTGACATTTGAAGAAAGTATTTGAAACGACATCGATCGAACACTTTATTCCTAGTTTGAATATTTGAAGTTTGCTAAGCAGTTGAGGAAGTGTGCGGGAATGTAGTAACTTGGATATGTAGATAATTGATTTATTATATGCATGGAATGATCATTATTTGAGCAGGAATTAGTATTTTTCGTCTCGAAAATTTAATCAAATCATTAATTTAATTAATTAATTAAAATCATTAACATTCATTAATAATCATTAAAATCCTTAATAATTAATTGAAATCATTAAAATTATTAATTTTTAATTAAAATCATTATTATTTTTCTTTTTGTTGTTGAAGTGATTTGAGGTGACATTTGAAGAAAGTATTTCAAACGACTTTATTCCTAGTTTCAATTTTTGAAGTTTGCTAAGCAGTTGTGGAAGTGTTTGCGAATGCATTGGATATGTAGATAATTGATTCATTATGGGCATGGATTTATCATTATTTGAGCATGAATTAGTATTTTTCCTATCGAAATTAATCATTAATTAATTAATTAATTAATTATTAAATTAATAAACAAAAATCATTAACTAAAATGATTAATATTAAAAAATCGTTAATTTTTGTTTGTAATGAATTTTATATGAACAATGCGAATAGAAAAAAAAAAAATTAAACAAAATATAAACTATTATTTGCTACTACCAAATTGTTGAAATAAAATTTTGTGCTAAATTAAATAGATATACTTTTTTAAAAATAATTATTAAAACCTATATATATTTTTAATTACACATAACAGAAAACGATGTGCATTTTTTTTTTCTACCTCAAAGATGTAGTCATTTTATTTGTCATATTTTTGCTTTACCTCTGTAAACGTCAGCAGAAAAGATTTTTCAGTGCCTGAAATTTTTGAATTATAATCTTATCCAGTGAATTTTATATTTTGTTCATTATTTAAAAAAGAAATGCCTAAATTTAATACTTAAACTTATATATTAAACTTATATTTTTTTTTTTTAAATTACATATTGTTTATAGAAAAATACTAAAACTTTTAAGAATAATACCAAAATTAAAATATTTATATAATTTTTCGTTAATTTTGATCTTATTTTCATATTTTTTATTCCTTATTCATAAATTAAATAATTTACCAGTTTAATTGTACAAAATTTTCCATGTTTGTACAAAACCTCAAGGGACATTTGTTTGTAAAATTTATTTCTTCTTATGTCTTAAATAATTAATCTGTTGAGGTAAAGCTAACAAATTATTTCTTTTATATGAAGAAGAAAAGCATTTCTCATAAATAAATTTTAAAAACCGTTTCAATGTAATACAGTAAAACTAAAAATAAAAAAATAAAGACAATTAAACTAAGCAGTTTATAGAATAAATGCTTTTAGTCAAGTAATTACTTATTCCATATTGTGATTTCCATTTAAATTATGTAATTCACTTTAATAAACGGAATCATACTAAATAATTAAATTAATTAATGAATAAATCAATTTTTAACGATGATTAATTCACTTTCTTTATTTAATCTTTTTTTTTATCTTTCTTTTTTTTTCTTATTAATTTAGTTTATGTCAATTTATAAGAAAGAAATCTTTCGAGTTTTAAAATTTGAACGTTAAAATATGAAACTGAACCAGAATCTAAAAATAAGTCAGATTGGACTCTAATGTCTATTAATCACAGTAAATGCCTTGATGAGTAATCAGAAAAGGAGAAAAGCAATTAAAAAGTTTTAGTATGTCGTATCTTATTGTTTATAAAACTGGTAATATAAAAAATTTTCCAAATGGAACAAATAGCAATTTAATTTTGACTAATTAATTTACTCTAATTGATTAATAAAATTAGCTTAAATCAAAATTGCTCTTCTATTTTTCTTAAAATTAAAAAAAATATCATTAATAATTTTAAATTCTTATAGAAAAATTATTCTACTTTATTTACTCCTTAAACCTGTATTTAAATGCAGCTAATTATCATTGTATTATAAATATAGTCTCTCATGAATTAAACTCAATAAGTATAAAGAATCCTTTTACAACTTACACTTATATGTTCCTCGTATCTCCTGGTATGGTCAGCAATGAAATGTACGGACTCCATAGCCCTCTGAAACTCCGGGCAAAAGTGTAAACGCATAGCTATCCCAGGGGGCGAAGTTCCTTCTGGATTTTGAGTTGAAGTTGAGCTGGCATCATCATCTGTATTTGGGGCTTCAGCAGCAGCAGCTGCTTTGCCGGCATATCCATGGATCCTGCAGCCACCATATTGCTGGGAGGCCTGGGGTGCTTGTTCTCCAAACTCAACATCATAACTGGTCCTGCGGGTTTGAGATTCTCTACTGTTACAAGGTCGAGTCATAAACTTTCTGGGGTCCGCGGAGTACAACGGTCTACGCATCAGCAACAGACGAGGTAAGATCTGCAAAAAAACACGCTTGACCCAAGGTGCCATTTTATGGGTAGATGATGTCCGAAAATGAACATTTAGCACCACAACAGTCACACATATGGATAAAGTTACAAGTATCATCGTGAAAAGCAGATATTTTCCTAGAAGAGGTACAACCAAAGAGGTTGGAGGAATGATTTCAGCCAGAAGAAGAAAGAAGACAGTAAGCGACAGCAAAATAGAGATACTGAGAGTTACTTTCTCACCGCTGTCTGATGGTAGGTAAAAGACAAGGACAGTAAGGAAAGATATTCCCATACACGGAATGATAAGATTTACTGTGTAGAAGAGGGTCTTCCTGCGCATGCTTATGTTGAATGTTATATCTACATATGGCTCCTCACAGCACGTGTAATACTTCTCGTGGCGAACGGCAGGAACTTCTAGAATATCCCATTCAACGCTGAGATAAAATTCTGTTAGATCAATTCCAATTTCAACTAAATTGGTTCCTCTTACTTCGTCCTTGTGACGAAGATCAACCTGCAAAAGAAAAATCAACTTTAATCATAAATATTTTAAAGGTAATTAACATGTGATAGTTATGTGTATTTAAAAGATTCAATCAATCATTCAAAAATGATAAGAATTTCAAATTCACTATACACTTCGTACAGACGTAAAATAGGTACTGTTGTAACCAGGCATCATTTTCGAATTCTATTCTTTTACATGGGGCTTGATGGCTGAGTGACTAGCTCTCTAATGCTCTGTGCCAGAGATTTCGTGTTCGAATCCCAGATGTACCATGAATGCTTGTAGTGGTTCGGAATCCACTTTAAACCGTAGGTCCCGATCTAATGTGACTGTTGGGCTTAGGGTTGACAACTCTACCCCTTAAAAAGAAAGCATCTCCTGCTTCGAAATCTACCAGTAGGCAGCCGGCCCTGGTTCACCCTGGGGGTGTCGCGCAAATGATGAAGAAGAGAAGACGAATAATATTTTACATATGATATTTTGTTTTGTATCTCCCATGCATTTCATTCCAATCTGACAACTTTGCCATGGTCTTGCAATTTCATAAATATAAATTCATATGAAAAAGAACAGAACTATTATTCTTAAACTTTAAATCTTTTAATTTTATTTCAAAATTTTGCAGTTAAAAACCTAATTTCTAAATTAGATCTCCAAGAGAAAATTAAAAGTAATAGTTATAAACTGAAAATGTAGTTTAAAATATTTCTCGAGATGAGTTCAGTTATTTAAAAAAGTATTTTGACTCAATTCTTTTTTTTGTCAAATTTCAATGACAAACGTGATTAAAGAATGACAAAAACAAAGCATTATCTCAAGACACTTCTTAAATTCTTCAAAGAACGAATAAATAAAGATTATGAAATCTTGCGTTAAATATTAATCAAACTAAACGGAACAATTTTTTCGAAAGCTCAGTTTAACAATTCAGCTCCTAAATGAGGAAAGAAGTTGATGTTCCCGATAATGACATCCGATTAAATTTCTCATCATCATTCAGGAATTCTAAGACGATATTAGTATTTTAATATTCCGGCTAAAAGGGAAAAACATATTAATTATGTGTCGAGTTAAAAATATATAAATGGGCTGAGGACTTCATCTTTCTGTTTGATGTTCTCAACAGTTTTTGAATTTTAGAGGGATTTTCTTGAGCACAAAGCCATTTTCTTCATTTCCTTGTTTTAAAAGAAAACAGAATACTCTAATTATCAAAGCAATCAAAAACTCGTAATGTTATCGCAGTTAAAAGAAAATGTAATTTAAACGACATTTTGATGAAAGAGGCACTAGAGGCTCCTTTCCTTAACCTCTTTTACATTTTTTCAAGAATAATTTCACTAGTCTAGAAAACAGAATTGAGCTGAAAACCAGGCTTTGGCGACTTTTTCTTTTTCTTAATTGTGGCGATCGATTTCATCTTTTCCTGGGATGTAAGGAAAGGTCTCCTTTTCTAACTATCACTAAGGTTATAGAGTGATTTTAGTTGTTTTTACACCTTTCAATAAATTACCGATGCACACTGAAACCTAGTAGATAATACTGATTACTAGTGGGGTAGTGGCTGAAAGTGATTGTTTTAACCTAATTTCTTTTCCTTGTTAATCCAAGAGGGGAAAGAGATTAAATGTAATTTGAAGTAGAAGTTTTATTTATTTTCTTACTTTTTCCTTGTGTTCTCAACACATGTTGAAAATAAATAGTTTAAGACTTGTCTTGTAAAATAATGGGATCAGCGTTAACGTTAATTAATAAGAATTTTAATTTAAATAAAAACACAATAACTGATGTTTATCTTATTATTTGCTTAAAATGTAGAGTTAAATTCTAGAAATTTATATCTTTGTTAATTAGGGTTAATGTAATTCATATTATTAAAACTAAAAATATTAAAGGAAGTGTACTAGTGGTTTACGGATTTTTGTGAATAGTTAGTTAAATAAATATTTGAATACAGTGACGAGATTTTGTGTAAACAAATGTTTAAAATATAAATTTTAAAGATGTTTGTGCCATTTTTTAACAATATTAATCCATTTATTTGCAATATTAATAAATTTATTTACAATTTTAATTCATTTATTTACAATGTATTTTCAAGTTTATTCAATTTTAAACTATTCTTATAAATGATTTGCATAGCTACATTAATGCTTCTTTCAGCATTTTTGTACTATAAATAAGAAAATATCTTTTGAGTTGTCTTTATAATTACAATATTCTGTTCAGTTTAATTCTTATCAGCCTCATTTGAACAAAATATACTAATATTGAAGTAAACTCAAATTATTAAATTAATATATTAATGTATAATAATGCATGCCCAGTAATATAATTTTATTTTATTTTCTATCTAAAAAAGTTGTGTACCGATGTTTAACAGGAAGTGATTGTGACTGATTCAAAAGCCTTGACCAACCTCGAGTAGTCTCAGCATGAATGATGATAATGATGATTGTTTATTTCTAATACAACGTATACCTAATTGGATTATTACTCATCATGTTGCTAACATAGAAAGTACTTCAATATTTAGAAATCGACCAAAGCTGCTATAGCAGTAGAAGAAAAAACATAATTTTTAAATCAAATAGCCTTTTTAGAGTGAACTGCTTTTAAAAAAATTGGCTTAGTTTTTAATCTTTACTTCCACAACTCCAATATCATTTAAATTTAGAAAACTTCATAAAGAATATTTTTATTAATTCATAATTTAATTAATAAAATTTTTATTTTTCATTATAAAGCATCATCATAAACCCACTCAAATGATAATACAAAACCTTAAATCCATCATATGTCCAAGATCCAAATTTCATCAGACAAGTCTGCACATCGAAAGGGAAGAATTCGACATCGATTTCACACGAACTTTTATAAATGGCAGGAGGCTTCCATTGAATCATTCCTCGATTATTCAGCTGAGCCTTTGTTTCCAGCGTCACTTCAAAATTCCCATCAGCACTAAAAATAATGAACACAATAAATTCCAACTCACCATATTAGAAAGATGTAATTTTGGAAACTGGACTTATAAATAAATGTGAAGTTCTTTTCTTGGAATATATATATATACAGGGGGTTATCAAAATAAAGGAAACACCTGTGAATAAAAGTGGTGACTGTGAATAAAAATATAATAATAGCTACCAATTTTTTTGAAACAGAAATGTATATATTCTGGTAGTATGTGGTAGCTTTATTGAAGTTCTGTAAGTCTTGGATTTATTTCAAACGCGTCAAATGTCGGACCTTCCAGATTTTCAAAGGGGCCAAATTGTAGGAGCCCGTCTACCTGGAACAAGTGTATGCAGAAACATCCCAACTTTCAAGCGTTTCTAGAAGTTCGGTGTCTAAAGTCATGACACCATAACACAGCGTGGCAAGACAAGCTCGGCAAAGCAAAAGAGTGGACGGAAAGAGAAGCTCAGTGAAAGAGACCGACGGGTATTGAATCGGATTGTGATGTCTCAAAAGCGAACAACTGCAGCAAAAGCTCAATTAGTATCTGGATCTAAACATTATTCAGCACTTGTATGAACCGATTCCTAGGAGAATCCAAGTTGCATTACATGCCAAAGGCGGTCCTACACCATACCAATAAATGGTTCTTTATAAATGTATGGTGTTTCCATTATTTTGATAACCCCTGTATAATTGTATGAAAATTATCCCTTGTCATTAAATATAATTGTTTTCTGTATCCTATATTTATATATTCTAGTAGAAGTACTTATTGAGCTATTATTCTTTTGTCATGCTGAAAGCTTATCTTTTGAATGCCAACTAGAGCAATCAAGGTAAATTTTTGTAATCATACATGGTATTCTTAATTTATCTGAAGAAATAAGAAGTGCAGTATATAATAATTGTAAATATCACTTCATTTTGTATTTATTTGTTTCTAAAAATGTATTATGCAGCTTTTAAATAGTTGCTAAGATGAATTTTATTTGAATATTAAATAGTTGTTTTTGAATAAACATTTTTCCTTCTGACCTCTATGCTTGTTAAAGAAATTTGATAGAAACTGAAATCACTAAGAGGATACAAAATAGCCTTCATACAGAAAACTAAGGAAAGCTATGCTTTTTTGCATATCCAATATAATAGTCAATGAGTATTAGCGTTCGAAAAGCACCAACCTACATTTGGTACATTTATTTTCTATGATTTTTTAAAAATTTTAGTGATGCAAATATCTTCATCGGCTCAATGACTAAAAAGAATTTTTATTCAATGATATTTTTGTTCATTCGTCATGGCAAACAAATCAGATCTTGCATTTTTAACTAAACATTTTGCTTAGCAACCGCTTTTATATTGATACATTTTATATGAAACCAGAAACAGTTTTTCCCTCCAAATAGTAATAGTTTGATTTTCAAAATATTTTATTTCCAAACATTTTCATCATTTTGTTGGCTGATTCTCCCAGCAATTTTAGTATATTATTTGAGACTTTTATTTCGCTCTTTTTACTTCTAAAAATATTGTGTCTACTTTTTTTGGCCAAAATACCTACATAAATTAAATGCATTAATTACAACTAATATTAAAGAATATATTAGCAATTACAAACAATGTAGTAAAAAATATAAAAATAGTTTACCTGCTAAAAATATTTTATGTAAGCTAAAATATTGGGCATTCCTGATCTTGACCAATAAGATAAAATATTATAATACGCTTTGCCAACTTTTTAACATTGAACTTGCTTTAAAAATCTTTGGAAAAGTAAGAATTTTTGAAATCATTTCTCCAAATCTTTCGAATAATTTGATCTATATTTTGTAATCAACAGATGATATGGAGCAGAAGTCAGATTTCTACCTACGGGTGCTCCCTCAGAACAGAAACTGCACCTCTCTTCCCTCCTTACATGAAGGATACGACAACATCAACAGATGATACAACTAAACTCTGATATACTTGAATATGAACCATTACGTATACTAAACCTTATTTAAAGAGGTCATCAAAATAGCTTCAATAGATAGCTTTTTAAAACTTGCAATGCATCTGTTTGTGATGCATGTTTAGTGTGAAACTATCAAGATATGGTTTTCATTTTGTTTTAATAATGAATACTTGTTAACAAATAAAAAAAGGACATTAAAAAAACTTGTTATGAAATAAAACAAATACTTTTATCAGAAAGCAATTATTCCCTTAAATCACATTTTAATATTATTGCTTACAATGATGTAGTCTTTTTAAATTATAATAGTTTATTATATTATTTTTATTTGATATGATCTTTTAAAATCTCTTTTTGAATCCACTGCCAGAACTAAAAGTCAGATGATAATATATTGGCATATTTTATGTTATCGAACGTGACTGAAGAAATTTCCATAAACATGAAACGACCCTTCTGTGTGAAATAAACTTTTTATTTTGGATCACACACAGTTTTATATTTTATTGCTAAAACCTTTTGTAGACCAGCATCATGTTATTCTTTGTAACGATTGAAAAAAATTTTTAAATTTCTCTTGACTTTATTTAATTCAAACTATTGCATTTTTCAATAAATGAAATCCTGAAATATTATTTTGTAATTCTTAATTAAACTCCTCTTAAAAAAAAGATAAATTTTCAGTTTTTCAAAATATTTTGCTTCCAAACATTTTCATCGATTTGTTGACTGATACTTCCAGCAATTTTAGTATGTTATTTGATACTTATATTTTGCTTTTTTTACTTCTGAAAATAGTGTGGAAGTTAATGTTTACTTTTTTTGACCAAAATATTTACATAAGTTAAATACATTAATTGCAACTAATATTAAAGAATATATTAGCAATTACAAACAATGCAGTCATAGATATATAAAAATAATTTTCTTACTAAGACATAAATATTTTTATGAATTTCAAAATTATTTTCCTTTTTACATGAGCAAATACTATTTACTTAATTGAATAAATCTTGTCTTAATAAAATTGATGGGACTTATTTCACCCCATCTTATGTTATTTTAATTTCCAATATTTTTTATCAAATATCAATTTCTAAAACTATTTCCTGTGAAATCTGACAATATATTCTTTGAAGACAGGGCATATTTAAGAATAATTTAATCGATAATATGGTTATAGATTTTTATTGAGAATTTGAAGTGTGTATGGAAAAATTTCATGAATTTGGCATATGATAATATTCTAAACTTTATTAAAATGATAATATACTGAAATCCATTAAACAATCTTTTAATCATAAGAATCATAGAATATTTTTTCCGGTATGCGTATTATAAATACAAATATTTTGAAATATTACTGATTATATGACATTGATGGTCTTTGTGTTTGTTTTCTGGATTTTCTTCGAAATGTATATTACTATAAATCTGAATTACACAAAAAAATCAAAAAATTTTTTTTAAATTATTAGTAATTGTTTTCTAATTACAGCTGAAACTCTATATCGTTTATTTTTATTCATTTTGAGGCATAAATATTAGATGATTAAAGATAAATATTTGACAAATATTTGAGTGAGAGATATAAATAATAGATTTTTAAAATTAGTTCAATTTTTTAATTGTTTCTCATTTTTAAAATGTATTAAAGAATTTATTTTTTTATAACAGTGAAATTCTAAATGCTTAATTTGAAGAAACTGCAAATTTTAAAAAAATTAATTTTAAGAGATAAAATGCCTATTTTTATGCATTTTTTAGTTTTTAACTTATAATTTTTCTTGTTAGATTAATCACATTGAAATTATAATATCAAACGGCAAATAGTTTAAACGATCTTCTTAACAAAAGGCAACGTTAGACTGTAAAAGTACAAATTAAAAATTTGAGTATGAAGAAAGCCAATCTTCTTTAAGAACATCAAATCATTTAAGCATATACACCTATGTAATTAGCAAGCTTCATTATTATTTTTATTAAATATATAGAAATTATTCCATCATAACAATTATAATGAACAAAGGAATTAAATGCAAAAAACAACTTTGAACAATATAGCTGTTTTTAAACTGTTATAAATTCAACATGCATGTTTAATTTTAGAAAAATGAACACAAGAATATTAATAATGAACATTTATAAGCGAACAAACTTAAAACCTGAAGCACTATCATAATTTTTGAACGACAGGAAAATTTTAGGACTTAATAAAAATTTAATGACCATCGAGGTGGGTATATTGACAAGCAGATCTTGCAGCGTTTAATACCAGCGGCATCCCTTGACAAATAACCTAACAGAGACAGAACAGCTCTTCCCTACTGGGACGAAGCAATTAATTTGCAGACTTCGTAAGCTTCCCTGTAGGTTTGAAAAGGACCGTCGTTTAATGAAGGTCAATATTGTCCTGGAGTGCAGCTGAATGATAAGGAACAACGTCTCTGCACCACACTAGGGCTCTCGGATTAAGTGGAACACTCGCAGTATCAATGAATTTAACATCAGTGAATTCAGTGGTTGCCAAATGTGTCATTTTGCCGGATGAAGGAGCATTAATAACGGCAGCATCGGAATTAGTCAGCAATTGGTTAAGCTGTGGCTGGCCACTGCTACCCGGAAGATTTGATTACTCATCAAAAATAAAGCATAGGTTATGGGTATGATTTTCAATGGAGAATTTGAGTTGGATATACTTGGATGGCTTCATTTATCTATCTAAAAATATTTTGATAGTTTTATTATAGTAATATATATTGTTTCTTTATTTATTGAAACTGTTTTCTTAACTTTAAGGTAATCTGTTTTTATGGTAATGGGTATGAATTTGAATGGAGAATTTGAGTTGGATATACTTGGATGGCTTCATTTATCTGTCTAAAAGTATTTTGATAGTTTTATTATAGTAATATATTTTGTTTTTTTATTTATTGAAACTGTTTTCTTAACTTTAAGGTAATCTGTTTTTATGGTATGATTTTGAATGGAGAATTTGAGTTGGATATTTGGATGGCTTCATTTATCTGTTTAAAAGTATTTTGATAGTTTTATTAATATATTTCGTTTCCATAATTATTGAAACTTTTTTCTTCACTTTAGGTAATCAACTTAAGATTTTTTAATTTAAAAAAATCATCAATAAATTTTAAATATGTAGATTTTTAATTTGACTCTCTTTTTGAACTCATTATAAAAATCACAAGTCAAAAATCGGTTTAATTTAGATAGCATCATTGAATGGCTAAATAAATTTGGCAAAAAATTTATAATTCCTTTAAAATTTTCTACTTTAAACAGATAAAATTATTTTCTTTAATTTATCAAGAAAATATTGTACACTCAAAATAAAAATGAAGAATATGTTAAACAGCATGAGGAAATATTTTTCTGCGTGTAGTACTTATTTTGTCATATTTAATTTTAAAACAACCCGCATAACAAAAAATGTGCTTTTAAACAATGTTATCTTTAATGAAATTTTCTAATTCTAAACTAAATAGATAAAAGAGTTTCATATTTAATCTTAGACTAAATATCAACTTGCTATCAACAAAGAAACAAGAGCTTCAAATTATATGTAGAAATTCCGTTATTTTGAGTATCTAAATGTAAAATGAAAGATTTCCAATTACTCAAAAGGAAATAAGTTGTGAAGTTTTGAACTAGCAAAGTATAATGATAATGCAATAATTCATCAATTTTTAACATAAAGAAGTTGATGGATTGTTTGTTTTTAATTACTGCTATTGCGTTGTCCTAATTTTTGACTAATTTGCAATATAAAAGAAAATTATTCTTTTATGGATGAAATCCATTGAATATTTAAAAATGGAATTTCTGAAAATAATAGAAAATTTTCAGAAACTGAATATTTTTTATTTTACCTAATGCAACCTAAAAGCACAGATGTGTAATCTCAAAATATCAATGGATGAATAAATAAATAAATAAAAAATTCAAATATAACTAACTGCATTACATTAGATTATTTACTAGTTATTTAAACTATTACTATTTATTATTATTAACATATTAAAACATATTTATACGGATATTTCGAATTCCTAGGTATTTACACAATACATGATCTAAATTAATACATGATTTCAATTACAGTATAATTTGTTAATTTTCGGAATGCATATCGTAAAATTTTCCAATTTTATTTATGAAATCTCTGAAACAGTCAAATGCAGTTGTACACTTTTTCCACTTTATTAAAACAATGACAATTATTATACTTACTTATTGTAAAGTACAATATCTGGTCGCCATATATGATCGGAAGGAACATGAAGCATATCCACTCCACCATATTCTCTAGGTTCCCATGTCAGTTTGTAATCATGCCAGTACTGAAAAATAATTCAAATTTATATGTAAACTAGCTACTGATACGAAATAAATGTACATGAATCAAGCGTTTAATAGAAGCGTGAAAATAAAAACAATGCTTTATATTAAAACTACCTGTTCAACCCATAAATTAGTCGTCATAATCTGATTTTTCAGGTTCTGCAAAAGAAAAAAAAAATCAATTAACTATAGCGAAATTGAAAAATAAATCATTCAAAAAATCATTATTTTTCATGAAACTGTTAACAATAACATAAAAATAGATCTTCATTTATTTTTACTTTCAAAAATAATTTGCAATCAACGGCTTAGTCGATTGAGCATTTTTATATCTATGTTTAATTTCAGAATCCCCATTTTTTATGTATTATGTTATACATGTGTATTATATTATATATTATGTTATTTGTTTATGTTATTATTTTTTTATGTATTATATTACAAAAAAAAAATTTTCGTTTACTTTTACTTCCACAAATAATTTGTAGCTACAAATTATGATGGCTTTGTAGATTGAACAATTTTATATCTATGTTTAATTTCAGAATCACCATTTATGTATATATTAGGTTATATGTGTCATGTGTCATATGTGTTATATCATATGTTGTTGTTGTTTGTTGTTTCTTATCCCACTTGGCTGACCAAGCCCACGAGCCCATATGGACTCATGATTGAAGGGGAAGGAAGCAGCTTCTGTTGTGATGGAGCACCCGTAGGTAGAAGCCTGACTTTTGCTCCGTGACGCTCTTACAGTCATAGAAGACCGGGACCTACGGCTTAAAGTGGATTCCGAACCACTGCAAACATCCATGGCACCGCCGGGATTCGAACCCGAAACCTGTGGCACCGAGCGCCAGAGCGCTAGACACTCGGCCATTCAGGTCCCAAATTTGCCAACGGCACGCAGTGTTCCCAGGTGGTCACCCACCCAAGTACTGACCGCGCCCAATGATGCTTAACTTCGGTGATCTAACGAGAACCGGTATATTCAGCATGGTACGGCCGTTGGCCTTATATATCATATGTTTATGTTATATACTTATATATATTATGTTATATATTTATATATATTATGTTATATATTTTTTTCTATTATGTTTTTATGCATTTTGTTATAAAAATAGATTTTCGTTTACTTTTACTTCAACAAATATTTTTTTAACCAACGGCTTAGTCGAATGAGCAATTTTATATCTATGTTTCATTTCAGGATCACCATTTTTTATGTATTATGTCATATGTTTACGTTATATATTTGTATATATTATGTTATTTGTTTATGTTATTATGTTTTTATGGATTATGTTATAAAAATCTATCTTCGTTTATTTTTATTTCCGCAAATAATTTGTAACCAACAGCTTAATCGATTGAGCAATTGAATTCCTATGTTTAATTTCACAAAATTTCAATAAATATTCAAATAGTTTACAAAACGAATTCGGTTGTTAATTGATGAATAAAAAATTGAAACTGCAAACAATGTTCTCACTTAACTTATGAAATAAATTAGAAGATGAAATATAAAACAATAAAAATCAACTACGTGGCATATCGAAGAATGATGTTATTTATTCAATTGATAAACGTTGTCACAATTAATAAATCATCGAACACAAACCTTTGGAATATAATAAATTGACATAAAATCTTTATTTAAGAAATCTCTCAAATCATATTTCTGTTGAAGTGAAAAATTTCATTTTAAACAATTATTTAAGTTCAGGAGCAATGCATGAAATGAAGTTCTGAAGTCAAAGACAATGAGGGGTGTCGGTCTATTTCATTTCATTTGTCATCGCGTCAGTTTATTTTTCTTATTCACTTCCTTTTAGCTTTTTTGCGAATTTATTGTCTCTCCTGATTTATGAGATAATAATTTAGTGACTTATGGAGTTTCTTTACAAGTGCCATTGCATTTTGCATAATCTCATTTTGTCTAATGTTATCTATTCATAGAATTTTGACATTCTTATTACTGAGTTTTGTTGTATAGTATATTATCCTTTCATTTCTTTTAACAGATAATAATTTAGTGACTCATTATGATTGTGATTTTTTATACTTATTATGACTTATTATAATTTAAGGACTTATTTTTATTTATGGGATAATAATTTAGTGACTTATTGAGTTTCTCTACAAGTGCCATTGCATTTAGCATAATCTTATTATGTCTAATGTTATCTTCATACAATTTTGACATTCTTATTACCGAGTTTTGTTGTATATTATATTATCCTTTCATTTCTTTTAAAAGATAATAATTTAGTGACTTATGGAGTCTCTCTACAAGTGCCATTGCATTTAGCATAATCTTATTATGTCTAATGTTATCTATTCATACAATTTTGACATTCTTATTACCGAGTTTTGTTGTATATTATATTATCCTTTCATTTCTTTTAAAAGATAATAATTTAGTGACTTATGGAGTTTTCTCTACAAGTGCCATTGCATTTAGCATAATCTTATTATGTCTAATGTTATCTATTCATACAATTTTGACATTCTTATTACCGAGTTTTGTTGTATATTATATTATCCTTTCATTTCTTTTAAAAGATAATAATTTAGTGACTTATGGAGTTTCTCTACAAGTGCCATTGCATTTAGCATAATCTCATTATGTCTAATTTTATCTATTCATACAATTTTGGCATTCTTATTACCGAGTTTTGTTGTATATTATATTATCCTTTCATTTCTTTTAAAAGATAATAATTTAGTGACTTATGGAGTTTCTCTACAAGTGCCATTGCATTTAGCATAATCTTATTATGCCTAATGTAATCTATTCATACAATTTTGACATTCTTATTACTGAGTTTTATTGTATAGTATATTATCCTTTCATTTCTTTTAAAAGATAATAATTTAGTGACTCATTATGATTATAATTTTTTATGCTTATTATGACTTATTATAATTTAGGGACTTATTTTTATTTATGGGATAATAATTTATTGACTTACGGAGTTTCTCTGTAAGTGCCAGTGCATTTAGTATAATATTTTTATGTCGAATGTTATCCATTCATAGAAATTTTGCATTTTTATTACTGAGTTTTTTGTATAATATAATACACTTTCATTTCTTTTAAAAGAGGTTTAAGTTTTGAAATTATTACACTATCAATGAATTTTAAACCATAGATTGCATAGTCTGAATAAAATAGTTAATTTTTTTCAAGAATGCATATTGAATTTAAATAAATTTTTATGTTTATTTACAATCAACGTAATTTAATAACAGTTAAGAAGTAACTAACTTTTGAATAATTTAACCAACAATTAATTTCTTTATTTTTTTATTTTGTTTCATTTGCCAATTTAAAGGCTACTCTAAATATTTGAAAAATAAGAGTAGATTTTCTTAAATTGATTCTGAAACTTATACAAAAACTTAAAATTTACTAGTAGTAAGTAATATTACTAAAGAAAAAAATTTCTGATGTCATAAAGATGTAAATGCTTCAGTGCTTTATCAACTATTATTCATTACATTAATATGAACGTCAAAATTCAAGTAAATTTAATTATGATCTGAATAAAATTAAAATAAGATTCATTTAATGATTAATTGTACGATTCATTGATTTTTAAAATTCATTATTAAGATAAATAAGTTTCATTTATAATCTAAATAAGATTCATTTAAAGATTAATTTTACAATTGATTGATTTTTAAAATTAATTTTTAAGATAAATAAAATTAATTTATTGTCTAAGTAAGATTAATTTAAAGAGTAGTTTTACTATTCATTCATTTTTAAAATTCATTATTAAGATAAATAAGATTCATTTATAATCTAAATAAGATTCATTTAAAGATTAATTTTACGATTAATTGATTTTTTAAAATTCATTATTAGGATAAATAAGATCCATTTGTGCATCACTGTACTTTTCTTATTGTGTCTTATAGTTTAAAACTTATTTATGAATTCATATACTTTATGCAAAATAATGAAAATAAATTATGAATTTATATGACATATAATCTATTCACACTTTAAAAACCATTTCCCAATCACAAATTCTGCACTTTGCTTGCTTAAAAATATATTAAAAAACAAACTTTCCTCACAACCTTCAAGCACTTTTTTCAATGAATATTTTTTCTATTAACTAAAAAAAAAAAAATGTTTAGAACGAAAGTAAAAAAGCCACAAAAGAAGCACTGATTAATGTCCCCACTGCATGCAAAGAAATTCACCGAGCGAACATCAATAAAAATGATATTCTTCGGATCATTTCTTCCAATTAATGGATGGCTCAAGAATCTAACGATGATAAATTTATAAAATCGACGCCATCTGCATTTTACCCTTAATGGCGTGAAAAATTCTACGATGAGCTAAACAATCGCGGTTTTTCGTTAACCCACACTCCATTACCTCAAACAGCCCTACTTAATGCAACTGTGAACATTGCCTTTTTACTGTTTTATTGCTGAAAAATTAAGTCTTTTTCTTTCTCAGCTGTTATGTTAGGGCTGTCAAGCTTTAGAAAACATACTGCCATTTTTTTTTTTTACCACCTACAGCAAACTATTTAAGTATCGTTTCTTTTAAATGCTACCAGCTTGAACAAATATGCCATCTAGTACTTAAATATTATTTACAGATGACTGGTTAAGTGACGAGTTAATTTTATGCTTAGCGGAAAAAAATGGTTTGTTAATCCATAAAATGATAGTTAAATTCTCCTCTTATTGGTAAACTTTAAGCAGGATAAGGTAATTTAAAATAAACTAAACTAAATAATTTTGAAAAGGAAATATTAATGAGTTGCAATTAACTCAAATTACCAACATATAATATTTGTGATTAATTCTCCAGATCTTTAAACGCATTTAGTTTTCGAAAAATGATGCAACATTGTTGTTTTATTGAACAAAATAATTTGGTGCTAAAAAAATGAACGAATTATGAATCTGAATTAACTGTGTATGAATTAAATATGAAAAAAACCAGGGAAATACAATTCAATAAATTATTAATATAATTTTTAAAAACTGTTAACGAGTTTAATATAGAAGATAACTTATTTTTTTTACTAATTTACTTATTCAGTACTGTTTTGAGAAGTAAAATAATTTATGTTTCACAAAAACCTTTAGAAAACACACTGCCATTTTTTTTACCACCTACAGCAAACTATTTAAGTATCGTTTCTTTTAAATGCTACCAGCTGGAACAAATATGCCATCTAGTACTTAAATATTATTTACAGATGACTGGTTAAGTGACGAGTTAATTTTATACTTAGCGAAAAAAATGGTTTGTTAATCTATGAAATGATAGTTAAATTATCCTTTTATTTTTAAACTTTAAGCGGGATAAATGTAATTTAAAATAAACTAAACTAAATAAATTTGAAAACATTAAATTAATTGTTTGAAATGCTTAAACAATAATAGTTTTTTCTCAAAACAAAGCACATGGAAGTATTAATGAGTTGCAATGAACTTAAATTACCAAGGTATAAAAATTGTGATTAATTCTCCAGATCTTTAAATGCATTTAGTTTTCAAAAAATGATGTAACATTAGCGTTTTATTGAGCAAAATATTGTAAATGTGTGCTAAAAAAATGAATTAACTATGAACATGAATTAAATGCATGAAATAAATATGAAAAAAGAAACTAGGGAAATAAATTTCAATAAATTATTAATAAAATTTTCAAAAATTTTTAACGAGTTTAATATGGAAGATAACTTATTTTTCTTGGACGAGCTAATTCACTTAATTCAGCACTGATTTGAGAAGTAAACTAATTTATATTTCACAAAAAGCTTTAGAAAACGGATTGCCATTTTTTTTACCATCTACAGCAAACTATTTAAGTATCGTTTCTTTTAAATGCTACCAGCTGAATAAATATGCCAACTAGTGGTTAAGTATTATTTACGGATGACTGGTTAACTGACGAGTTAATTTACATTTAAAATGGTTTGTTAATCCTTGAAATGATAGTTAAATTCTCCTTTTATTGGTGTAAACTTTAAGCAGGATAAGGTAATTTAAAATAAACTAAACTAAATAATTGTGCAAACATTAAATTAATTGTTTGAAATGTTTAAACAATAATAGTTTTTCTAAAAAAAAAGCACACGGAAATATTAATGAGTAGCAATTAACTCAAATTAAAAAGATATAATATTCGTGATTAATTCTCCAGATTTTTAAATGCATTTAATTTTCGAAAAATGCAGTAACATTATCGTTTTATTGAACAAAATATTGCAATTTGTGAATTTAAAAAAGGAATTGACTATAAGCAAAAATTAATTATGCATGAATTAAATATGAAGAAACAACAACATGGAAATACAATTCAATAAATTATTAACACGATTTTAAAAAACATTTAACGAGTTTAATATAAAAGACAAACTTATTTAAACTTAACTAAACTAAATAATTTTGAAAACATTAAGTTAATTGTTGGAAATGGTTAAACAATAATATTTTTTTTCTCAAAAAAGGCACGTAGGAGTATTAATGAGTTGCAATTAACTGAAATTCATTATATTAAGATATAATAATTGTGATTAATTTCCTAGATTTTTAAAAGCCTTTAGTTTTCGAAAAAGTATATTAATATTATAATTTTATTGAGCGAAATATGATATTGCAATTTTGTACTAAAAATGAATTAAATATGAAGATGAATTAACTATGCGTGAATTAAATATGAAACAAAAAGATACAGAAAAATGCAATTCTATAAATTATTAATATAATTTAATAAACTTTAATAATATAAAAGATAAACTAACTTAAAATAAACTAAACTAAATAATTTTGGAAAAATTAAAATAATTGTTTGAAATGCTTAAACAATAATTTAAAAAAAAAAAAAAGCACAAGGAACTATTAATTAGTCACAATTAACTTAAATTACCAAGGAACAAAAGTTGTGTTTAATTCTCCAGATTTTTAAATGCATTTAGTTTTCGAAAAATAATGTAACATTATCGTTTTATTCAGCAAAATATTATAATTGTGTGCTAAAAAATGAATTAACTATGAACATAAATTAACTATGCATGAATTAAATATGAAAAAAAAAAAAAATCAGGGAAATACAATTCAATAAATTATTAATATATTTTTTGAAAAAAATTAACGAGTTTAATATAGAAGATAAAACTTATCTTTCTCGGACGAGTTAAATAAGCACATTAAGTTTAACATTAAGCACTGATTTGAGAAGTAAAATAATTTATATTTCACAAAAAGTAAAATGTCTCTAAAATATTTGAACTAATTTTCTTATTTACAAAATAATAATAAATATTTCTTATATCTCCTTATTTACAAAATAATAAATATTTTTTCTGGGGAAATATTTGCAATTTAATTAATTTTCTATATTATATTTATAAAAATACGAAATTATGGAATCCTACTCTTAAAATATGATAAGATATTGAAAATGTTATGCTTATATTAGTAAATTGGTCATAGGCTGGTATATGCTGCGTATGATAACGAATTTCAAAACAGTTAAACTGCTTAGTGATTCTCAAGTTTTTTGACATTAAGTACAAAAAAAAAAAAAAAAAAAAATTCTTACAATTTTGTAGATTCAAAACAATATAATGTAATATTAAATTTTTTATGTATGTGCTTTCATGAATAATATATTTGAAAGTTATTTTTTAATTTAACTTTCTTATGGAAACACAGCTTTATATATTTTTTCATCATCTAAAATCTTAGATATTCAGGTTGCCATAAGATTCACGCATCAATATTTTAAATAGAAATGATTGACACTAAAAGTTTTAGTTTTTTAAATCTATCCAAAACAGTTACAGTCAAATTAAGAATCCTCTGAATCAAATATAAATCTTTATTATGTTTCATATGCATATTATCAGCAGCTATTTACAAAAATCTCGAATTGTGGTGATTGCAAATATAAAACAATCTCAAATTTAAATAAATAACAATGTTTAAAACTAACACGAAATCTGTCTTTACTAATATGTTATGCTGCACATTAGTAAATTGGCCATAGTCTGCTAATGCTGCGTAAGTTAACGAATTTGAAAACAGTCAAACAAGTTTAGTGATTCTCATGTTTCTTGACATCAAATACAAAAACGATAGTTCGTACAATTTTGTAGATTTAAAATTATATAATATAATATTCAATTTTTATCTATATATTTTTTCATGAATAAAATATAGTTGAAAGTTCTTTTTCAATCTACCTTTCTTATGGAAAAACAGCTTCACATATTTTTTCATCGTCGATAATTTTCAGATGGCCATATGTTTCACACATCAATATTTTTAAATAGAAACTATTGACACTAAAAAAATTCTTTTTTTAAATCTATCCCAAACAGTTACAGTCAAATTCGAATCATCTGAATAAAATATAAAGCATTACTCTACTTCTTATGCATGTTAACAACTGCGATGTTAACAATCAAAAATCTCAATTTGGAATGATTACAAATATAAAACAACCTCGAATTGTAATGATTACAAATATAAAACAATCTCGATTTGTAAAGTTAACGAATTTGAAAACAGTCAAACAAGTTTAGTGATTCTCATGTTTCTTGACATCAAATACAAAAACGATAGTTCGTACAATTTTGTAGATTTAAAATTATATAATATAATATTCAATTTTTATCTATATATTTTTTCATGAATAAAATATAGTTGAAAGTTCTTTTTCAATCTACCTTTCTTATGGAAAAACAGCTTCACATATTTTTTCATCGTCGATAATTTTCAGATGGCCATATGTTTCACACATCAATATTTTTAAATAGAAACTATTGACACTAAAAAAATTCTTTTTTTAAATCTATCCCAAACAGTTACAGTCAAATTCGAATCATCTGAATAAAATATAAAGCATTACTCTACTTCTTATGCATGTTAACAACTGCGATGTTAACAATCAAAAATCTCAATTTGGAATGATTACAAATATAAAACAACCTCGAATTGTAATGATTACAAATATAAAACAATCTCGATTTGTAATGATTACAAATATAAAACAACCTCAAATTGTAATGATTACAAATGTAAAACAATCTCGATTTGTAATGATTACAAATATAAAACAACCTCGAAATGTAATGATTACAAATATAAAACAATCTCTATTTGTAATGATTACAAATATAAAACAATCTCGAATTGTGGCGATTACAAATATAAAACAATCACGAATTTAAATAAATAACAATGTTTAAAAATTATAAATTTAATTCTCATATATTTTGAATTTTTCTCATATTTTGGAACTGGAATAGGCTTTTTCCGCTCTACAACTATCTGAATGGAATAAGACAGTCATAAGATAAAACATTGATTCATTCACCTTTTCTGTGAATAGCGATATTTCCGGGCCAAACCATTCCAACACAAAAATGTCATCCTTTTTTGCTTTCTGTTCAATCCATTCATCACTTCTTCAATTGGGAATGATCTGAATTGCAATCTGGCTGCTTGAATCATTATTTATACGCGCTACTTCTTATATATTTGCCTACTTATCTTCAGGGCTATCCATATGAAGCATTTATCCTTTGCAATTCCCTCAGAATCTTATCTGGAAACCCACAATTTTTTAAACTATAAATTAAGCAATTAACGTTTCCAAGTGATTCGCTTTCATAAGAGGAAGTAATGATGATGAAAAAGAACTCGATGAAAAAAATAAAATATGTATTTTAAAGAAAACATCACCGGAGCAGTTCGAAGTTGAAAACTAATTGATTTTTTTTTATTATTCTGCTGGCCAAGCTAGGCCATTCTTTTGACTGTCAATGATTTCTCAAGGACGTGGCTGTCGTGGACAAAGGAATGCATTCTTGATTTTTTTCCTTCTCTTATTTTATTTCTTTATGGAATGAAAAGTTTGGTGGAAAATAAATATATATGCACTAGGTTAGATCTCATATTTTGGAGAGACTTTTCATTAGCATTGAAAAGGTGGATAAAAGACTGTTTTTAAACAATATGTGTCTTTTTTTTTTTTGACAAAAAAATATTAATATTCTTCAAGAAATTTATTTTAATGTTATTTACTTTTTTATAAAAAAAAAATAAGACAAATTTACCATCCTTTTTGTGAGTAGAAATAATAAGTTTATCTTACAAGCATAAAAATTCTGAGGATTTTTAATTCAGTTTATTTTTATAATAACAAATGACTTTTAAGTCTTTTTACTTTAATAATATTTCTTAGATTATTTAAAATCTTTCTTATGGCTTTTTATAGTCTTTTTACTTGCTTGGTATCATGATTTTAACAGGCTCCCAATTTCTGTCATAAGAGTAAATTTGAACCAAATAATTTTAAGATATCTTCTCGGGAAATTTTTTTTTATTTTAACTTTTCAGGATAACTTTTAATATATCTTATTTTTTGCTTACAAATATGTATAAAGGATATATTAACAGCATATAATATAAAACCAAGCAAATTTAAAAAATAAATTGAACTTTAGTAGTGTTTCTTTTGCATTTTTGGTTCAAACATGCGAGTTATCAGTTAAATTTAAAATAAGAGCTGCTAATAATAGATGACAAATATCGAGATTATTATGATTCATATTTCCCTGTTAAGTTATGACATCATCACTAAAACAGGAAAAGATCTTTTTGATTCTACCAAAATGGTTATCCATTTTACTCTAGATAAATAAAATTAGATATAAATCTATCTAAATACAGTATAACTCTCTTTAATATATAATATATAAATCTAATCTGTTTACTGTGTAATATATCTAATTCTATTTACTGTGCTTTCCCTCGGGTTTTATCATGGATAGTAATGAATAATATAAGAAATGTATTTTTAACTAGTGGATTAATCGGTATGCTTTATGGATAATTATATACATTGCATTTCATTTATAATGAATACAATCTACCTAAATACTCAAATTTTATTCAAATATATCTGGAATAAGTTTAGGAGCTTGATTAAGCTACTTTTAAAACACATATAAGTAAAATAAAAATTCGCTTTCAAAATCATTTATATTTGATAACACTTTTAAAATAATATATATGTGGTTCTCATAAAATTTACTAGTTAATCCTACAATTTTCTATGTGACTTTTTTAACTTTGAAATGCATTAAATACAATGCTGGATATTTCATTTTTTTCTCTAATTTTTTTAAAATATCGTGCACAGTCAAAAGACTTTGAATTTCTTGACTTTAACTGTAAATTATTTTAGCATTTTGAGGTTGTTTATAACATAGGAAATTATAAACTTCTGAAGGAAGCAAAACGTAAAGTAAAAATGTTTGAAGTTTGCATATAAACGATTATTTTTATTAAACTGAAAAAAATTTTTTTTTCTTCTTGTCATGCGATAATATATGACGAGGACTATTTTTTCAACCTCCGATGGGGCATTAAATAAAAAGTATGAATAGCAAAATTGCTTTATTAGAGAACTTTACTTTTCTACATAGCCCACTGTAAACATTGATACATTTGTCACACTTTTGGTAGAGCTTTTCAATACCCTCTTTATAGCGGCCTGATGCTAACTGACTAGCGCTCTAGCCTTTGGTACCACAGGCTTATGATTCAAATATCAGTTCTTCAAGTTTGGAATCCTCATTAATATGTTGGTCCAGGTTTAATTAACCTAAGTGGGCAAACAATGATAGTAGAACAAATAACTAAACCAAACCCTCTTTATAATAGGTTGCTGCCAGCGTGTTGATACAGAAGTTCCAGTCGTCTTGAAGCTCTTCAATGGCAAAATAATAATTTCTCCAGAACTCTCTTCAGCTCTAAAAAGAGAGGAAAATCATTCGGTACCAGGTCTGGTCTGTACACCAGATGATCGAACACTTCTCATTGAAATTGTGCAAAAAGTTCTTTGGTTACAACAGCAGTATGAATTCGTACGTAGTCATGAATCAAATAATTCCAGCCATAAACGCATCTATAGATGGATTTTCGCTGTTCTTTTCTTTCCACCTGTAGGAAACGAATGACACTGTGCAACTCATATTGTTTGTGTGAAGGGAAATGTTTGTTAATGGGCCTATATCTCAGTTTCAAATAATGTTTCGAACTCGGCCGTGGCAGATTTTATAATGAGGAAGATGCACAGCAGTGCAGTGTGAAGATCCGAGCCGTATAGTTAAGCTGGTCACTTAGCTGATCTATCAAAGGTTGGTTGCCTGATGGCCAATTGGCTAGCACTCTGGCCATTGTTACCCCAAGCTTCATGTTCGAATCTCAGCAGTGGCGTAAGTTTATGTTAGTGGTTCGGAATCCACGTTAAATTGTTGGTCTTGGTCTAATTAGCTTAAAATGTGCTCAAAATGACCATAGAACGACAAACCAAACTAAACTATCAAAGGTGGAAAAAATTATAAGTCATTTAAATTTTATTAGTTTGCATACACATTTCTTTTAATTTTCATATTACTATATGAACCAATAAACGATGTATTATAATTTTATAAATCAAAAATAATTCACATTCAGGCTTCTTAATAGCATAATAACTCATAAGTGTGGAGTTATTTTAATATATATTGCTTTGATTTAAATATAAAAATTAACATTTTTTTCAAGTTTTATAAAATCTTGTTCATTTATTTCTAAGCCATTTGCATTTCATAACCCTTCTGTATATATTAAAGAAACATATATTTTATAATGTTTCGTGGAATAAGATGAAATACAGTGATTTTCAAAGCTCTTTAAACAATTTCTCTGACATCTCTTGTGCCTTTAGTATTGTATACATTTATCATTCTATTCGATAACTCCCTTCAAGAAATAATCTAGAAAACAATATCTTCAAAGAAGACCACGACACAATCAATAGATAGAAGCACGGACGATTCATTTATCTTAAGCGTAATGCTTTCGAAATGTCTTGGATGTTTAAGTAAGACTTTGTAATCGCTCTTAATGCATCATAGGTCTTAAACGCAGAAGGTTGCTTTTGAAAATGGTTTAAGATGTGAATAATATCATTTTGAGATCATTTATCTAATCTTATTTTCATCTTCTTTTGGAAAATCGATTTTTAACTCATTTAATTGATAATTTATTCGAATAAATATGGTGAGCTTTCTTTAGTTTATAGTAAAGAAATATTTTAACATAGTCGACATAAATAAATTATCCATATCAATCAAATCATTTATTGAATTTTATTATTCATTTACATACTGTACAATAAAAAGAAAAGGCTTATCATTATCGAATTATCCTTTCAAAAAATAGATAAATGTTGATAGATAATCTATATTCAAGTGAATGAATTACTGCACTAAACCTACAGAAAATCTTATTTAAAAGCACTAAAGAAAACTTAAACAATAAGAAAAAAAAACTTTTAATTAAAAAAAAAACATTGATTCTTCTTTAAATAAAAAGATTTTAAAACCTGCAACAACATTTTCGTGAGAAGAATCTCTGAGAAGGTAATTTCTACTGAGTCATTATCATTTATTGAATTTTATCTTTCAGTTACTTATTGTACAATAAAAATAAAAGGCTTATCATTATCGAAATATCATTTAAAAAATAGATAAAAATTGATAGATAATTAATTTAATCGATATCTGCACTAAAACCGCAGAAAATCTTCTTATCTAAAAGCACTAAAGAAAAAAACAATAAGAGAAAAAAACTTTTAATTAAAAAAAACATTGATGCTTCTTTTCAAACCTGCAACAACATTTTCGTGAGAAGAATCTCTTAGAAGGAAATTTCTACTGAGTCATTATCGAATTCAAAATCAACTTAAAATAGGGATCCAAAAATTAATTCAAAGTTGCGGAACGCTAATCTGTTTTTCCAATTTAGGCTCGCAGCCAAATGCAAATTAACAATTGGGTGTGAATTTTAAGATTAATGAGGTCAAATTAAGCCTTATTTTATTTAAATTACTAGTTTTCTCCCTAATCTAAGCTACAAAAATGCAGCTGCTTTATTAGAGTAGGTTGAATAATGTTATGTAGCAAGGAGTAATAACTGAATCAAGAACAGAAAGTTGAGAGAGGCTTATAACTGCAGCATATAATTAATACATCAGTCATGGGTTTGGAAGGATTCTAATTTTGAACGTACATTGAAACATGCTAGCCCTATAATTTAAATGTTTATTATTTGTTTGCCCCCTTAAAAATGAGTATTATAATAAATGAAGTTCTTAGAAGGTTATTAACTTAGATAAAAATTAGGTTAAAGTAAATTAATTAAATTTTTAAAAAATCGTTGAAAAATTTCTAGCAAAATAAATGTGTTAATTTGATGTAATTAAATTATCTCGTTCAAGTAATTATCATTGTTAAAAATAATCAAATGCATAATATATTTATCATTTTTTAAAAGAAATAAACAAAAAGATTACTTTCTGCACTTAGTAGATTTAAAATATTCTCAATCGATAGGCATTTCTTAAATGTTTTTAATCTTTTCGTAGTAGTAAAAGGTTTATTAAATAAAAATAATATAAAAATGTTTTTAGGGATATGTCTGTTAAAGAATATAATAAAATATTAGCTATTTTATGAAAAATATTGTCTTAATTCAGTAAGATAAAATAGGAGAATTACTTATTTCTGGTTTGAAAAAAAAAGGAATTAAATGCTAATATTAAAATTATTTTAATTTTTCTTCTATTTATCGTAGGATAAAAACAAAGGTAACTTTGGAAAGTAGAATAATTGGCTTTCAATTAAGAAAAATAAAAAAAAATTATTAAATTTGGTCAAAAAATATTTTGTAAGCGTACGCGGATATCTTAAGATATTGTAATATCATAAGGTAAGTATCATCCTTACAATATCATAAGGCAAGCATCATCATTAAAATATCATAAGGTCAGTATCGTCATTACAACATCATATCATAAGATATTGCAATATAATTATAAGGCATTGCAGTAAGACTTGCATTTGCTTTCATGATTAAGAAGTCACAGGGCAATCTATTACGTACTGCTGAGTGTATTTGAGATCGCTATTTCTCTCACAAACAACTTTATCTTACTTGCTCAAGAGAGGGTTCACCCCAAAACGTATTTTTTCTTGACCCTGGAGAGGAAACTAAAAATGATGTTTATAATCATATTTTGAGTTAAATTAACATTATAATAAATTTGAAAAAATGTTTTATTTTTTAATTTGAATAATATTTATATATTTTTAAATACGCGTCCTTAAATTTACTTCAGTTTTGCACTACATTTATTCTTCTGTTATTTATTCTTTTGTCTGACAAAATAAATATCCGGGAAAAGTCAGGTAAACAGCTAGTTTTGCAATACCTGCTTTTTGAAGTATGAGGATTATTTTTGGAATATTTTCGTTATGTTCCCAGAAGAATAAAAGAGGAGTAAAATAGGGAAATTTAATAAGGCAAAAATAACTTGAAATGCAACTCAACTGAAAATAATCTGATTTGTTTTCTGAACAGTAAATTACATTGATGTAATTGTATTAAAATTGAATATATGGTTTTGTTTTAAAATTCAAAGGCTCTATTTTTAGTACAATAGTTTGTTAAACCATGCATTTTAATATCCATTTTATCCCTGGGAATAACATGGATGTTTCCATACAAAATAATAAATTCTCTAACGTGTATGATTCGCTAGAAGTTCAGTTCATGTAATCGAGGAAGCTAATTTAAGTATCAGAAAATGGAATGGAATGGAACTGGTATCGTAATTTAACTGGTTAAAATATGGAATGGAACTTAATGCGACATAATTTCTTTTCTGTTATGTACAGGTTTGTGCAATTTTTGAAACACCCTGTACAAGAAAAATAGCATTTTTAAGAAAACAAAAACAATTTATATCTTGATCCCTGGATCAAATCAAAGGCTTTATTTTTAGTACAATAGTATGTCAAACCATATATTTCAATATCCGTTTTGTCTTTGGGAATAACATGATTGTTTCCATACAAAATAATACTAGATGCTATAACGTCTATAACTCGTGACAAGTTCAGTTCATGGAATCGAAGTACAGGTGTACAATAAATACAGATTTGCGAAATTTCTGAAACACCCTGTACAAGAAAAATAGCATTTTTAAGAAAACAAAAACGATTTAGGTCTTGAGCATTGTATCAATGGAACTGATGAAAATTAATCACTACAGTATTATTTCAATTTCCTATGACGAAAGGAGAAACATACATTAAATTAGAATATCTTTTTTGTGCTAAATCATCTCTGTATTTCTTTTTTCACATATATAATTATTTCTCTAATGTATCTATATACAAATTAAGTATGTATTTACATCAAAATGTGGTGGGAGAATCCACTTAACGGTCCTCATAATTAGCTTCTAAAAATTCTAACAATTAAATTTACTTGCTAAAATAAGGAAGTAAAGTTTCAAACACAAGCTCGTTGAGAAGTTTTTTTGTTGCTGGTTTACATCCTCCTCTTTATCTTTAATTAACGTTAATTAGGAAGACTGGTACTTTCTGTCGCGCATATTTGAATTTCCTTTGGGAAATTTGAGCATCGTTTGCTGGTGCAATTATGATGCCCGTCAATGTCGTTAAGGCACTGAAAATTTTGCCACAAGAGATATATTTGCAGAAGATGGAACTTGTTACGCATTAGAGGTAAAACTGCTACTAGTTAGAGGTATATGCTTGTTACGCTGCATTAAATCACCTAACCAGAAAACTGGACCACCACTCCTTTTTGTTGTACTTACCTCATGTGAGTTGGGTGGTTTCAAACATGTGTTTTATTTCTGATATTAAAGTTTGTTCCTTTAAAAACTTTGAATATCTCTAGATAATTAGATAATAAGACTTATTCAGGTGGAAACATAAAATGGAAAGGGTTTGAGTTAATATGATATCTCCCAACTGATGCTTTAATTACAAATCATCAATAAAGTTTATCAAGAAATAATAATTTTTTTCTAATTTTTAAAAAATCTAACCATGGAATTTGCTACTTATTTTTTTCTTCTTAGAATCAATTATTTTTCATATTTGGCCTCAAAAAGTAGTTTCTAGGGATTAGTGTTTAAATTTAAAGGTATTTTTAAGCTACGTTGTGTGTTATGAAAAATTCATACTCATTCGAAATAATTATTATGAAATTACTTTTGAAATTATTTTTGAACATAAATTATGCTGTTGTGTTGTGTTTTGCAATGCGGGACGGACATCCCATGAGTAATCTACTCACGGATGGAGGGAAAGGGGCAACTTCTGTTGTGGTGGAGCACCCATAGAAGTCTGACCTGACTTTATATCGCCGAAGAAGGAGGGCATGCCCTCGAGAGTATTTAATTGGGAACTGTCCAGCATTTGCGTATCGTATGGGAGAAAACATGAGAACCTGGACTGAGACTTAGTCGAACTACCTGGTGGGAACCAGGTAGTTCGACTAACGAGGCAAGATGCTGAACATCACAAGAACCATTGAGTTTTCTAGTTTTTTGAAACAGTGTCTACAATAAAGCAGGCAGCGGATTGAATGTCAGCCTTAATACTCATGTTGAGACTGAGCCACGAGTTGCACTGAAAATAAATTATAAAACAAACTTTGTAAATACTCATAGACTCACTCTTTATTTAAACTACATTTTTTAAACTACTTCATTTAAACTACATTTTACTACATTTTTTTTAAATTGTAAACATTTAATTTTAATTTAATACAAATTTATTACTATTATTTTGAATGGAATTTTACATTACATTTTAATAGGTACGTTAAAAGGGTTTCAACTATATTATTTCATTTAACTGACTAAAAATTACATGAAGAGGCCATTTTACTTGCGTGAAATGTGCAGATATATTAAAATTCAAGTTTAAATCCACATTTAAATACATATAGATAAAAAACAGGTGTGCCCTTTTATATAAATGCAGTTTTTAATTTAGTACTAAATATATTCCTTTATCAGTTGTGTTATAGGCAGGAACCGGAAAAAAAAACAATTTGAGAGATTCTAAATATATAGATAATTTAAATTGAAATTTTTAAATCTATATAAAATACATAAAAAACAGTTAAATATCAGCTAAAAGTAAAATAACTGGTCAAATTCAAAATAACAGAAACTGTTGAGAAGACTATTACATTATTTTACCATAAAATTTTTTTATTTTTAATTTGTAATACTTTTTCCTGTATGTATAAATAAAAATTACATATATTTATAAAAATTAATTTTATTAAAAAAAATTGCATTATCAAAATTTCAAGCAGGAATTTTATTAGATTAACAAATCTTTATTTTGAAGTCAATATGGTCTTAAAATGCTTTAAAAAATAAATAATCCTATATAGATAATATGGATTACATAGTCCTAAGAATATTTTCTAAAAACAATTATATTCATTTTAATTTTCTTATATGTTTATATCAAAAATAATTCATATTATTTAGAAAATTACAAGCATTTATTTGTATTCAGTTACCTTTTTTCAAAATAAATATTTTCATTTCTTCAAAGAAATTTTGATCACAGATTTGTCACAGAAATTTTAAACAGGAGTTTTATTAGATTAACAAATCTTTATTTCGATGTCAATACGATCTTGAAATGCTCTAAAATAATAAATAATCCTATATAGATAATATGGATTACATAGCCCCAAGAATCTTCTCTAAAAAGAATTTATATTCAGTTAAATTTTCTTATATGTTTATATGAAAAATAATTCATATTATTTAGAAAATCACAATCCTTTATGTGAATTCAGTTTTTTTTTGAAAATAAATATTGATTTGTCACAGAAATTTTAAACAGAAATTTTATTAGACTAACAAATCTTTATTTCGATGCAAATATGGTGATAACAAGCTTTAAAATTAAACAATCCTTTATTAGTTATACGTAATAAAGTCCCAAGAATCTTTTCTAAAAAACAGTTACATTCAGTTTAACTTTTCTTATATGTTTATATGAAAAATAATTCATATTATTTAGACCTTTCTTGTGAATTCAGTTTTATTTTTCAAAATAAACATTGTTTATTCTTCAAAAAAAATTTCGATCATATATTTAACGTACTGCACTAAACGCTTGATGTTAATTTCTTAGATGAAAAATTTCTTTCATATTCGTTTCCAAATAACTATGTTACTTTCTTGAAAAATACTTGCTACTTAGGGAACAACAAGCATGGCTATTTACATTCTTTATGAAACCATCACGGTTGAAAAAATTCTCTGTATACAGTATAATTCAATACTCTGTACTTTAATCTGTGTTGCTTTAAAACTTGTATTTCATTTTTTAAAAAAAATTTTTATTCTCTTTTATCTTAAGAAGTAGAAAAATTACTGCCATGAAATTTGCAAAACTTAATTTAATTGTTTTTTTCTTACTTTTATTTTTGTGCTGTCTACTTTCCTATAAAAGACGAAAGACTGTTTTTTGGTAGTTAAACAACATGAATGCTGCCAAGTTTAGGAATAAAGTAAATGTATTTTTCTAAAAACTACTTTTATGAATGCTGACATGATTAATTTCTTATTCTGAATTTATATGATGTAACTCAAAAAGTTTTTATTCTGTCTTTAATTTTTAGATTTACGATTGGGTTAATAAATAAATCATCTTTATATGTAGGTAAAATATGAGCTTGAAAGGCAGAAATGAAAAATTGCATATTTAGCATAAATAAATCCAATAGATATATAAATAAATACAATATATACGTATTTTAAACTAAATATGTAGTGCTTACTTTCTATGTTCAATTTAAATAATAGGAATATTTGTTAATAGTAATATTTGTTATATCCATAATTTAACTTTTTTAAAATACAAAATTGAAATTCTTTTTATCATGAACATAATTATTTTTCGGTTTCGAATATTACATAAAAATATAATTGGACTTATCTAAACTATATTCCAGCAACTAAAATGTTCACATTATACGTAAACTACTTTAATGTATGATTTTACAAAAATTATGAAATAAAGTCGTGTTAGATAAAAATTAAATACGATATAAATTAATATTCTGTAGTGTTGTGCAGCTGGTTTGTAACTGGGTTAAAATTAAATAACTTACTTGAGTAACTAAGTTATATTTACTGAAAAATTTAAACATAATTTAACTTTTTTAAAATACAAAATTGAAATTTTTTTTTATCATGGACATAATTATTTTTCTGTTTCGAATATTACATAAAAATATAATTGGACTTATCTAAGCTATATTCCAGCAACTAAAATGTTCACATTATATGTAAACTACTTTAATGTATGATTTTACAAAAATTATGAAATAAAGTCGTGTTAGATAAAAATTAAATACGATATAAATTAATATTCTGTAGTGTTGTGCAGCTGGATTGTAATTGGGTGTTGTTGGATTGATATTTGAGACATAAGTTTGAGAACTCACAGCTTTATTTATGCATTTACAAACACCACACACAAACAATTAGAGGACAATATTTAACGCATTTAAAGAAACGTAATTATAGGACGGTCGTAAATACAAACGTATTTATATATCCATAGGAAGTATGGATAAAAACTATTAACATTCCTTTTAATAATTGTAATGCATGATAAATTATGCAACGTTAAATAAGAGTGCAAACATATATTTTTAAATGAATGTGAAGTATATTTGAAAATTCTTAATTTATGGACATAATAACTAAATAGTTAAACATTATTTTTGAAATGTTTATTGTTGTATCTACTTGTTATGTAATTTTACCTCGTGTAAGTTATCTAACGCAAAGCTAAAATGTTTCTTAAAGCATCAAAGAGTTAAAATACCAAGGAAAATCTAAGATCATTGCGAATATCTTGGGATTTCTTCTGCATCAATTATCTCATTATTAACTTGATTAGAAAAACACAACTATTAAAAACCAAACTATATAAAACCAAATTGACAACTATATAACTATAGAAAACCTATAGAAAACCAAATTGACAACATTTTGACTATGATGAATTTATTCCATCCTTCCTTATAATACATTTAGAAATATTAGCACAGTAAATATGATTAAAAACTTTTAACATTCCAGTCAATAATTGTAATCCATGATAAATTACGCAATGTTAAATAATGCAAATATTTTTCATATATATTTTTTCATAAAATTCTTAAATTATGGACACAATAACAAATAATAAAGCAATACTTTTGAAATGTTTATTATTGTATGTACTTATTATGTAATTTCACCGCGTTTAAGTTATCTAATGCAAAGATAAAATGTTTTCTCAAAGCATAAAAGAGTTAAAATACCGAGGAAAATCTAAGATCGTTGCGAATATCTTGGGATTTCTTCTGCATCAATTATCTCATTATTAACTTGATTAGAATAACACAACAAGGCAGAAACTTATTGTACATGTAAGCAGTTTTAGTACCCATTTATCACTCAACGGAACAGAAGACTTAGCTTGTCTGTGTTTCAGAAATTCTACTTGATTAACAGTGCCCTCGTTCTATGAAAAGGCAAACAAAATTTACATAACTTCCAAAAGAGATAACAGTTGTTTAGCAAGAGAAACTACAACCCCACTTAAAGAAAATAGTCTTGACGTAGATCAAATAAAGTTCGGTGCTGTTGTAGCAACTTTAGAAAATATTCGGTGTAAAAATTTTTGAGAAACTAAACATTTAATGAAAGCGTTTCTGAACCTGAGAATTAAGGGTAAATAAAGAATATGAATATTCCTTTATTTAGTCAAAGTAATTTAATGCAAAACATTTAATAGTAAATAATCACTCTAAGCATCTTCGATCTAAATGTTCTATGTTCTTTCCATTGTGTCAAAATTGAATTAAAGCAATTTCATTTTACGATTAAATTGAATTTTTTTTTAGTTTTATAAATTATGAAGGAAATGATTTTGATCAATATTAACTCCTGCCTGAAAATGAAGCAAAAATGCCAAGTAAATAGAAATTTATTTTAACAGACGTCTTTTATTATCGATAAGATGAGGAGAATATTGCCTCAAGATATTTATCATAAACATTACACAATAGCTATTATTCGTTGATGGAAGCTGGCGGGTATTTTTAAATTAACAATGTTAAGTTGCAGGAAATGTAAGAGTAAAGCAAAATATTTTTATAGCTTTTTATTGAATTTTATCAACGAGAAATAAAAAAGTATGACATCTAAATCCCTATACAATTATAATTCCATCTATATCTGTAGTAAGAAAATAAAACTTCACATTTTATGTAGTTGTAAATTTGCATTGCTGTAAAACTACATAAATTCATATGTTCAGTTGAATTTTTAAAGATGTTTATTTTAATTAACCTACTAAAGTTCGTGTTTCAGTAAAATAAATATTGCCTGTATATGATAGACACTGATATGATGAAATATTAAAGCTATCAGTCTAATAAGGACACATCCCTTTTGCAATATTAAAGAGTTTTGAAGTGACACTGATGCATTCAAATAGATGCCTTAAATTGGTCTTTGTTTATCACACCGTGTTTTCAGAATTTGGTCTAGTTTATTTACATCAATTAGTAGTGATGTTGATGTTCGCACTCAATTTCTCACGTTTTCTATAGGAATAGTCTCTTGTCTCAAGGGAGCGAGTTTCTAGTTTATTTATTTATTTTATTTTACAAATGCCAAACATTAACGCCTAAGCCATTAGTTCACGGGCTCTCCAGTACTTTTTGACCATGTCCTCATACCGAGAAAATGAACTACAATTGTCATTGGAGAATTTTCAATCCTTAAAAGGACAGCAGTATTATTTTTTGAGCCATCATCAAAAAGAAGATAAGAAAGAGTGGCAAAGCTGTAGCAAATTTAATGTTAACCAGGGTGCACCACGAGGAGGCTTGCTCCAGGAGGCGAGTCCATGGTCAGCGTTTTCTTTCGAACAGGGACTCGCCTATTCACATGATGCAAACAAAACAAGTCTAACTGGTGCATCCTCTTTCCCTCCTTAGTAGTCCAATGAGCAGGACTACTGGAAAGCAGTATGCCTTTATGCAGGTTATTTGAAATTAACATTGATTTATGAAGAGCAGATGGTTTCTCAATCCCATAATAAAAAGTGTTTGATGAATCTTCTGTTCCGGCCCATTTATTGCATCCCTATTGTTAAATTCTCTTGTAATTATAGTCACTGTAGTATTTAAATATGTACAAAAAAAATAAACATCGGCTTTCTTCCTCCATTAATTACTCGGGGTCCTGACTTCAGCTGGAAGTTTCACATATTTGCAACTAACCTTTACCAGATAACTGTCAAATATCTTAAATAGCTGACAAGACTAGAAGATCCCGAAATATATTTAGTAATCCATATTCATTATGATAATTATTAACTGTAATCAAATCAACAATTTTTTGAAATCTAATAAACACGCTACATTTTCTCTGCTGAAATGATACAAACTATTACTTTACAAACTACTGCATGCAGGGCCGAATTTAGATGAAAAGAGGCCCTAAGCAAATTCCACTTAGGAAGCCCTTTCATCTCCCATTTTTAAGTTTGTGATGATGTATTTGATGTATATGGTGTATATGATGCATATATGAATAAGTGTATGATGGTGTAATGATGTATTTTTTTACATGAGAGATAAAATATATCATTACTGTGATATATATCAATATATTAAATGAAACATGTTGTGATTGGTACTAATCTTTATAAAAAATTTGGCACGAATAATAAATTAAAAAAAAGTCGAGAACACTTATTTGGACATCTATTCTTAGGACCATATATAGTACTTGTAACAATAACTAATCAAACAAAACACACAACATTTACAAAGAAACAAAATTCAAATAATAAAAATAAACGAAGAGTACGAAATACAAAAATAAAATATGCAATAAAAATTATCATATTTTCTATCAAATTAAATTAAATATATTCAATGCATTGAAGATTAAAGCAAATTCAATTCAGATAAATTTATTTCATAATAATTCGCATTTAAAGTTTAAGTATGAATTATTATGAATTTTAAGTTTTAAACTAATCAATTAAATGTTTTAGTGTTACTGTTTTTAGAATAGTGCAATTCTACTTTTGCTAACAATTTGAATGCAGACCCTCTTGATCTTGAGGCCGTAAGCTGAAGCCTAGTTAGCCTATAGGAAAATCCGGCCCTGACTGCATGCCTTCTATCACCTCAAGACACCCCATACTTTTTGATTGGCTTTCCAAACTATTTTACCTTCTAAGTCTCAGGTGTGTTTAAGAGTTTGTCTGATTAGTGTTGATGGATTATTATATATAATGAAGGATAATTTAAAAAATTGTCAACATATTTAACTTGCAGTGTAATAAAATGTATCAAATAAAGTATTTGGAGAAATTATTATCGAATTCGTGTATATACAATCCACTATAAATTTAAAATCCTTTGAAGTAAATAAACATTTTACTTGAAATGCAAAAAAGGGCTGTTACCATAAAATATTAAGGTGAAATATGTTTATTTGAATTGGACTAATTTATAAATGATATAAGCTTCACACTTTTATTTCTCTACTTTAAATATCATTAATTGAGATTTTATTTTAAGAGTAGCATTTTTACATCAAAGTTTAGTAAATTTTATAATTTAAAACAATGGATTACATTTTATAAAGAATTAATTGGTTTTTAAAACAAGTTAAAATTAAATTTACTTTATATAACATAAGTAAATTATACATTGAATAGCTAAAAAATAAAAATCTTTGGATTTATCAAATCATTTCTAAATATCGACTTGAAAATCTCTGTTAATATTGATTTATTAATAAAAAAATTCATTTATTTTAGTCTGTTTATATCAAAATGGCAGAAGAACTGTACTATTTTTATAATTTATTTCATAAACAGTTGACTTTGATCATAAACTTCATTTAAATTTCTTTCCGATTAATAAATTCTTCGATCATAATACAGAAAATGTGAAGTTTTTTTTACTTAAAAACGTATCAGTATTATTTATAGATTAGAAAATTATTAAAAACAAAATAAAAACTAAGCCGATGTCAAAAATAGTAAACTATTAAATGTAAGGAGGGATTGAATGTGGATTTGTATAGTAAATTTTTTCACATTTTTAAAAATTAACATTAATTCCTGATCTGGTTTAAAATCGAAAAGAAACAAACCGATTATTTATTTGAGGTGCTGGTGAAACAAACATGACTAAAAAAATTTAGAAATGAAAAAAAAACATTTCAAAGTTTTTATGAATTTTTCTTTTGATATAATGTAAAATTAATTTTAATTAATAAAATTTTAAATTTTTTTTACTAAAATTCTGTCCAAAAATATCTCCCTTATTACGTAGATCTGTTTAAATATGTGGAACTTGGCTCCTTGCCAATTTTTCATACAAACGGTGGTGGAACTATAAAATTATTTCCATTTGAGAAATATATCAAGGAAAAAACATCAATAAACTGAGAAATCACTAATCTAGGTATATTAACAAGTTATAACAGTGTCTAAAAATTAATAGTGCTCAAAATGTAGAGCAGGTTTCAATCAATTTCAATATACTACTGTGCCCAAAAATTAAGACCAATTTTCAATTTAAGTTTCCCGGGCATATGGTATTTCAATTTTTTGTCCTTTTTAAGTTGTTGGCATTATACTTGACATCTGTGTGAAATTTTACGTCAAAATATTCATTAGTGTTTGAGTTACGCTTGATTTTGTGAGATGCTAAAACTGAGTCGTGCGATTTTTGAAATGTCTGAATTAATTGAGCAAGAACTTGCGTTAAATTTTCTTTGCGGAAACGTATAGAATGTTGCAGAAGGCATTCGGTGAGCATTCCTATATCGTAAAGAATTGTTTAGAAGTGGTATAAACTTTGAACTGTTTTATTGAATTGAAGACGAAGAGCCCTCTGGTCTACCACCAACCTCAATCGACGAAGCTCAAGTCCAAAAAATTAAAGATTTGGTGCTTGCAAACCGTCGATTTACAATTCGAGACCTAGCTGATGATGTTGGAATTTCAAAAAGATCGGTCAATTCCGTTTTGGGCCTCAATTATTATTGGTACCAGTGGTGTTTTCGGTACCAATCTCTATTGGTACCGAATACACTGAATGCGCCAGCTCACACTGCATTGATTTTTCGCTACTTTTTCCGCCAAAAATGAAACCTTTATAGTTCCACAACCATTGTATTCACACCGTGCGCTGTAGCATCATGCTACTTCTGGCTATTCCCTAAACTCAAAAGACCACTCCGAGGACACCGTTTTGAGTCGATTGAAGAGACACTTCAAAAATCGCGGGAATCAGTTTTAGCATCTCACAAAACCAAGCGTAACTGAAGCACTAATGAATATTTTGACATCAAATTCCACACAGATACCAAGAACAGTGCCAACAACCTAAAAAAGAAAAAAAATGAAATACCATATGCCCGTGAAATTTAAATTGAAAATTGGTCTTACTTTTTGGACACATTAATAAGTAGGTGTTTATACTTCTAAATAAGTTTAATAAAAGAATAGCTTGCTTCTATGAATTTCTGCGATATTGAAAGTACACTGATTTCTGATTTGTTAAGCTTAAGACAGTCTGAGATTACGTAAAGAGAAAGGAAGAGGTTGAATATTCTAACGAAGCAACGTCTTCAGACATTGGCTAACGGTGTGAGAAAGTGGTTTTATGCAAATTACAGAGTGGGTAAGTTATCACGTGACCTACATGCATTCATTAACGTGTAAAGCTAGACGACAGGATCAGTCTGAATGTAAAGATTAATTCGAGTAATACATTTGTACCAGTCACTAAAATAGATGTTAAGTCATTGTAATGCAGGATTTCTATTTTAGTTGGAAGATGTAGTACTGCATTTGTTTCAGACTTCCAACTAAACAAATTTCATTCAGATATATAACAAAAATACATACTGTCTTAGATATGTTACTTTCAAAATGGTGATTTTTTAATTTTTAATTATTTGTATTTAGTATTCTAACTTCTTTCGTACATATATAAGAAACCAATGAAGTTTAAGCTGATAAAAACAATTAATACATAAATAAAATTATAAGAAAATATGCAATAGATACAGTTAATAATGGTAAAATCAAAAGGAAATATTAGAAAATTTCAAGAATAGACAAACAAAAAGTTATTTTTAAAAATTTTTAAAAATATCAGTAACTTTTCTATTTATTAAAGGACTGTAACATATCTAGCACTGTCTATTTTGATTAAAAATGTTTTACAAAGTATTTTTCAAATAAAAAAGAAAGAATTAAAAAAACTTCAATGATAATTATCATTCTTATATAGAATGGTTCTAAAATTAGAACAATTCTGAAATTAGAAATATTTCTCATTCTATTCATTTCTATAAAATGAGAATTATTCTAATTTTTGGAGTGTGTCGGTTAAATTTACACATAGAGAGATTATTTTGAAGAATAAATGTTTTTGAATGTGTTTGAATAATAAATGTTTATTAATTATATTAAGTTGGTGCATAATTAATCGGCGTTTATTTGACGTGCTGTATTTTAATAAAAATTTACAATATTTTATAAATTTATGAATGAAAATTTCCTTCTAGTTTTAGATTATGAAAGTGCATGTCGATAATCATACTCATACTCATTTTTGGTTTGGGTTTCACCAATAACAAATTCTGTTTCCAATTTTTCTGATATTAGGCAAAGAAACAGAACAGGTAACATAGCATCAATATTATAAATTTTATGATGATATTATGATTCTAATGAAAATTACTGATACATTCGAGCATTAAAGGAATTAAAATATTGAAATAAAGAAGTGATTGGACATTTTTCTTTTTTCTAATATTTGCAACAAAATTTCACCGAAGAATTAATAAATATTATATATAAAAAACAAACTATTTATAAGCAAATTGTTAAAACATAATTATAAAACAAACACATTCTTATATCTTACTAGAAAGAAAACTCTCTGTTGGTTTAGATTTCGATCAGATATTTATTATTTTTTTGTACTTTACTACTTAAAAACAAGAAAAATTATTTTTTATTAAAATAAAAGTTAACCAAAATTAATATAAATTAATATTTACTTTGTTTTATAAAACATTTTTTATATGAAGAACCAACAGCTACAAAAAAACACCCATTTAATAATAATAAAAATAGATTATTAATGGACAATAGTGAAAAAACGACTTTTTCATATAAGCCATTATGATATTTACTATGATCCCATTTGTCTAATATTATGGTCTCTTTTGCTTATGAACGTAGCTTACAAGGATTCATTTTGATTCTCCATTAAAATTGTTTGCAAAAATAAGGATTAATTTTATTTGAAATTGTTGTGATAGCAAGTATGCTTAACGAATCATATTTTGAAAGCAGAAGCTATAAAGTGTGAAACTAGATAAATATTTAACTTTACGAATGCAAAAAGTTAAATGTTTAATGTAAGTTTTAGCTAAACATAAATTTAAAACGTTTAAAATCATCAAAATTAATCTATGAATTTTGAGATTCTACAACTTTGCACTTTAAAAATAACTTTTAAATAAAAAGATTTGTTATCTTGAAGAATTAATTAATCCTCATCATGTTTTCAAGTCCAGCTGATTACAAAACAATCAAATTATTATTTAAATTTTATTAATTAAGATAAAAAAAATAAAATTCAATCTTATTATTTTATATCTGATAACACGATGTAGCTAATGCTATCTAGCAAAATTTTCGTCAGTATAATTGATTGTTTTAATGAAATCTTTAATATTCTGATACTTGGTATATTATCGTTGCTTGATGTAAAAGCTATGATAGCATTAATAAGCTATTTCTCTTAATTTTGATTAATTTTTCTTTTTCTTTATACTTATTATTTCTTTGTCAGATACTATATCTTCAAATGTACTAAGAATTGACATGATTTTAAAATTATTTAGCACTAGTGCTTAAAAACATAACTATTTTTCGTATTTGGAAATTCTTCTTAAATTTATTTTAATATTTTTCAATAATAGCCCTTTTTCCATATTGGAATGCCAGATTTAGTGAATTTCATTCTTATTAAGTCATTCGTTTTATTTTTAAAACTTTTAATCAAAATATATTGACTTTTGCATCCCTTCTAATACTATATGTAAACTTACGTGGAATCTCTTACATAATTCAAAGGCTGTTTTCCAAATGTTTGAGAATAACTGCACACATTTTTTTCGTATTTTTTACATATTGCCATAACTTTTTTAAACCGTTACATGTTGCTTGATTTCGGCTCAGTAGTTTTTTAAACATTATTATTTGTTGAATCTAAATATCTATTTAATGACTTTTTCAAATTAAAAATTGATGGAAATATTTCATGGCCCTGAGCTATGACAACAGACTTAACCTTTGCTCAAACAATGTAAATAATAAGTAAATTTTTAAGTTTTAATGCCTATAATTTAAGGAGCTCCTTAATAAAGTTGAATCCCAGAGAATTATTTCTCAAAATTGAATGTGCTTATATTTAATGAATTGTATTGTTGTATTTTATTTTTGGAAGCAGTGAATGTAACGCCCCCACCAACGGATACAAATACTTGTCCTCTTCAGCGCTAGATTGCATCGCGAGTTGGGCTAGTATTATTATTTAAAGCATGGATTTGACCATTTTAAAATCAAAAGAAATTGTTTGCAGATGAACTATTTTTTATTTAAATTAAAATGTAAGTAATTAATTTAAAAGGAAAGATTTAATCAATTTTTTTCTGTGATAAATAATTATCAATTAATTAAATCTAGTTTCGAGGAAAGTTCCTAAGGTCATTGAATTTCTTTTAAGAGTTATTGATTTGTTCTCTAATTTTTTTAATGATGCGTCTTAGATAAAATAATCCCTGAAGACTTTAATGATTTCTAAGAACAGATAAAAATATAATGTTTTCAAATGACAAATTAAATTTTATTTAACATTGAATTTTTTTTTCTACAAAAGCTGTTATTCAAAAATACCTATAGAAATGTTTGTGATTATGTACAACAAATGACTAACATTAATTAACGTAATTTAGTTACAAAAAATAAATAAAATGAAATTGATAATGTTTTTCTTTAAAAATACATAAAAAATAACTATTTATTCTATGTAATTCTTATCGCCTTATAACAAAACCATATATATATATATATATATATGAAAACGAAATAGTTTATAAAAGTTTCTTTGAATTTATTTATTTTCCAATAAAAAATGTCCCTTTACCTTAAATAAACACAAGTTTAGAAAAAAGGAAATATACTTTACATTTGTATAATACTATATTTGAAATAAGCAGTTTTTAGCATTTTTACTCATAAAGGTCATTTTATCATGTGACTAAATCCAAAAAACTTGGAAAAGGCGGATCAATTTAGGAAATGGAAATGTAGGATTGAGCTGGCAATGTCTAAATTTACGATTTGCGAATTATATACATAGAAGAAAATTACCACAAATAATAAAAGGAATAAAGGAGTCGTTAAAAATATCAGATATATTCGCAAAGTCTTAAAATAATGTGTTTGCTTAGTCAAGTATCTAACATAAATTTCAGAACAGTAATAAGCAAATATATGTATGTAATAAAAAAATAAGCCGTAATACTTTCACAGCCACTCAAACATTTAAATAAACGGCAAACAGAAATGTTTTTCCAAGTTCTTCGGCTTTGCCATTTTCGGTAGTTTGGAATAGCTATCGCACGTCCATTTTGAGTAATGTTTGGTCCATTAAGGGAGTTTACGAAGTGTCAAGAGTTTTACCATAACTCTTCAGAGATAGGTTAGCGTGGGTTTGGTGAGAAGCATGTCCACTTTAACATAAATTTAAAAGAATATCAATTTTAGACGCCTTAAGTGTTGGTTTTTATTTTAAATTTATATCAAATAATATTTTTAATGAGTTATCATTATTTTTGAAAGTCATATTAAGCTTTTTTTTAATGTCAGGTCCTTCATGTAAGGTCTTCTACATTAACATACAAAAAAAAAAAAAGGGTGGAGAGAAAGGGGAAGCCAGTTGTCCTTCTTTTCTAACGACAATTGGCAACTTACAAGCTAGGGAAACACTAACGCAACCAGGTCAAACACAGTGAATCATGTCCCAACATGATGGTCATTCTATGATTTCAAGTAATCCAAGTTAAGCTAATGGGAATATAACACGTAGACTCTAAAGCAGTGACGAATCAATTTTCGTCGGCTCTGGGCAGTTATACTCAGCTTTCACTGATTTGGCAGTCGAACTATGTAAATTAAACATCTAGGAATAAATTTTAAATACGAATATAGCACAAAAATGGCAATATATTAAAGTACAAAGGTATTAAAGTAAGAATGTATAAATTTCACTTAAATATTGTGTGTGATAAAAAATTCCAGTTTTTCTTCAAAAATTTGATTTCAAAATGCTTTGGAAATGTACCAAACTACAAGTGAAAGCATTGCGATTTGTGAAAAAATTGTTTTGCAATTGAATTAGATGATATTACTTTTTGATGCAAATGGTTAGAAATTTTCTGACATTTCTTCTGCTGCAAAATATTATTATGATTCATTTCTAATTTAATTTGTTTTTTTGCTATTGTCTGATTGTCTGAATTATTATTATTAGATTTGAAAGTATTGCCTGATAGAAATTTGCAATTTCTAATTTTTATTTTAATATTAAACGAATTAAGTAGCAAAATTAAGTGATTATTTGTACTTCGAAAAAAGCATATTCATACTCAGAATGCGGAAAAAAATTTTAATTCTGAAAGTTAACAATTTTATTCTAACAACAATTAACAATTTTATTCTAACAACAATTAACAATTTTATTCTAACATCAATTAACAAATTTTATTCTAAAAATTGTTGTCTTTCTTTAATATGTAGAAATCGACTGTATAAATTTTGGTGTACATAATGCATTATTTACAAAAAAGTAAGAAAAGTGGATGAAAAAAAAGATGGGAATGGCTTATTCAATATTTAGACATCTTATGATAATTAACTTTTCAATAAAAAATCCATTATTAAGGCTGAGAACACTTGAAAAACAATTAAAATACTCGAAATACAAACAAAATATAATCTATATGAATGCAAAGAATAAATTCAGAGTATATTTTTAACACGTAGAAGTTTGATATGAATGGGGAAGATAAATTCTTAAGATGTTAAGAGACCTTGTAAGAAAGTCCAATCATTCATTAAGCTTCCTCGTTGGAAAATGTTAATGATAGTGTGCATTGCAATTATTTCATAGGGAACTATTAGATTCAATGACGTATAAAGAAATACCGAATTCAATGCGAAATCATAATCTAGATTAATGGAAATAGTTTCATGTTGAGGGAAGCGATCTTTAAGACAACGGTTTAATACATGAGTTAACCTTATCCTCAAGGCTAGATTGATGGCATAAGTATATTAGTTAGCAAAATATTCGTTAAAGATCCGATTAATAATGTCAGAGGTTCTTTGCAAGTTTATATATTCATCTTATTGATAATTATAATTATTAACTATAGTACAATTATAGTTAATTGTATATACAATTGAGCTTATGATACAATTAATGATACAATTGACTCGCTGAAATTTCTAAATTTGACGCTTGAATCAATTTAGTCATTAGTTAGATTATATATAACTAATTAATAAAGTATCGAATATTAAAATTGGCCTTAAAAAAGGGTTTTCATAGAAATCATTCAACAATGAAGGCAAGAAATCTAACATCCTGAAAATATTTTGACTTGGTCTAATGGGACTTAAAATTTTGCTTCAAATAAATTATTTTGGTGTATCATTCCCATTTGTGTTTTACCACAGTTTTAAAATAATTATGTATATATATTTACTATTTTTTTTTTCATCCAAAGAATTATTGAAAATAAGTCATGACCACAAAAATTATTTGTATCTCACTAAAGCTTTAGATTTATGTTATTTTCGACAAGTCTCCACGCTATTAAAAGGAGGGCACTGACACTTCTGTTTTAGGTGAATTATGTTCCTAGATTGACGGACACTCGAATAAAATTAAAAAAAAAAAAAAAGACTTTAGAGCAAGGATGGGCAAACTTTTTCGGCCGCGGGGCCAAAAATCGAAAAAAAATAAAGTTTGGGGGGCCAAGATAAATTTTTCTAAAATTTTAAAAACAATATACAAGTATTACAATTTAAATATGTTAATGAGATGAATAAAATTGCAGTTACATTTTTAAAAAATTCCTTATATTGAAGTTCGAACTAAGATGTACTGATTCTAAGGAACGAGGCTAAATGCTCATCTATCAGTCTGCTTCTGATATAATTCTTTCTAAGGTTCATAGTTGGAAACTGTTGTTCACATATATAAGATGAAGCAAACATAGCATTGATTTTCTGGGCGTGAGATATTAAATTTCGGAAATTTTCGATAATGATTTGTAAAACTCTAACTTTGGCATATTTAGAAACAACTGCTTGAGATGATTGTTAGATTTCAACTCAATTAATTCAACCTGCAAATATGACCTCACTCCTTCACAATTTACGTTCAAAGGCATGGTAAAAATATCCAATTCTGTTTGAATGACACTGAAATCTTGAAATCTTTCGAACTCAAATTCCAGTTTTTTCAAGCCATCTTCATAATTCTTAAGCTTCATTTACTTCATTTAACGTCGGGAGATTAGAAAAAGGAAGAAAAAAAAAATAATATTTAATCAAAGTAGAAGAGGAGAAGAATATATAATATATAAATATATATTTCTTTTAATTTGCCTCGGATCGTCAAACTAAAATTCTATTCGCCGGCCGGATAGAATCTTCCGGTGGGCCGTAGTTTGCCCATCCCTGCTTTAGAGCTTCCATGTTTGTATAAACACCATATGATGGGGGCTGGTCTTTTCAGGATTAAGATTTAACAGAGACAATTGAGTTCTTTAAAAGTGCTGTTGCCTTAACTTTCGTCTTTTATTTCCCTAACATGGATACATAGCTGTGATTGCTTACTTTTCTTGTTAAACAAATCTATTAAATATAATATATTTAACTTGGGCATAATGTTTCGAAGTCTTTATACCAACATTCATTTAATGAATTTGTTAAATAAATATCAAAGAACATAGATGGTATCAGAATATAAATATTGTTTAGAACATTTTTAGTTAATTTAAAAATCTTTTAAGAAATAAAAAAAAAAAATAAATTACAAAAATTTCAAATTTCAAATTTCATCATCAAATAAGTTAAAATCAAACCATATTTTTTCTAAAACAATTTTAATAACCTAAATTTTTTTTGACAACTAATGTGAAGTAAAAACAACAAATGGAATCAGTTTGGACATTATTCTTTCATTTTCAAGATATAAAAACAGTTTTAGCAATTTGTTTTTGGAAACTATTTTGTTCCAATTTCAATAAATGAGTATTAAGTTATCCTAATTATGGACATAATATATACTCGAAAGTACATTATTTATTGAATTTTTTGTATTGCAAACATGATGTGAAGAGTTAGACATAAACATTTGTAAAGTAAAAGTCGGTAGGAAAAAACTGCATAATAATACAAAAAATTGCCTTCAATTCCTACTATTAGTTCACACTCTCCCTATATATATCTTGTTCAAATGTTCAATCGTCAATAAAATACTTTTTATTCATCCACTCAAGTTCAAATACATTTTTTAAACTTGGTAGTGGAGGACACTTGATATTAATGAAGTTTTTCAAATATTAATTCATTAATTAAATTTAATTAATTAATTTTAGTTTTATATGAGAGACAATTTTTTCTCTTATATAAGATATTTAGCGGGATATAAATTTAGGAATAATTACCGTCAGTGGCGAAGCGTGTAGATCATGGGAAAATTTTTTTTTTTCAGATTCTTTTTTCATTATGGGCTCTAGTCTGAGTCAAGCAGGGAACAAAATGGAAAATGAAACATGTGAATAAATTAGTGAGATGTGATGTGTGTATGCGAGAGGGAGAGAATTTTTTCAAACCTAAGAAAATGAATGAAAATTATTTATAAAGGACTTTCTGCAATAGTGAAAAAAGTGAAAAAAAAAAAGTAGGAATTGACTTTTAATTTTTTTTTATATTACTTGTAATACATAAAAATACTACTTTCAAATTATACTGTATTTCTTTCTTTAAGTTGTAATCTGTATGCATAATATTTTTTTTTTATGAATTATATTTGATACAGTCCGAAATGTTTGCATTAATTATAAAATTTATGTATTTATATTTTCGTATTTAACTGATCATAACACCCTTAGACAAATAAGTTCAATAATTAAGTTATTATATTTCTAAACATTATTTTGCAACATTTTAACAAGGGAAGCTAAAGTGAGTGACGGATATTTTCTAATTGGAATAACCACATTCCTGATTTTGATTTTATTTGAAAATATCATCAAAAGACATTATTCAAGGATAATAAAACACTACAACTCAACAAATTGAACAGAGAATATTGAATTATAATAGTTTTACAAGTGAAAAGAGTGGTAGATGGCCTCAGCCACCGTGAATGATTAATGGCACTCAAAGGAATTTGTATGAAGTTTTCAACTGTTTGAGAAACTGATGTATTCTAGAAATTGAGGACAATCGTGAGTTAGAGTATTCAAGAAGATTTACTTTTCATTTAGATGCAGTAATAATTAACCTAATTTCAAGAAATGCAAAGACTTTTTGAATATGATATCCTTTAACCACGAAAAGAATAATTGGATATTTAAGATTCATAGTCAAAATATTACAATGTGTCTACACACAAATATAAACCCTAAAATTTTTCGATATAAATCAAATGCCAAGTAAAAAGATACTATTTTACCAATAAATATTAACCGATACTAATACCAATATCAAAAGATACTACCAATAAAGATACTATATCGAATTTAAGTGTTAGCATAACTATTGAAGTTAAATTGTTAAATAAATATTCGATATAATAGAATCAAAAATGTTTCTCTTGTATTGTATTAATGAATTTTAAAGAAATAAAAAAATATAAGGATTGCTTATAAAATTTGTATTAGTATTAAAGTATAATACTTTTTTAGAATTTAATCTAATATCTTTTTATTAAAGATTTCTTAGTATAGAACTAAATATCTACATAAACTTGGTCTACTTTTGCAGAAATAGTTGAAATTACTAAAAAGAAAAATGAAAGTGTGTGTAAAATACATACATTTGTTAACACAAAATCAATTGTTTCAAAATTCAAACCAAAATGTTTTTATCAGGTATGCTTTTGTAATCAATAGAATTAAATAGATTTATTGCCAACAAGGTTAAAGCTTATAAAAAAAATTACTGTTTGTTTTTTATTTCAAATAAGATGAAAAAGAAAAAAAAATGATTTTAGACAATAACATAATCAGAACCAGAATAACTTGAATGATTTCATTCTACCATTACAGTCGAACAAATGTTTCTACGGAAACTGTATACATAACTTTAAAATATGTAATACCATAATGATGTGAGCAACAGCAGAAACAGATGCTTTTTTTACTTTACTTTTGCTGTGAAAATAAGAGCTTCATATTTCATAAAGATTGAATTCTTCTAGATCATCACAGTTTTGGAAGAAAAAAATAGTTTATTCCCATCTGTTAATTTGAAACTTGAATTTATATTCAGTGCCGGAATGTAATTTACTTCTTTTGAATTATTAATGAGCTACCTTTTGTTATAAGGCATTTCTTCATCTGCTTATTTGTCTCCTCCAGCAACTGCAAAAATCGATCCGCGATCGCGACCTAAACTTAATTCTAACTGGATCGTTCTTCCTTCCTCTTCTATTCGTAAAAATTTGAAGACACTCGTTCAGATATACTTTCTGTCCTTTGTTTGCATTTCCTTTTTCCGTTTATAAAGAAAGGAGCTTTGCATTTTTGTTTAGGATGGAAGAAAAAAAAGTTTAAAGAAAAGTGAAGGAAGAAGGGGCTTGAATTGCTCTTTTTTTAAAGTATCTGTAACTAAATTAACGGAAGTTGGCGACCGTTAAACGGTCGATATGTCGATAAGGCTTCCCGAATACTAATCGCATTTCAACAACGATTTCTCTCCACATTTGTGTTCTTACAGAAAACTTTACTTAGAACCGATGCAATTTTGTTTTAGAATCAAACCGATGGAGATATTAATTTCCTTAAAAAAAATGAAAAATAAATTTTTCATTTCTGTTAAATTTAAATTCTGATTTCCAGGTACTTTGTTTCCTAGAAGGGGTATTATAATTTTTTTTCAGTGCAGGGCACTATAGAAAGTCATTGGCTACTAATAAAGCTTAATAGCAAATTCAGAGTAACTCACTATGCATCACTGTCGTTCAACTGATATTGATAAAGTTTAATAGCAAATTCAGAGTTGTTTGTTGTTGTTTCTTATCCCACTTGGCTGGCCAAGCCCACGAATTCATGATTGAAGGGGAAGGAAGCAGCTTCTCACCCGTAGGTGCCTGACTTTTGCTCCGTGACGCTCTTACAGTCATAGGAGACCGGGACCTACGGCTTAAAGTGGATTCGAACCACTACAAACATCCATGGCACTGCTATTCGAACCAAACCTGTGGCACCGAGCGCCAGAGCGCTAGACACTCGGCCATTCAGGTCCCAAATTCCAACGGCACGCAGTATGGTCACCCACCCAAGTACTGACCGCGCCCAATGATGCTTAACTTCGGTGATCTAACGAGAACCAGTATATTCAGCATGAGATTCAGAGTAACTCAGTATACATCACTGGCGTTCAACTGATATTGATAAGGAGTAATAGCAAATGTAGAGTAATTCACTATGCATCACTCGCGTTTAGGCTTAATAGCAAATTAACTTACTATGCATCACTGGCGTTCAAATCATATTGATAAGGCTTAATAGGAAATTCAGAGAAACTGACTATGCATCACTGGCGTTCAACTGATATTGATAATAATAGCAAATTCGAGCAATTCACAGTAACAAATTCAGAGCAATTCACAGTAACAAATTCAGAGCAATTCACAATAGCAAATTCAGAGTAATTCAAAGCATTTAAAATAGCAAAGTATACAAAACAAGTATTAAAAGCATTCAAAGCATTCATAATAGCAAATAAGCTTAATAGCAAATTCAGAGTAACTCACGATGCACCACTGGCTTTAAGCTACACTACACCCATTAAAATTAAAAGTAAGTATTGCCATCAGTGTGAATTTTAACCTGTAAATATTAGGAATTCGAGTTTCGTATTAGAAGAAGGGCATCAAGACAATCTAGTTGTAGATGAGAAATGATCTGTCACGATGACCATCAAGTCTACTAATTTTTTATAACAGAAAATATAAATTTTATATACTTGTTTTATTTCTTTTTTTTCCATATATTTTTGTTGATTACGCCTATTGTTTTGTGCATGTCTTAATACTTCACTATTTGGACCACTACTACTACTCTTTTGGAATACTAATGGTTTTTTTACAGAGTTTAAAAGGAACTACATGTTTGTGTCACATGAGATGAGAATATGAAATCAATCAGACGATAAAAAATGTATTATGTGGCAGTATATAAATTTTTAATTGCTGTAATTAAGGCAACGACTTCAGACTTCGTACTTATCACAGTGATAATATTGTGTGCCTCATCAAAGAACGAAATCATTGTATATTAAAATTTTACTTTTGTAGAATCTAAATTATTTCAATAATAATTTTGTTGTTGAGCTCATGTGAAATCTCTTGTTAATGTAAGATATTTGATTTGAAATATTGTTGCATGTTGAACAATTTAAGATAAATATTTCTTTAGTTTTAAGTATAAAAACAAGACATTTTCACTGTTAATTGCGACAAACGTTTTGAACTATACCTAAATTGATAATGTTCCGACATAAGTAGAGCCACCTGATGTCCAATTGGCTAGCGCTCTAGCTGTACCACAGGCTTCAGGTTCGAATTCTGGAGGTGGTATGGATATTTATTAATGGTTCGGAATCCAAGTTAAACTGTAGGTTCCGATCTAACTAGCCCAAAGTGTGCACAAAATTACAGTAGGGCGCCAAGCCAAATCCACATAAGTAGAAACGTATAAATCATTTATTGCTGTAAACAAGGCCATTTTAAAACTCCCAGAGTTTTCCTACATTATGTTCTTCTCTAAAACGTAATATTTTATACATAATATTATTTCTCAAATACAATATATTTAATCTCCTGAAAACTGAAGCTAACACTCGAATTAAATCCTAAATTAAAACAAATATCAGTTGTTTTGATAAAGTATAATTTTCATCTAATCAATGTCATAAAGTATTTCACTGATTACACTTGAAAACTCCATTCACTTTACGACACTTATGTGTAAATGATGTACAGTCTCAAATTTGTTTGAATTATAAACTTAATAAATGTGACGTAAGTAATGACATTGCGGAAGAGCATAGAGGAATTAACATTTTAAGATACAGCTTCATGCATATTAATCTTCTGACAATGAAGTTTAACATTGAGATTTATAACAGAGGTATTGCAGAAAGCATTGGATTTATTATACCTTTCGCAAAGCCCCAAAATTTGTGTTCACTCTCTGAATCATAAAATAATGATGAACAATCATAAAAAGCGTGATAAATGCAGACTTAAAGAGGAATATGTACTTTACATCTTAGTTTTAGATAATTTTGAATTAAACCACTGTTTTCTAATTTTAAAAATGAAATCAGTTTCAGTTTTACGTTAAGTAACTCCAGTTTTTAAGGTAACCATTGAATATTTTTTTCAGAATTTGAAACCTTTATTCATTTACAATAAGAAAATTAGCGCAACTTTTAATTAAATATTGAAATGAAACTATTTTTAAAGAAATAAAATTAGTTTAATTTTTACATTAAATAGCTTCAGTTTTTAAGGTAACCATTGAATTTTTTTTTCAGAATTTGAAACCTTTATTCATTCATTCTAATAATGAAGAATTGAATGCACACTAAATACATGTTTGCTAATAAAATAATCAATGAGAAATAGTATATATAAATGTATGTCAGACATAAAAGCCAATGAGATAATAATCCAACATATGTCAATGAGAGATACAACGCAACGTCAATGAGAAATATAATACAGCATTAGTCAATAATTTAAAATAATTTAATTAGCTTTAAAATATTCTTTTTGGAATGAAAGTTTTTCACTTACTTTTCTTTAATGTTTTAAAAAAGCATTTTGGCATTAATGAAAATTTAATGCAGCTCTTTCTGATAATGAAGCTTCAAATGTAGACTAAATACATGTTTGCTAATAAATTAAATGCTCCCATAAAACTTCGACTTTAACATATAACTGCTGGATTTGACATTGATAACAATACATATATATTTCCTGAACTTATACAGAATAGCTAGGGCTGCATGGGATTCAACCATTTTCCCATCAATGAAACTATTAATTCTAAAACTAGCCTCAATGACGTATTCAATAATAATAATAAAATACATGGTTCTCATTTTACAATAAACTTTCGTTTCGTATTCATTACTTCGCAAGCACTTCGTATCATGAAATTTCAATTGGATGATTTTAGTCCATTACCGTGCATCCATCCTGATATTCCAATATCCGTTTGAAACAGTATCCATATTTCTCATTTAAATAAATGGAGAAGAATCCGAGAGTTATTACGTTGAAGTGAACAATTGTAAACTCTTCAAAGCGGCTCAAGTTAAGCACTTTATAAAGTAAAATATCGCGAAAGTTTCATGTCGATTTCAGCGAATAAATATATAAGTTAAATTGCATGTTTATTAAACACGATAAATACTTTAATTAGTTATTAAAACTTCATTTGACAGGGGACAAAAAAATGAAAAATTTTAGTAAATGGCTTGGCAGATCATGCTAAATCTTCTCTAACTAAATTAATTTATTTTAAAATGACTTTATATAAAAACATTAAAAAAAAAAATACATGCTTCTGTTCATAGGGAAAATATTCAAAATGACAGAATATTTAAAATGCAGTATTTTTTAAAATACTCCCCATGAATTTACAAAAGATACGTTTTTTGAAGTATAATACTGTGCCCAAAAAGTAAGACCCATTTTTATTTTTTATTCGCCGGTATCAGTTTTAGCATTTCACAAAAACTCTAGTACTAATGAATATTTTGAAGTAAAATTTCACACAAATGTCAAGGACAGTGCCAACAACCTAAAAGAGAAAAAAAAAATTGAAATACCATATGCCCGGGAAATTTAAATGGAAAACTGGTCATATTTTTTGGACACAGTAGTATCTAACTAAAGATTCTCTGCATCTACGTTGCATTAAAACGCTTACTTGTTAAAGTAATTTCTACTTATGAGACCATTAGAGTTAATTTCTTCTCCTTGTAACTCTGCCTCTTCTAGAAGACATTTGATTAAATCCCAAAAGGGATAAGAGATGATCGTAATTCTTTGAGGTAATGACATCTATTAAACCACTTCGGATTTCATTCTCTAAACATTATCTCATTTCACTAGAGATAGTTTAACTAACATCCATATTCCAAAAAAGGGGGTTTCTTCTAGAAACGGGCACCAAATTTAAGACTAGCAATTCAGATACTACTGTGCCCAAAAAGTAAGACCCATTTTTATTTTTTTCAAAAACTCTATATTTATTCTTTCAAATTTATTTCATTGCCTTCAAAGGCCATAAGTACATTGCCTTCCGGACACAATGTACTTATGCCAACGTTTTTTCCAATCATCAATGCATGCTAAAAAGGCATTGGCCTTGATGACCTATAAAGCGCACGCCGATTCACGTTGAATCGCTTCAATCGACTCAAAACGGTGTCCCCGGAGGAGCCTTTTGAGTTAAGAGAATAGACAGAAGTCGCACGGTTCTAAATCAGGTGAATACGATGGTTATGCAACGATATGGGTTTAATTTTTGGCGAAAAAGTCACAAAGAATCAATGCAGTGTGAGCGAAAGTTCTATGTTGATTTCAGTGCATACATATATAAGTTTAACTGCATGTTTATTAAGCACGATAAATACTTTAACTAATTATTAAAACTTCATTTGACAGGGGACAGGAAAATGCTATGAAAAGCTTTGTTGCTTTTTTAAAAGTAAGCTTCAAATAGAATACGATATTTGTAAGATAAAAACACAGAAATAAATAATGGTTACTATTTACAACTGTTTTGCTAAATTATACATTACTAAACTATTAATCCTTATGTTTAAAATAGAAAAGTAATTATAAGCATACATTATCAGACACAAAACACTGTATTTTCCAATTATAAGTTTTATATTTTATAAAGAAAAAAATTTTCTGGTTCTTATAAGATTCATTTTTTCATCCATAAGTAATTTCAAGTGATAATGGGAATGGATATAATTTCATACCTAGGAGCAATAAAATGCCGTAAGATGATTTTATAAATTGTCTCAGTTATTTGAATATTTAAAATAGATTTATACACCAAATCGCAGTAAATTAAAGCTTAACTCTTCCACGAGTGTTTTGAATAAAGAAAAAAAAATCATCAGGAACAAGTATTATAAAAAAAAAAAAAAATTTAAGTCAATTCCTGCTTTTTTTCATTATATTGTAGAAAAATTCCTTTACAAATAAAATTGAAATTTTCCTCTTACATCTGGTGACATCTATTATTAGATACATGCAACTTATATCTAAAAAAACTAAAATGAATGAATTAATATTTGAAAAAACTGTATTAACATCAAGTGTCATCCACTACAAGTTCCAAAAAATGTATTTGAACTTGAGTGGATGAATAAAAAGTATTTTATTAACGATTAAAAATTTGATCAAGATATATATAGGGAGAGTGTGAACTAATAGTAGGAATTGAAAAAAAAAGAATAACATATTAGTGACAGATAACTTTCCGATAGAATATAGATAGAATATTTCTTAAGGTATAGTTAATGAATGCTAAAGGAGTGATAGCTATTGATGATTCGTTTTGAAAAATAAAGTATTCTCTTCTTCTGGGTAAACTAATTAAAATACTTTATTATTATGTTACGTTAATAAAGATTTCTGAAATTCATTGTCTCATACCTATTAATACCCATTTTTTAAACTTACGAGTTGGACATATGGCTTTTATTTTATTTCATAAGATGCACTCTTTTATATGATTTTGTTCTCTGCAAATAATTATCTTAATGAATGTATGCCTTCTTAGCAGGTTGCCCAACTCTTGTTTATCATACTGTGTTTAAAAAATGGTCAAAAGAATATTTTTCAGTTAAACTGAATAAATGTTATAATTATTAGCAAATGAGATGTGTAACTCTGAGATAAAAGTGAATTATATCAAGTAAGTAATAGAAAATCAATTTAAAAATTGTCGAAAAACGTAAAGTGGAAATATTGGAAAGAATAGAAAGTAATTAACTTATTATTCATTAGAACTGTAGTATAATTTTCCCTATGAAATACACAAGGAACTTTACAATATTAATTTCAACTACTAACATGAGAAATTGAGATGAAGAACACTGCCATTGTTTTTACTGATTTAAAATAAGATGTATATTGTCAGATTTATAAGAAAGACCAGTTAACATATTCTATGCTTAATTACTGGTTGTCGAATGCATGAAAAATAAAGATTAATTTTAAGATTTTGACTTCAAGAAACTCACCAGTTCCAGTTAAAAAGTAGTATTTTAATCAAAATAAAAGGACATTACAATCAATATTATTTCTCATTTTCATATGAATTCTGAATAAGGAATATCTAATACATATTGTCAGCTAAAGTTAATAATTTTCAGCATTATACTTGATAAAGATAATGAAAAGTAATGTAAAATGAAAAATGCCGATATAAATATATATACATAAGCACTGCCTTGAGATATTTTAAAAAAATATTCATTTAGTTAATTGCAAAATGTGTGGGTTGCAAAAAATCAAACAAGAAAAAATAGTTTCACCCTAGTACAGTTTTTCATTAACTAATCATCAGACATGAAGTTTCGTTTCTTTCTCTTCAACAAAGAATCTAAATTAGCAAGAAATCAAAGCGTAATTAAAAATTGTAAAAATAGACCAATAATGAGACGGTATTGAAACGTAAATGAGAGATTGCAATAGTTGAAATCACCCTCTCTGAGGAAAATGTCACTGTAGATCAAAGAAGATAAGATATTAACAGATTAATAAGTATGAAAATATTAAGTTTTTACATCATTTTATTATCAAAATATTTACCAAGAACTATAATTATAGGGATTTTTTTATTAACAGAGATAAAATTTCATATTTGTTTCACAGACTATATCAAGAACTTAAAAAAATCATGTCATCGCATGTATTTTTGTGAAGTTTTATAGGAAAAAATTCTCTAAAATCCTTTTAAGTAAAATTAATTTAAGATTCTCAAAAATATTTATTTTCGTACAGAGAAATTTTAGCTCATAAATCGATTATTCCTTGAAAAAAGTTTTGAAAGCAAACTATTCATTTCTTTAATGAAATTATAATATATTTTAAAAAGATCCTTTTTAAATAAATAGATCTTTATAAAAACACAAAAAGAATCATTTCAGAGCTATTTATTTTACACATATTAATAGACATTTTAAAAAGAAAATTTCTGAAAATTATAATAAATTTTTCAAGATATTAAAAATTATAATAAAATTTTTACCATAAATGAAATTTAGTTATTGGAAAGAATTTTAAATAATAGCAAGTGAGTGGTTTTCAATAAATTTTGGTAATAATAATTATTTGTTCATAATTAAATGATTCATAAAATATATTAATAGTGCTGTCTTTAAAAGTTGGAAAAAGAATAGACATTTTTTAAATAAACAATATACTGTCTTGGAAGTCTGATTTACATCTATGCTATATATGAGGATAAAACAGGTTTCACAGCAAGAAAGACAAAAACAACAACATGAAAGGAGGACAATATTACAGGAAAACAACATTGCAGCAAGGCTCATTGTTAAAGAAACATGGGGCCAAACAAGTTAATCTACTTATGTATAAGTAGATTAAGTATTGTGCTCATATTAATATTGTATATAATATTATGTTAATGTTGCGCTCATATTAATATTTTAAGTGAACCTACTTAAACAACAGAGGAATTGATTTCATAATAATTTCTTCTGAAACAATTTGGACCCGACTTAGTCTATGGTCTGACGGAGTTTTCCTCAAATTCTTACTTTTGCGTCCCTCTTATAAAACGAAATTCAGTCATATCACTTTACCCTTTTTCATTAAAAAATATCATAACAGCGTTTGATGCTTTATTAATCTATAAATACCTGCGCTTTCTAATCAAAATTAAAACGCACAGAATATTGGTCTGTGAAAATTAGTTTCAATTTAAATATCCACTACGTGTATTGAAAAACGATTATTTACAGATTAGTAATTTCTTAATGAAAAATAATAAAACATTTAAATATGATCATCTACTGAAGGTGGTCTGTTTTGACCGATGAAAAAATACAATCCCAAATAAAAACGTTGCTGTGAAAATATCATAAATTTTAAATTAAGAAATAAATGGTTTTAACTATTAACAATTAACTATTATAATATAATTGGTTTTAACTACTTCATCCACTTGCTGTTTAATTTTTATCTGCATGAAACAGCCTTTTTCGACTTTCAAACCTTTGTGTCTCCAACAGTTTGAGAACCACTAGAAAAAATTAAGAATTAAGGCATAGGGTAACTTAAGTTTACTTAAAAACATTTCTTAATGATGAACTTTTTATATTATTTTACTCAGGTTTACTACAGATTTTGATAATTTTAAAAACAGATTCATAACGCTTATTACTGAAAAATCAAAGTTCGAAATGCCTACTTTGTATACTCACTACATATATTGAAACCTAACGATTATTGACAGATTCATAATTTCTTAATGAAAAGTAATAAAATATTTAAATATATGATCATCTATTGAAGATGGTCTGTTTCCACCAACGAAAAAACACATTCCCATATAAAAATGATACTGTGAAAACATCATAATCTTTAATGTTAAGAAATAGTTACTTTTAACTATTAACTATTATAATGTAGTTGGTTTTAACTATTTCATTCACATGCGGTTTAATTTTTATCTCTATGAGACGGCGTTTTTCGATTTTCAAACCATTGAGCCTCCAACAGTTTGAGTACCACTAGACAAAATTAAGAATTAAGGCATAGGATAACTTAAGTTTACCTAAAAAATTTTCTTAACGAGGAACTTTTTATGTTATTTTACTCATTTTTTATGATTAAAATAAAAAAGATAACTTAAATTTCATAAAAGGCTTAAGGATAAATTAAAATAATATAAAAAGTTTTCTAAACGAGGAATTTTGATGTAATTTTACTCATTTTTTACAATAGATTATGACATTTTTTAAGAACAGATTCATAAAGCTTATTACTGAAAAATCACAGTTCGAAATGTCCACTTCTTTATAAACATTTTTTTCCAAGATTGGGTGAAAAACAAGTCATTACCTTCACCAAATGTAACTGAAGGAATTCCAGTTCCTCAATGAGTTCCCTGTGTTACAAAATTAAAAATTAAGGCATAGGATAAATTAAGTTTATGTAAAAAGTTTTCTTAACGAGGAACTTTTTATAATATGTAACTCATTTTTTATAATACATTTTGACATTTTTAAGAACAGATTCATAAAGCTTATTACTGAAAAATCACAGTTCGAAATGTCTACTTCTTTATAAACATTGTTTTCCAAGATTGGGTGAAAAACAGGTCATTACCTTCACCAAATGTATCTTAAGGGATTCCAATTCCACAACGAGTTTCCTGTACTACAAAATTAAGAATTAAGGCATAGGATAACCTTAATGTATTAAGTTAATATAAAAAGTTCCTCGTTAAGCAAACGTTTTCTTAATGAGGAACTTTTTATACTATTTTTTACAATAAATTTTGACATTTTTAAAAACAGATTCATAAAGCGTATTACTGAAAAATCACAGTTCGAAATGTCTATTTCTTTATAAACATTGTTTTCCAAGATTGGGTGAAAAACAGGTCATTACCTTCACCAAATGTATCTTAAGGGATTCCAATTCCTCAACGAATTCCCTATGTTACAAAATTAAGAATTTAACTTAAGTTTATGTAAAAAGTTTTCTTAACGATGAACTTTTTATATTGTGTAACTCATTTTTTATAATACATTTTGACATTTTTAAAAACAGATTCATAAAGCTTATTACTGAAAAATCACAGTTCGAAATGTCTACTTCTTTATAAACATTGTTTTCCAAGATTGGGTGAAAAACAGGTCATTACCTTCACCAAATGTATCTTAAGGGATTCCAATTCCACAACGAGTTTCCTGTATTACAAAATTAAGAATTAAGGCATAGGATAACTTAAGTTTTAAGTTAATATAAAAAGTTCCTCGTTAAGCAAAAGTTTTCTTAATGAGGAACTTTTTATATTATTTTTTACAATAAATTTTGACATTTTTAAAAAAAGATTCATAAAGCGTATTACTGAAAAATCACAGTTCGAAATGTCTATTTCTTTATAAACATGTGTTTTCCAAGATTGGGTGAAAAACAGGTCATTACCTTCACCAAATGTATCTTAAGGGATTCCAATTCCTCAACGAATTCCCTATGTTACAAAATTAAGAATTTAACTTAAGTTTATGTAAAAAGTTTTCTTAACGAGGAACTTTTTATATTGTGTAACTCATTTTTTATAATACATTTTGACATTTTTAAGAACAGATTCATAAAGCTTATTACTGAAAAATCACAGTTCGAAATGTCTACTTCTTTCTAAACATTGTTTTCCAAGATTGGGTGAAAAACAGGTCATTACCTTCACCAAATGTAACTTAAGGGATTCCAGTTCCTCAACGAGTTCCCTGTGTTCAAATATTTAGAGAGGCTTTTTTGAGTTTCCTTTCAGGTGATAGAGAGAAGAATGAGCTCCACTTGTGAGAGGGAATAATTAACTATTCATATGAGAAGGGAGCGCGAAACCTGATTACATCTTATCCTTCTGAAAAATTGAGCGCCGAGCTTCTGAAGCTGCGAGTAGGCTGGCGCGAAACCTAAAACTTTAATAACTTGGATTAAAAACTATTTCCTATTAAAGAGACTTAAATGGATCAGAGTTAAGCATGGATTTTGGAGGTATTACTAATATTTTCCAAGCTACATGAAACTTTAGAAATATAATGAATGGAAGCAAAATTATAATCCGTAACAAATAGGAAGATAGTGGATCAATCTTTCGGTCTGATATGTAATTTTATAGAAAGTTAAATCTTTTGACATGGATTATATTAAAATGCATATTAAATAACGGTCAGTTTAAAGTAATGCGTTATGGCTCTCAAAGATGCCTGTTCCTATGAATAGTTTTTGTTTTAAGGAATATTGTACTTATTTTATGAGTTTTCTCGCTTTTATTTTTGATGATTTTAATAATCATGGTTATTTTACAGGAAATGACCTTACATTTTTAAAGAATAATACCTAGTTGCACACAATAAACATTTTTAGTGATGTTCATTGTTAGAACTGTTAAACCCAACACAATTTAATTCGGTATTGCTAAAATTTTATTCTATTTTAAATTCAGAACATTCTATTCAGGATATTCTATTTAAAATTTTATTCTATTTTAAATTAAGAACTTTTAAAACCAACACAATTTAATTCGGTATTGCTAAAATTTTATTCTATTTTAAATTCTATGCCAGATTGCCTTTGCATTTCTTTTTAGGGTACCCCAAGCTTAGCTTTTTAAAGAATAATGCCTAGTTGCACAAGATAAATATTTTTATTGATGGTCATCGTGCTTGTGTCTGTTTTTATATTTTTTTCTTAGACTTTATTTTAATATTAACTAATGTTCATTGCCAGAACTGTTAAAAACAACACAATTTAATTCGGTATTGGTAAAATTTTATTCTATTTTAAATTCTATGCCCCTTTGTATTGCCTTTCCTTTTACGGTACTCCGAGCTTACATTTTTAAAGGATAATACTTAGTTGCACACGATAAACACTTTTATTGATAGCCATTTTGCTAGTGTCAGTTTTTATATTTTTCCTTAGAGTTTATTTTAAATATTGCTAAAGTTCATTGTTAGAACTATTAAATACATCACAATTTAATTAAATATCGGTAAAATTTTATTGTACTTTATATTCTATGCTCCTTTGTGTTGCCTTTCCTTTTACGGTACCTCGCACTTAGATTTTTAAAGGATAATGCCTAGTTGCACAAGATAAATATTTTTATTGATGGTCATCGGGCTTGTGTCAGTTTTTATATTTTTTCTTAGAATTTATTACAATTGTTGAACTAAAGTTCAATGTTAGAACTTCTAAAAACAACACAATTTAATTCTGGTATTGGCAAAATTTTATTTGCAAATTTTCAAGAAATTCTAACTTATTACTGTCGAATTATTAAAAACTTGTTTATTTGTATGGATTACAAAATACATTTAATTAATTTTTATCATATATATTGAATAATAATAAGCGTACTTTTCCATTTTCATAAAAATTTCTGAATTTTTCAAAAATCTGATTTTAAATTTTAAAATTCATTACAAGTAATTTAGTATTTTTTTTAAAGAATTTTAACGTACAGCAGAAGTATCAATTAATTCAAAATAAAGTAAAATTCTTCCTCACCGACCTATTAGATTTATACTTTTACGAATTGCAGAAATCGAAAATTAAATTAAACTAAATTTTATTATGTTGTAATTCAATTTTCCTTAAAAATCAAAGCAATCATTGCATACACATTGAGCCTAAATGTTTCAGAATGTATACAATCAAGGAAATTAAATGCAGGGAATACAAAAGTGAAAGAAAGGTACATAAAATACTATTTGATGCCTACTTTTCCTATTCCTAATAAAATAGACAATGCAATTTCATCACAATGCTACTGGGTCCTTGAATTATAACAATGCGACCTATTCTTGTAAACATCAAAGGAAATTAAGACCTAAGTATTATCAATGAGTTTGTCTAGCCGTTTTTTGTCAAAGCAATTTATTCCCTACTGGTTGTCTCTTTCATCTTCTCTACAGGTCGGCTAGTAGTAATGAGTAAGACTACTTACCTTTTCTCATTAATAGTGGCATTCATTTCCTATAGACTTCCTCTACAATCATTTCCTTCACTTTGCTATTACGCTTTGTACAACGCTTTTTTATGTCTCCAAACTAATAAATAATTGCTAAATGTCTCGTTGTTTAACTAAGCTTATATAATGTTGTCTGTTGTTTAACTAAACCTTGCCTTTCTTTCTAAAATATATCAGATAAAATTAACTGTTTAATCAAAAGTTATTTATAACCGCTATCTTTTCTTCAATATAAAAATGATTTCATTAATGTATTCGATCTTTAAAAATAAAAATAAAAATAATACAAACTTAATTTTAATGTCATTAATGTGCTTTGTTAATTTCATTAATGGAGTTAGTAACTAAGAAAATAACCAAGACAAATATGAATAAATTTGAACTGAACTTCCCAAACAAAAATGTTGATTATTTTTAACTGTTTTTACGCTTTGTACAACGCTTTTTTATGTCTCCAAACTAATAAATAATTGCTAAATGTCTCATTGTTTAACTAAGCTTATATAACGTTGTCTGTTGTTTAACTACACCTTGCCTTTCTTTCTAAAATATATCAGATGAAATTAACTGTTTAATCAAAAGGTATTTATAACTGTTATTTTTTCTTCAGTATAAATAATTTGTAAGAGGATTTCATTAATGTATTCGATCTTTAAAAATAAAAAAAAATAATACAAACTTAATTTTAATGTCATTAATTTCATTCTTACGTATGATGTTAATGTGCTTTGTTAATTTCATATCTTAACCAATAATAACCAAGACAAATATGAATAAATTTAAACTGAACTTCCCAAACAAAAAGTATTGATTATTTTTAATTCCCAACGTAAAAAAGTTTAAAGGGTATTTAAAATTTTTTAACATCATTAAGAATATTATATTACTTAAAATATGTAGTTTGAAAACAAGTTAATGATGAAGTAAGGACAAGATTTAATTTTTGGATCGATACCATAAAAAAAATTATTGTAATTGCAAAAAAAAGATTGTAAATTTCATTACACATAATATACTCATAATCGAATAAAATAAAATATAAATATCGTTGGTTTTTTTAATGAACATAAATACATACTTTTTATCTTGTGCTTTTTTATAATTGTTGTGTAACACCTAAAACAGTATGCAATTAGGCATAAATTTTAAATTGGAAAAATCATTTTTGTAAAATTAAAAAAAAAGACAGTTTTTTGTATAAGTTAAGAGGATTTCATTAAATGAGTTGTTATCAAACACAAGAGTTTTTGAAAATAATTCTGAAGAATAATTAATTTCCTTGCCACAGGCTGCATTAAATCGCCATTTTTTTTTTTAATTTGTGTTTTATTTTGTGTTTTTAGATGTGATGAAATGCTTATTTTAAAATATCCAAATTTGATGGCTGCAAATAAAAGTAAAATTTTAATTTATTTTACTAGCTAAATCTTCATGCACTAGCCAAATGTTATTCTTATAGTAAAAAATAAAAATTTGGTTGCTAAAAAATATCTTTACCGAGGGATTCATTATCATGTTTTTTCTGCTTATTAATCAAGCAGCCATTCACCAAATAAATTAATTAAAATAATTTTTTTTAAACATAAATATGTATGTGCTTGTAAATTAAAAAAAAACACACAAAAACAAAAACTCATTACAAAAAAGTTTTAATTAGGAAAAACCGCTAAAAATGTAAGAACATAACAAAGAAATTTTTATTAATTATAGTATTTTTTTATATATTAATTGTAATTGTTAAACATGCAGAAATAATTCATCAAGGTAATTAAATTAAGTAACACTGTTTAATATTTATTCCAATATCTCTCTCTGTCACTGTGGTGTTCCGTTTATATAAAATATATTTATTGGCTTCCAAAAATAAAGAAAAAATTTTTAAAAAAAATTGTAATTGTAAAATTCTTGTTTATTATAATTTAATGAAATGCGACAAAATCATTAATCAATTAGTCTTTTACAAATAAGGCACAAAAAATAAACCATATGCTTAAAAATACACAAAATTGAAACATACCATAAAACATAGCATCTAAATTCAATGTGTGATCAACTCCAATATGGAGAGTGATCACCTCTAACAGCTATGCTTCACGTTCAGAATGCTGGTGTTTATCAACTTATCAACTCAGTTGACAGAAAATCCATTGCAGTATAAAGACAGTTCTAAAACCCTAGTTCGAAAACAAGTTCAGTCGGATCCAAGACTGGATAACGTACTGAGGTCGGGTTCAAGAATGGTCTCTAGGTCCTTTTGGGTCACTTTTCAAACAAAATCTAAACTTATCAGTAAAGAGTACAACTTCCATTGACTTATATTCTAATTAACATGCGTGCATGCTTAATGATGTTTTTCAATTCAGTAATTTGGTGAGAGATGCACACAATGCTGGATGTCTTACGTGCAGGTAATATAATACTTACATCTTACCTTCCTTCGTTAAGAACAAGGCTTCCGGACACAATAGTTCTGTATACTAGACTTCCAGTAGATGTTACAAGAGAAAATCTGAGGTGAGTTGGTACAGCTGTTTCATGCTTCTTTGTAATTAGCTGAAAATAGCAGCCATCTGCGCCACTTGTAGCTATTGATCTTTCTCAACTGCACGTTCTAGAAGTTGATTCTGCTTTTAAAAATGCATTTCCCAATCTATGAATTACGTAAGGGCTCACATTTGGCTATCTTGTTTCATTGTTCACGATCCACTTCTATTCGCTAAATGATTCGTCATCGAAATTCTTCAGATATATGAAGTAGTGTTCATATCTAATATATGGATATCTCGAAGTTTAACTAAACACATGCAGCAGTTTATGCTTTGAAAACCAATCTTCTATGTAAGGATAATAAACGAAACTAGCCCTACTAATCTACTTACATTGAGACGTAGTATTATATTTTAAAAAGACTATTTAATTTTTGTGAAAGTTTACTTATATTTTGCAGTTAAATCTCAATTTGTAATTGTATTTGTAATCAATTTGTAATTGTAGCCAAGCGTAACTCAAACACTAATGAATATTTTGACGTCGAATTTCACACAGATGTCAAGGGCAGTGCCAACAACTTAAAAAGGAAAAAAAAATTTTAATTTCATAAGCCCCGGGAATTTTAAATTGGAAATCGGTCTTACTTTTTGGACACAATAGTATAGCAAAGTTTATGATGAAATATTCAAAAAAAAAAAAAAAAAAAAAAAATCAGATAAAAAATGCATTTGTCATATAAATTTACTTACTTTTAATGAAACTATCAAAATGCTTGAAATTAAACTAAATTTGTTTCTTACAAAAATATGAACAGAAAAATGATAATATTTTGAAACCGAAAATAATCACTTGCATAAAACGTAGTATAAAAAAACATCACTTTTGATGATTTTTTATGAAAGTACTTTAAAAATAAAGGATTATTAAATTTAAATAAATATAATAGTAGAAATAATCATTAATTTTAAATAATTGGGACAAATATGGCTCAAATAATATTTAAAAGAAAAAATCATGCACTAATGAGATTTTTTATAAAATAATGAATTGAAATAAATTAATGCTTAGTTAAAAATTCACATAAAATAGCAGAGAAAGAAGCAAAATCTCATTAGGAGCAAATATTAAAATGCAAAATACTAAAACATTATTTGTATTATAATATACTTAAATTCCCAAAAAAGTACTGGTGATAGTTACAGTATACATAATGATTATAGTTTTAAACATTAATTAATATTATCACATTAATATGGCTAAAATTTTGCATTTTAAAGGTGAATCATTAGTCTTTACTAACTACATGAAAAATGAATTTCTTTTAGTATTTCATTTAAATATTAAAGCTATATTAAAGCAACAGGCAGTTTGAAAATTTCATGAAATAAAATTAATTTTTATATTATTAAATGAAATGAAACATCAGAAGGACATGAATTCTACATACATGTCTCTAGGGTATATAACGGAATATAATTAAATGAAATTTGAAGAACGCAGTAAATTATAATAAGATAAATAAAAGAAAAAACAGCATATTCTTAGTTTACACAATTTCCTGTTAGTTAAATTAAAAAACATTTGTAAGTGTTATGAAAATGGTATTTTCAAACATTTACTTTACTTTTACAAGTCTTATTTCTCTAAACTAAATACAATAAAGTCCAAAAAAACCTTCACTCTGATGTCAATTAAATTTTAAAAAATATGTGTTTAAAAGGTGCGTAAAATTTCGGAGAAGTTAGTATAATAATAAATTTCGTTTGGTTGAAAGGTAACGGAATCAAACACTACATTTGCTTGCCAAATTTTATGACTTGACTAGGTGCTTTGAGATGTATGCTCGCTGTTTCTGCTTTATCACAATTTATACAAATGCTATTAAAATGCTAAAAATAAAAGTGTTTGACAAAAGTGAAAATAAAACCTTTATAAAGGAAGACATTCTGTTTATATATATAAATAAATTAAGTAATCATTTGTTTTTGCAATCATTAAAAAGCTTAAGGATAAAAATAGTCTTCTCTGGTTTAAAATATATCTAAATAAACTTTATTGATTAGATAATTGATAACATATATCCTTTTATTTCTAAACAATATTTCAACTTACTAATTTAAATTAAATACATTTAGGTACTACTTATCATTAAAAACATAAAAGACGAATGTCAAATATTTCATTATTTTTTAAATATGAAATGTCTTGTAAATTTGCCGAAACAAGCTCCGACTTGAAGCATGTTGTTTCCAAACGAGAAAACCAATGTTAAGGAAGAAGAATAGCGTAGATCAAAGGTCTCCAAACTATGGCCCTGGAGCCAAACTCAGCCCACGAGCACCATAATTTCCAGTCCGCCACATTTTGTTCGAATTATATTGTAAAATTTATAACGCCAAAGATACCTAACCGTAGGCTATCAGTAAATTTGGGGTAATTCCGCAAATGTTTAGTCCCATAATGAAGTTTTATAGGATATTGTTTAAAGACTGACATTGCTTCATTGCAAATTATACACATTGCTTTTTTACTAGACTCAATCACGAAATAATGGCATCCCTATTGCTCTTTGAAACGCTCTGCACTTACTATATATCTTCCTTTTTTCCCATATTTATACAAATCCACAGCAAAGGCATGTAACTTCAGATTAAAATAATGCACTTGTTACTCCGAACTCAAAATTTGGAATCGTTTAACTCTCTGTTGTCTCCCATATTTATACCACGCGTCTTCGCAACACATATGAAAACACTCGAATCTTCCAAAGAACCGATTACTCAGCAATACTTTTCCAGAACATGTATCAGTTCTGTTACTCCCCAACAAAATTGTATTGTTTACTTAGACTGACAAGAATAATTGACGTTTTTTAGTAATTCCATCACTCTTTTAACGATGCCACTGTATTACTGTAAATTGGGAATCGTTTTACTCTCTGTTGTCTTCCATATTTATACAACGCGTCTTCGGAATACATACGAAAACACTCGAAGTTTTGAGTAATTCCGCCACTCTTTTAATGACTGTAGTGCAAGATAGCATCTCCAACGTGTCCTTGACTCTTGCCCGAAGTTCCAACAGAAATTTCTAACGGAAGGGAGTTCACCGGCTAGTCAATCGCCGGCTAGTTCCGGAAACAAAATTTGAGCGTAATTCAAAACGACACTATATTGGCTATATTGATATGATGAGCTAGCTAGGCCTTGATCTCATGTTAGGTTTACTTCAATGCACTGGATTGGGCTCAAATAATAATAATAATAATATATATATATATATATATATATATTTTTATATTTTAGGTTGAAGAATTTTTAATCAGTAAGGCATTGAAATCCGATGTTCTCTTCAAAGTTTACTTACTTTGAAATTCGAAAAAATTAATAAATGATGTACCGAAATATTATTTATCTTCAATTATAAAATCAATCTTTAATTTAATATAAATTTTAATTAGCATAGTTATGTTCAATTGTAACATATATAAGAATTTTGAAAGAATGTTTTTTTATCTATGTAAATAGTTATGAAAGAAGTCGTTTCAATTTCAAGCTGCTGTTTTACAGTTGATACTGTTTTGCAGTTTAAGAATAAACTGCAAACGAATAGTTTTTATCTGTAATATAGAGAATGTTTTTGAAAATTAAAAAAACAAAAAAATCGTCAACGTAAGTTAAAACAATCAGCGTATTTCACCCATTTAATTAGAAAAAAAATAGTTCGATTTTGAAAAAATCGATTTTTTCAGAAATCGATTTTGGTTCCATCAGTTTTTACAATGCTGGCTTACTTCTTAAGTGGCCTATGAAATTGAGGATATTTACATAAAATGAATAGAGTTTTCACATCTTATTTAGTCTGAAAGATCAGATTTAATTTAATAATATTTAAACATAATGACACTTAATTTTATTTAATATGAAACCAATTTTGTGTCTAGATTCTACAAAAGTATGAGAATAATTATTAACTGATTTCAATTTGTCAAACTAAAATTGGTAATTCATAAATGGTTTTAATTAGTTTTGTTAAATTTGATTTCCTAAATTTCAATGCAAAATTGAATCTACATTCATTGCCAAGTTACTAAATATTTAGATATTCAAAATAGTTCTTGTAAATATACATATTGTAGTTCTATACTATATATATAACTAGCGCATATAGCCCTGCTTCAAAAAATAAAACTTGCTTCCTTCTTTATATGAAATAGATAATTTGGTAAGTTTTATACGAAGTAATACGCTAACGCTACTTTTCCCATTGCTTGCATGGATATCAGTAAAATATATTTTAATGTGAATATATACATATATATATATATATATATATATATACATATATATATATACGTTACATTTATTTATCAGATAGAGCCTTATACTAAACAACATTCCAACATTCCTTGTCTTTCTGTCATTTACAAGCGCGTATAAATTTTTCTAATCCCAACTCTAGACATTGCCACATATAACTGATCACATACAACCTAAAGAATTCCGATTTCAAATCGGGATCAAATCAATCCCAGAAATTTTAAGTGATTGGCCTTATACTTTGTTTATAGGCATAGCAAAAGCAAGTCCTATCTGGAATAGCAGCCTTATGAATTCCAATGGAGTATGGAATGTTATCAAGGGTATCCTGGCAATGAATGTATTTTTCTTTAGTGCCATAGAGTGTTTTATTACTAATCTATGTTTAGTACAACTAGTTTCTCCTAACCTCGCGTCTCCTAAGCTCTCCCCTACTACACTCACCCAGATAATTATCAAATTTCAAATATGTGGAGAATTCCTTGAATTCAACTATGGTAACCTAAAGGAATCGGCATTATACTTCGGGTTGCAATATTGGCGATTCCTTTGGAGGTACAAGAATCTAGGATTAAACCAAAACATTTTGTTTTTAAAATAACAATGCAATTTTTTTCTTAATTAATAAAAAAATTTTAGGTGGTTTCAATTAAGCTGTTAGGTTTTATTTATTTTACTGTACCCTATCCATGTACAGCACAACAACCAAAAAGATAAAGTCATCCATGAAAAATTCGCTACAATGGCGTAAAACTTAATTGTGTAATTCCTATACTAATATTGTTCCAATTACGAAATTTTCTTTCAGTTGATCTAGACTATGTATTAGAAGTATCCCTGACAATTTTGGTGAAATTTGAACGTACATTGTGACAGCGCATAGACGGACAAAACAGACACACACAAATTTTGCAATATATGCATATATTTCAATTGATTGAATAAGATTATCTAAAATATATCTCAGTTTTATGAAGTTCAATAATCTAATTTTGTGATCATAATAAAATATTTATTATTTTTAATATCATCATATTCATTGTATACTAAACATAAACTGATGGTTGGTTGGTTGGATTTTATCGCACAAGGACCAGATTTGGGCATGCTGCGCCAAACAGTGGCTCTTTTTTTTAAATTCTTAAGATATTAAAAAAGAAATAATTTTCATAAGTGCAGGTAGGGGGCCTGAATGGCCGAGTGGCTATCGCCCTGGCGTTTGGTACCACAGGTTTCGGGTTTGAGTCCCGGCGGTGCCATGGATGTTTGTAGTGGTTCGGAATCCACTTTAAACCGTAGGTCCCGGTCCTAATAGGATCATAGAGCGTAGCGGGAGCGTTGTTACTCCACGTCCGTGCCTTATCTTCAAGTTACATGCACCCCCTGGGTAACGCAAAGTGAGTACGTCTGTGCAGCGCTTGCCTTAAGGCATCTAAGACCAAGCTGTCTAAGTGTTTGCCAGCTGCATTAGAAAGAAAAAAAAGTGCAGGTAGGTAAAACTGAACTGAAGCATAAAGTGAAGTTGATTTGGTTATTTTAATCTATTAATTACTTAATCTACTATTATTGCTATGGGTTATTTTAATCTACCAGTTCTAGTACTAGTCATATTTTAAAATAAATTAGAACTTTAAACAATTTTTCCTGTACGTCAATCTGTCATGTTTATTCAACAGATTTATATCAAAATTTTTAAAAATTCTATTTAAAATCTGAAGCATGATTAAAGTATTTGTTAAACTTTCACACACTTTGATGTCAAATACATTTATATAAAGAAAGAGGAGACAAAAAAAAATGGAAATTTGCATTGTAAAAGTGTATTTTCCTACATCGTCATGCTTTTAAAAATATTTACAAACAAGACAGAGATTTCGGAAGTTACGTGAATATACGTTTATAAACAGAAAATTTCTGCTTTCCGTGGCTATGGAGAAGCAAATTCAGGAAAAAATATGCACTTTGAGAGATTGCATGGAAATGAAATTCAATTTAGGATGAGCGGAACCGCGTTGCTTTTATAATTTAAGTTTGTGTAAAGTCTGGAACTGGGTACTTTATGCGCCCGATAATGAGTTCATCGTTTATTTGGATCACGTTTTCAGATCTTTTAGTCACGTTTTCACGATTTTAGCATAAAGGTTACATATAAATTGTAACAATGTGACATGTATCCTTTTTTATTCAACTCGTCAGAGACTTCACATGCCTTCCTTGTTGAACAGAAAATTAAATAGCCTTTTGATATTTAAAAAATTCATTTGATTTAAATTTGCCTTTCCTCAGCTCAAGACTTGTTATCCTTCACATTGTAAAAGAAAATGAAAAGCTTTCTATTTTCATTTAAAAATTATTTAATTTTCTCTCCCTTTAATGTAATGCAGCAAATGCTGTTGAAAAGAATTTCGTGAACAGTAAATATAATTTTTTAAAAAAAGAGTTCAAAATGTGATAATGAAAAGAAAAATCCAGAATTTTTTTTTTAATATTTAATTACGTGCTCTGTCGTTAAAATTCTTACTAAGGGTTGAAGATGGCTATTTTTAAAATGTATAATTTTTAATATTCAATGCAATTGTTACTCAAATGTTTGTTAATCTCATACACCTCATTAATTGGCAGCCTGATGGCCAACTGGCTAGAGCTCTGGCATGGATATTTGTTGGTGGTTCGGAATCCACGTTAAACTGTAGGTTCCGGTCTATTTAGCCTAAAGTGTGCACAAGATGACCGTAAAGCGACAAACCAAACCTCATTAATTGTTGTAGCTTTTATCATATAGATCAGAAATTCCTAAACTTATTTGAAAACCCCAACAAAACATGATTACGAAGCAAGTTTTTACATTTATTTCAGCAATTTGCTCTTGAAATAATTTTGATTTTTTAAATTGTTTTTCCAGTAATTTGCTATGTATATTATCAAGTTTTGAAATATCTTGTTAACATGTTTAAATTTGGATACGTTTCAGGTTGACGAAATTTTCATTTAGAATTGATTCAAAAAGTTATATAACTAACCAAGAATTTTCGAAGTTTTATTTAGTCACACTGAATTAAAAATTAATCTCATTCCCTCAGTAATTGTTTGAATTTCCTCATATTGATCAGTAATTCCTAAACTTGTTTGAAATCCACTACAAAACATGACTTCAAAACAAGGTTTTAAATTTATATCAGCAATTTGTTCTTAAAATAATTTTGATTTCGTTAATTGTCCATTCAGTATTTTGCTATGTATATTATCGATTAGAATATCTTGTTGACTTGTTTAAATTTGGATGTGATTCCGAATGACGAAATTAACATTTTTTAAAATTAATTCAAAAATTTATATAATTAGCCAAGTATTTTCGAAGTTATATTTAGTCACACTGAATTAAAAATATTCAATCGATTTTCAGTGTTAAATATATGTGTTATAGTTTTTTAAACAACGGAGAAATGTCTAGTATTTTAAACAATGGAGAAATGTCTAGTTTTTTAAACAATGGAGAAATATCTAGTTTTTTAAGCAATTGAGAAATATCTAGTTTTTTAAACAATGGAGAAATGTTTAGTTTTTTAAACAATGGATAAATGTCTAGTTTTTTTAAACAATGGAGAAATATCTAGTTTTTTAAACAATGGACAAATGTTTAGTTTTTTAAACAATGGAGAAAGATCTAGTATTTTAAACAATGGAGAAATATGTAGTTTTTTAAACAATGGACAAATGTTTAGTTTTTTAAACTATGGAGAAATGTCTAGTTTTGTAAACAGTGGAGAAATATCTAGTTTTTTAAGCAATTGAGAAATATCTAGTTTTTTAAATAATGGATAAATGTCTAGTTTTTTAAACTATGGATAAATGTCTAGTTTTTTAAACAATGGAGAAATATCTAGTTTTTTAAACAATGGACAAATGTTTTGTTTTTAAACAATGGAGAAAGATCTAGTTTTTAAACAATGGAGAAAGATCTAGTTTTTAAACTATGGATAAATGTCTAGTTTTTCTAAAAATGTTTTCATTTATAGTTATGCAGCATTAATTATTAATATGCTTCTAACTTCAATCATTTTGATGGTCAATTTATGGTCTGGAGAATTCGTATTATTTTCGCATGAACTTTACTCATTGTTGTAATAATAAATGACTTACGCTCTTATGAGTTTCTACCAATAAATATGTTAGTAAACCATAACTTGTGGCATAACTATCCTATACAATAGAAAAAAAGGCTTACTATTTGTTTCGCTTATACACTGTGATTTAAAAGTATTTAGTAAAATAACTCCAAGAAATTGGTCTATTTTTTTCAGAATATATTTTTTTATTTCCTGAAATATTTCTTTATTAAATTTTATAATATAAATTTTCCATAATTTCATATATACAATCAATTTTTTGTCTCAATAATGTTTGTAAATTATTCTCTTGAATTGTAAAATAATTCAAATTAATTGTAAATTATTCTCTTGAATTGTAAACTAATTCAAAATTTATTGTAAATTATTCTCTTGAATTGTAAAGTAATTCAAAATTAATTGTAAATTATTCTCTTGAATCTTAAACTAATTCAAAATTAATTGTAAATTATTCTCTTGAATTGTAAACTAATTCAAAATTAATTGTAAATTATTCTCTTCTATTATTGGAATTTATAAATTCACACAATATAAATTTCATTTAGGAATTTTGTGTGAATTAAATTTTCCGCATTTTGATTAAAGAAGGGATTAGAAAAACTATTTTCCAATACTTGTAGATTTTGAAGTGTCAGAATTAACTGAGTAATAATTAATTATGATAATATTGATTAATTGTTATTATTTATTTAGTATGATTATTGTCATAATTAAAATAATTTATTAATTATCAATAATTGATTATAAATTTAATATGATTAATTTAATTATGATTATTCTCATGAAATTAATGTAAGATAATGTATAAACAAGCGTTTTTAAATATTACACTATATTTAATCAGTAATCTATCCTAAATAGTAGTATAGGTTATAAAATCTAAATTTTGTGTGAATTAAATTTTCAGCATTTTGATTAGAGAAGTGATTAGAAAAACTATTTTCCAATACTTGTAGCTTTTGAAGTGTTAGAATTAACTGAGTAATAATTAATTATGATAATAATGATTAAATTTTATTATTTAATTATTATGATTATTGTCATGAAATTAAAGTAAAATAATGCATAAGAAATCGTTTTTAAATATTGCACTATATTTAATCAGTAATTTATCCTAGTATAGGTTATAAAATCTAATTAGATTAAATACTTTTCTTTAACAAACATTAATTTATATATTTTCTTTTTATTTGCAAAGAAAAATGGACTTCCTTCTAAACAACGAATAATAAAAAATATATTTTCATTATGTATGCAGGCAGAGATTTCCCAAGGAACATGGATACCCAGTCAACTCTAACACTTCAAAAACTACAAGCATCGGAAAACAGTTTTTCTAATCTCTTTTCTAATCAAAGTGCTACGACATTGATTACCCTTTTTTAAATAGAAATATTTTGATTTTTGCCTTTTAATTAATTTTATCTTATTTTAAATTCAGCATGATTAATACCCACTGCGCTGTATTTCTAGATAAGCTCCTTAAGTCAATTAAAGAACCTGTAAAAATTATCAAGTACAAACTAATAATTAAGATGGGTTCATGAAGAAATAGAAAAAAAAACAACAAACAAACTCAGCACCTTTTTAATAATTTAATGCAGCTCCCATATCTTAATTAAATACACATTGTACTTACTTAAGAGTGTATTTAAAAAAAATTACATTTGAAGTTAGTGGGAAAGAGTATCAAATACTTAAAAGGATTTTTCAGATCCTTGGTGTGATGTGTTTAATCGATAATTTTTGAGTGGTTGTAATAAAAAAAAAGATCATTACAGTTTATTTTTGTAAACTATATAATATTGCATAATATTCATAAAAATATTGCATCTTAATTACTTAAGAGATTTTTTTTTTAATATGCATGGGCTTACTATTGTTATTTTTTAATGCCCATAATTATTGTTGATAATTTACCCTCATTAATAAACAAAATTTAAAAAAAAAATTTTTATTTATCAAATATATTGAAGCAAATCTATAATAATTTCACTAATATTTCAAAGTCACACATTACTTCAAAGTCATCAATTTTTTTTTTGTGTTTTAATCATGAATCAGTTCTTTTTAATTTGAGCCTAATTTAGCTAAAGATATTTCAGTTTTGATTAAATAACAGTTTCAATAGTAAAAAGAAAATCAGATTAAATATACCAATTTTCAATAATTCCAATTCACTTTAATTACAATTGACTAATATTTCAAAGTCAATACATTACTTGATAGTCATAAAAAACTTTTGTGTTTTAATCATTAATCAGTTCTTTTTAATTTTAATCTAATTTAGCTAAATGCTAAGTTTGCAATTAATATTAGTTTTGGTAGTAAAAAGAAAATCAGATTAATTATGCCAATTTTCAATAATTACAATTCACTAATATTTCAAAGTCATACATTACTTCAAAGTCATCAACTTTTATTGTGTTTTAATCATTAATCGGTTCTTTTCAATTTGAATCTAATTTAGTTAAAGATATTTGAGTTTCCAATAAATAACAGTTTCGGTAGTAAAAAGAAAATGAGATTATATATACCAATTTTCACCAAATCTAATTCACTTTAATTACAATTCACTAATATTTCAAAGTCATACATTACCTCAAAGTCATCAAATTTTTGGGGTTTAATCATAAACTGATTCATGATTAAACCACAAAAAAATAAAACTTGCAATTTAAGTTTAATTTAACTAAAGATATTTCAGTTTGCAATTAATAACAGTTTTGGTAATAAAAAGAAAATCAGATTAAATATACTAGTTTTGACTGAAAAAATAAACTTTCCTTTTTTTAGATATAAAAATAATAATCCCTAGTCAGAAATGAATTGTAAATGCTCAGATTCCCTCATTATATATATATAAAAAAATCAAAAATTGTATTTAAAATAATTTATTAACTATACAGTACAGGTTTGAAAAACTTATTTATATTCAATTCAATTAAAAAATAGGAATTTGTTTTTGTTTCAATTCCATATAAAGGCAAGCTTCAACAACTAAGTGTTTTCTATAATTAGAAAGAAATGTGAAGGAATTAAATTAAATGAATGCACAAAAATGTTGTTTTCCATCAGAATTATTGTATCAGATAGGTATTAATTGCTTACAAAATACTTTTATAAATCAAAGGAATTATCTAAGAATGATAATAAAAAATAATTCTCTTGTTAGACATTTATATAACTATGAAAGTTACATTTAATGAGAAAAGACTCAAAAAAAGTTTTCAAAATTCCAACTCTTCTTTTATGAGTATTTGTTGTTTAATCAAAATCATAATGTGGCCTCTCAGTTGCCACTATAATGTGGACTTTCATTATTCTTCATTTAAAAAATGGTTGCTTGTAACTCTTAGCATAAACTTTACCACGCAAGTTTTATCGAATAAAGCATCTAAGAAACATTGATAACAAAAATTTATGGAAGTACTTTTCGATAAAAAGGAAGAATAAGACAGATATTCAGATATTCTTAGATAGATGATGGAGTAATATTTATTCAACTTATCATCTATTTTTCTTTAAAGGCGCTACTTCATTTTTTCACAAACTCATCATTTTGTTCAATACAAACTTTATAAAAGATATAATTAATCGTTAATAATTAGTGCAAATTAATATTGAATGGGTTCTAAAAAGCATGATTAAATTTTTTTTTCAATTTAAATAATAATTTATTTTTTAATTATGAAGAAAATAAATATTTTATTTATTTAAAATTAATTCTTTTTTAAAAATAAATTTAAAAAAATGTTTACTATAAAAAAATAAATATTTATTTAAACTGAAAAAATAAATAATTAAAAAATTAATGTAAATTTTTTGTGAAACATTGCTTAAATAAAAGTGCATAAAATAAAAATTAAAAAAAAATTAATTAAAAAAACATTTAATAACTTATACAACTATCCTTAAAATGCAGCAATAAATTATACAAACACCAATAATAATAAATTATTAGGATGATTTAATCATATTTCTCTATTTAAATGGTAATAATTTTCATGTCCTTCATTTCAATATACAATTTTATAAATACAATTTATGTATTGTCCGCAGAAAGTAATAAATGTAGGCTTTTAATTTTTCAGTTATTAACTGCAGAATATATTTTGAACTTATTTAAATTTATTTCAATGTAAAATCACTAATGAAACTTAATTTTAATATTCGAATACATGGATAAAAATAAATTAAAAATATTAATTCATTTATATATCTGTTCTCAAGTATGACAAATTGCTTTTCTTTTAAAGCAATAAATATATTTTCATTGAATACAATTTATGTATTTTCCACAGAATGTAATAAATGCAGGGTTCAAATTTTTCAATTATTAACTCAAGAATATATTTGAAAACTCATTTAAATTTATTTCAATGTAAAATGATTGATGAAACCTGCTTTTAATATCCCATTACATGAATTATAATAAATTAAAAAATATTAATATTTCATTTATTGTTCGAAAGTATGACAAATTGCTTTTCTTTTAAAGCAATGAATACCTTTTCATTGAATATAATTTACGTATTTTCCACAAAATGTAATAAATGCAGGCTTTAAAATTTTCAGTTATTAACTCCAGAATATATTTTAAAACATATTTAAATTTATTTCAATATAAAATCATTATTGAAACCTACTTTTAATATTCCATTATATGAATTATAATAAATTAAAAAATATTAATATTTCATTCATTGTTCGAAAGTATGACAAATTACTTTTCTTTTAAAGCAATGGATACATTTTCATTGCTTACAAAACAGTTTCAAAGGATTTTACTTACGACTTCTATCAACTGCGACAGCTTCAATTTTATGTGAACTGTCAAAGGATCAGTGACATTCATTACAGGTCTCACCAGCTTGTTGTATCTGGATATAAGATCATCATATAATCTTCTGGCATCTGGATTTCCATCGCTACCTAAAGAGAAAATAGGATGAGCCATTATAAATAAGCAATATTTACACGTTTTATTATTAGTTGGCTAAATATATGCAATACAAATTATATATATATATATGTTCTTTTCAAATTTGAAATACTTTAGAGCTTCTAAATAAAATTATAAATTCATAAATATGTCGTTGTTGTTGTCGTATGCCTGAAGAGTACAAGGGAATCAAATATCGTGGTACTTCCGAATAATATTGGCTAAGTTGATTGTCAGCTTAGAGTATAAATCCTGTTCTAGAGGACGGTCCAGACAATACATGGCAGCTGCAACAGCTGGGCAATCAAAGACATGATGAGGAGTAAGCTCTACATCAGGGCAGTTGCCACATTTTTTTTTTTGTATTTTTTAACGCCATCAGCAGAAATTTTCATATTTTTTGTGATGCTTCATCCTTAATCTTATGAGAGTAGTAGCTGTTTTTCTGTCAACATTTAGTTCTGTAATTCGGTATTTAGTTTTGATCTTACAAGGAAACATGAGTTTAGATTTTACTAAGGCATTATTCATTAATATAATCCCAACATAAGGAAATAATTTAAAATGAAACAGTAAGTTTTCATCTGAAACGTGTCCTGATTGTAACGTGTGCAACTAGCATGCAGGTAGGCGCAAGTTTGAATCTCCTAGTGGCATGAATTGCAGTCAGTTATTTCAGAAATGAGAAGACGCGTTGGCGATTTACACAGCATGTATAAACGTCTCTCATCGAATGCAAAACTATCTGGTGGTAATTCTCCAATTTCTCCCATATGACACGTAGATGAGGAACAGTTATTCGTAAATGCTTATGTTATGACTGGAAATGCTTATGTTCAGCTACTTGGAGATCACTTGCAGCCATTCATGGACTTCATGTCCCCGAACAACGATGGGATTTTTATGGATGACAATGCGCCATGTCACCGGGCCACAACTGTTCGCGATTGGTTTGAAGAACATTCTGGACAATTGCAACGAATGATCTGGCCACCTACATCGCCCGAAATGAATCCCATCGAGCATTTATGGGACATCATCGAGAGGTCTGTTCGTGCCCAAAATCCTGCACCATCAACGCTTTCACAATTATAGACGTCTATCGAGACAGCATGGCTCAATATTCCTGCAGAAGACTTCCAAAGACTTGTTGAGTCCATGCCACGTCGAGTTGCTGCACTTCGCCGGGCGAAAGGAGGGCCGACACGATATTAAGAGGTATCCCATGACTTTTGTCACTTCAGTATATATAAAAAGGGTATGAGTACAGAACCAATGAATGGAAGAACAAAGTTGTTAATGTTTAGATTAAAAAATTCGCTGAAGGAGCAAACACAATTTTTATGTGAAAACACTTGCACAATTTATATATTCATCGTAATTACTAAAGATTTTATTCATATTCAGCTAACCGCGATACGGATTGTAAGAAGGAATAATCTCGTAAAATTACATGAACAGATTTGTATATTGTTTTTATGATAAAATGTAATGATTAAGTTGTAAATGTGTTATATATGATTTATTTGTTAATATATGTCATTCAATTCTCGCGTAGTAAAATAGTAACAAATTCTAAATATATGATTGTATTTCTAAGTATCTCTTTTCTCGTAAAATCAAACAAAATCTGCAAGCATGAATAATTCTATTTAGCAGATATATACAACATAATGCTTTTAATATGGTTTGTTAGAAATATAAAGGATTGACATATTAACAGTTTAATACAAATTGATTAATTGAATATAGAAATATTTGAATGTAAATCACAGTATAAATAGTCATGAAAAATTGTTTTTGGATAATATTTTTAATTGAACATTTAAAGTTAAATTATATAGTAAATTATTTTATTTCAAGGGAGAGATAATTATATTTATTATTTTTTATAAAAAACTTTTATTACTATCAATAACAACATGTTTAAGATCTTGAAACATTTATTGTATTTTACATGTATTTTTGTTTTTATTCAAGGATTTTTAATATAAGTTGATAAAAAGTTTTCAATAAAATTCAAATAGTATAAAAGTAACGATGTTAGGAAGTAAAGTTTCAATAACAATGTTTTACGCAATTAAATTTCATCAAATCCAAAGATGTTCCTTAAAATTCATATCAACGAAATTGTCTTTGAAAGAAAAATAGCAATCAATGTATATTTTTTTTAAGTATTGAAAAATACAAATAAAATATTTTCACAAAGACAATATTTTACATTAATATGTATTTAATTTAGATACTTGTATAAAACTACCTTTTAAATTATTATAACTTAAGGTATACAATTTAAAATCCAATATTGCAATAATCTAATATTGTCATCATAAACAGTGACTTGACAGCTCTATGTGGGCCATGACCTTCTTCAAAAGTCCTTCCTAAGCCACCCTCCTTCAAGAAATAGATTTCCAATTTTTTGACTTGAGTACGGGAAAATCTTGATCCAGGCAATCTTTCTCTTTTTTTTTATGTCTACCCCTTGATCTCCTTGCGGAAGATCAATTGGTAGGAATCCAGAGATCCGATCCGCAAGTTTAGGAATCTGGAATCTTGACATCCGATTCGCAGAAAGGAGTTGTATTCCTCATATGCTCAGACTCCCTAAGATCCTCAGTGCTGTTCATTCTGCAGTCGTTCTCAGTAGATCTCCTGCCTATCTTATTTTATTTAATTTTACTGATTTAAAAATATCCTCATTACTATAGATTCCAAACATTATAAAATTATGTCTTTTATGCTATTTATTAATCTCCTAAACAGCCCCTAAATTAGTTCTCAGAACTTCCCTTGCAAAGACCGCCATGGTCTCCTCCTTCATAGTCAAACTCCACATCTCTGAAGCATAAGTCAAGATTGATTTTATCAGTACCGCTTACAAAATAATTTTTGTCCTTCTCATTATCAAATAATATTCAACAAATGTCTTAAATAAAAAAGCAGCAGTTAGCTGAAGTAATTATTTTCGTAATTTCTGGATTAATATTATTTGGATAGTTGATCTCAAACCCCAGACAGGTAAAATTTTTCACAGTTTCAAATTTAAAGGACCCAACCTCAAACAGTTCAGTGAGGAATTACTTTTTACCACATTTTGTTTTTTCTATATCTACTCTTAACTTTCTTTTCCAAGCTGATCTCTCCAGTACCAGACAGGTCTCTAGTAACACAGTTGTAGACTTTGCAATTATATGCACATCATCAGCATATGCCAGAATTTACTTTGATTTATTAAATATAATACCCCTTCTATTGATATCAGCATCTTCTATAACTTTTCCAGAGGCAAATTAAAAAGGAGGTCCACAAGTTCATCTCACTGTCTAACTCCATTATGGACTTCAAAAGAGGTGGAAGTTCTTCTCTGAACTCTTAATTTAATATTGTAATCGACATTATAAAAGAATCCTTTAAATTGCTAAATTTATTTACTAATTACTTTTGGGTAACTGCTAAATACTATAAGACTTTTTTTAAAATATTGCAGAAGATATATATGAAAACGAAAAACAATCGATAAAGTTGATATTATTTTCCCATTTAACCTGAAGACTGTCATGCATCTGTATTTTAATAATTCTTTCTCTTATAAAAGAAACACAGGAAACAAAAATAATCAATAATGTCGTTTCAAAGCGAATCACGTAATTCTTTTTATGCTTATGTTGGCAAGATGCCGACGATGTTCAACATTACATACCTAGCTGAAAAATATCGGTATTTGCATTTGTTTAACATTACATCTATCCATAAATATAGGTTTATGTGCAGTTAACTTTTGTTGATGCCAAAATAATCAATGCTAACGAAAGCTCTTTTTAGAATTTCTTTCCAAAATGTGTGTTCTTAAGCATATTATAACGAATAAAATGAAACTTCAGGCACAAGAAACAGATATACCAGAAACTTAAATATTTTTCTTTTGTAGTTGTAATGTGTAATTTTTATGCATCGTTTGTTTTGTGCATCATGTGATTTTAAACTTGCTTGACAAATCAATTTATGCATTTAATTATTTTGTCTTTTTATATTTGAATCAAATATAACATTTTTATTTCGTTGCTGCTTAATACTGGCAATACTGATGAAAACAATACTGGTACTGGCAATAAAGGTTATTATATCTATGTTTCTTTTCAAATTTAACTTACAATACTTTACAAATACTGTAAAGTATTGTTAGCAATATGATGTTTACAACACTTTACAGTATTTGTAAGCATCATATATACACTTCTACTTGTCTTTGCTCTGTCACTGTATGTGCGATTTTTTATGTGGTATATGAAACAAATTATATTTCACAAAATTCAATAAGAATAAAGAGTTAAGAAAAACTAAGAAATTTATCGATACTATTCAAAGCTAGCTGTTTTTGTATAGTTTTTTTGTGTGATATCTTTCCCAATAAAAACATTTTTAAGTGCATAAGTAAATTTAGAATAAAAAATATTATCCTTATAATAAATTATATAAAGCAAATTCTTTGAATTTATTCAGGTTTTACAGCAAATAATCATTAAATTCAGAATATTTCCTTAAAAAGAAATTTTTTCAAATGTTACACTTTTAGAATATATTCTTTGAAATAATTTAGCTGACTTTTATGTATTGCAGTTGCAGTAAAAAAATACGATGCTATTTATTATGGATACCAGATGGCTACTTTATATAAATATACATACAGGCAGAAAGACTGATGCGAGTATTATTCTATCTTTATAATAACAACATTCCATTCCAACTTTATGATAACAACGCTGAGCAGAAAAAAACAGTCAAGACAAAAAAATATATATTAGATAAATACCTTTCTTATGAAAGAAGGAGCTGTTTCTTATTTTATTTACTGGAATTTCTTTAGCATTTCAGCTATAAAGTAAATTATGATGGCTCACATTGTAGTATTTGATTTTTAATTTAGTATGGCTACTGAAAAGAATCAAGGTCAAATAGATTGGGAGTGTACGAAAGCAATAAAAGTTTTTTCTTTGTAAAAAAATGCTGTAATCTCATGTTTGTAAAATAAAATTGAAAATTCTTATGATGTGAATTTATAACAATAGCTGAAAAGAGCTGATGTATTATTATATCCTTTTATTATTTATTTGGATACATAAAAAGTAGCATATAAATGTTCACCAATTTTTTCCATAAGTTAGCAGATGTTTTTGAGATCGATGTTTTGCTGTTATTAATTTTAAATTGAAACAATCTAATAAATTTGGAATCATTTATTAGATTTGAATGTGAATCATTTTTATGAATTTTTGATTGAAATTAGATGTTTCCTATTAAAATAAACGCAACAAGCAATTTACAATTTGGTGTTTTCTATTAAAATAAACGTAACAGGTAATTTACAATTTGATGTGTTCTATTAAAATAAACGTAACAGGTAATTTACAATTTGATGTGTTCTATTAAAATAAACGTAACAGGTAATTTACAATTTGATGTTTTCTGATAATGATTATTTACCTTCGTATTTATTCAAAAACAATTAGCATAATTTATAATAATTTACATTTTTATCAAAATTATTTTTCCTTCTTTCTTCGTATAGATATTCCATACTAAACGACAAGAAAATTAAAAAAAGAACAAAATATATTACATTTACGATATTCTACATTTTTTTTTATCTCAAAGCAAACTTGAAAATTCTTATGATGTGAATTTTTTACAATAGCTGATAATATTTGATGTTATTATTATATCCTATTATTATTTATTTCAATACATAAAAAAGCATATAAATGATATAAATGTTCACCTATTTTTTTCCATAGTAGTTGTTTTTGAGATCGATGTTTCACTGTTATTAATTTTAAATTGAAACAAACTAATAAATTAGGAATTATTCAATTATACATGGATTGTTTATTGAAATTTTATGTTTTCTATTAAAATAAAAGTAACAGGTAATTTACAAATTGATGTTTGCCGATAACTATTATAATCCTTCATATTTATCAAAAAAAATAATTAATATTATTTATAGTAATTTGCATTTTTATGAAGATTACTTTCTTTCCTTTCGCATAGATATTTCATGCTGAACGACAAGGAAATTAAAAAAAAGAGCAGAGCAAAATATATTCCATTTAGGAGCTATCATTACGTAACTGAAAGCCAGGTAAATGTTTAAAACGACATCGAAAACATCGAAACAACATTCCGCATTAAGCCATTCTACATTTTTTTCGATCTCAGAGCATCCCCTTTCGTTTTCCGTTTAGGCACATATGATCTCAATAAAACTTTAAAAATAACATCAAACAGGGTGATAACAGCCAGCAAGAGAATGTTTCAGAAAATAAGCTTTATACAACGTGGAAAAGAAGATTTTAAGAGTATACCATACGCTTCCATGAGCAGTTTAGCAATCCTTGGGGACAAATGGACATCTAGAAAGGCAGATTATATTCTCATGAACGATACTTCTTTCCAAACTATAGCTGTTTATTTCGAAACAACTTTCTCTGGAGATCAGTTAAGCAAAAAAACGAAACATAAGAATGTTTCAATATATTTATTTGTAAGCTTTCTGACATCGTAACATGAAGCTAAAGACATCAATAATAAGAAAACTGATAGTATACATAGTATACTTTTATTATGAATACAATAACAAATGCAAAATTTTCGGAACCCAAATTTTCTTGTTTTATATAATAATGTAATTAAAATCATTTGAATCACATAATCATATATTTCAACACATTTTCCCCTAAAGTATAGTCTTTTAGAGTAGCAGAAATACTGATCTACAAAAAAAAAAAAAAAGGTTTATTACTTTTGATTTCAATATTCATGCTTATGTAAATGAAATTTTCATTTTCTTTTGATATTTTTTAATTTGTTGCATTAGTATATTTTAATAAAGCATGTTTGAAGTTCAACACTAAATAAAAAAGTAAATTTCTAGTGACAGCAATTGTATCTCTCAACTCGTATGTATTCTTTAGATATACTCTTGCAATCCTTCTGTTGTATTCTTTATGTTTAACTTGGTTTTCATCATTCTAATTTAGTCTTCATGTATACTGTTTTATAAAAGTGTGGGCTATCGATTTAACAGAATAATTAATTTTCTCATTTATTCTTATCTTAAAAAAAATTGCACGTTTTTCTCTTTTAAATTTTTTCTTATCAGTTTGTCAGGAAAAAAGAAGAAAATGAATTCGAATCTTTTTACCAGTTGGAAAAGAAAGTTGTCTCTTGAGATAGACTCTTCAATCCTCATGGGAAAAGAACGAATCGTGTGCGAATCCGTTCTTACAAGCATTTAAAATTGCATTTATTTCGCTAAATTTAACAAGAACGGTGGTGTTCATTGTTTTTTTTGTTTCACGAAGTATTTTTTTCATTTCAAGCTAGAAGGCTTCTAATTGGGTGTAAATAGATTGAAGAGCCAATTGTTGTTCTTTTTTGACACATAATTAAAAAATCCGAATGTTGCATTAGAAATGTCACATTAACAAAGCACATTAGGATCAGATTTTTTCAATGTTTACGAACCGTGCATAAAAAAGTATGACTTTAAGGACATTTGCTTGTTTTTACTGATAGTCTCTTTATCTCCGGAATAACCAAAAAGCAAATATTTATAAAAAAAGATCTGCTTGGCTTTTTCTCAGCCTGTTACCTTTAATTCTTTTTTCGTTGCTGTTTTATTCAATGTTTCTGAAGGAGCCAGAAGGAATGCCTATTTTTCTTGTTTTATCGATCGAAAAACTGATTTCTTACAAGTTTGAGATACTTTCTTTTTTCTTGTTTAAAAGTAGACATTTTTCTGAAGAGGAACACCTGTTGCAAATGGTTTTTTTTTCATGTGAATCAGGTCAGAGAATTTTAGCTGAAACGTTCCGAGTTTTCTTCTTCTTAAAAGCAAGGGACTGAAAATAACTAGAATGTATATCCAGATGTTTTAGAAAAGCAAACAATGCCTTTAGGACAGAAAGAAACTATTGAGTTCATTTTGTTATTCAAGGCATTATTGATTCATGTATTTTAAACATTTTTGAAAAAAAAATTTAATACAGGATTTAAAAACAATTTGAGATAGGGTAATTTTTTATTTTAAAATGCTTTTTACTCAAATTAAATTTTTAATTAAAAAATTAATCTCAAAGTATTTGTGTGCGTTCTACATATAAATATTAATATAATTATTGTTTATTCCCTTTAATATCGTTATTCATCGATCATAATATAATCGATTCTATCAAAACAAATGCTTGTGTTTTAGATTTTATTCTCAATTCACACTAATTCAATATAACAGAGGATGTTTACTGAATTATCTGTTTAAGGAATATTAATATTTAAGTTATAAATAAATAGTGTTTCTTTGAATTAAATAAATATTTACGTTATAATTTTAATGACCTCGTATAGAAAAATATAGAAATAATTTATTAATGGTTGTATTTTAAAAGATTCTTTAATTTAAAATAATTTATTAAAGGATATATTATGCATAAGATTAATAAACTCAAAATCATAATACAGAGATTTATGCTGCAGCATAATTTTTTGATGTATCATAAAGCATATTAACAAATTTTTTATTCTACATGTTTCATCTGAATTAAATCAATATTTTCATTATAATTTTAACGATCTCAAAAAAAAAAAAAAAAAAAAATGGAAATTATTTATTAAAGGACGCTTTGTAAATTTGCATAAGATTCATAAACTCATCAAAATCATAATACAGGAATTTATACTGCAGCATAATTATTTGATGTATCACATAACATACATGCAAACTTTTTATTCCACACGTTTCATCTGAATTAAATCAATATTTTCATTATAATTTTAACCATGTCGATAAGAAAAAAAATGGAAATTGTTTATTAAAGAACGTATTGTAAATATTCATTGGATTCATAAATTCATCAAAATCATAGTACAGAGATTTACGCTGCAGCATATTTATTTGATAAATCACATAGCATAGCAGCTTTCAACAAAAAAAAAATGTGGCTCATTATTTAAAAGATTAATTTAATTCGTAAAGCATTTTACTATAATAACTGGTAAAGCAAATGAATAATATATAAATTGTCGTATATCACTTATAGAAAGTGTTTGTTGATATGACAATGTGTTGTTGTTGTTGTTTCTTATCCCACTTGGCTGGCCAAGCCCACGAGCCCGTACGTACTCATGATTGAAGGGGAAGGAAGCAGCTTCTGTTGTGATGGAGCACCCGTAGGTAGAAGCCTGACTTTTGCTCCGTCACGCTCTTACAGTCATAGAAGACCGGGACCTACGGCTTAAAGTGGATTCCGAACCACTACAAACATCCATGGCACCGCCGGGATTCGAACCCGAAACCTGTGGCACCGAGCGCCAGAGCGCTAGACACTCGGCCATTCAGGTCCCAAATTTGCCAACGCCACGCAGTGTTCCCAGGTGGTCACCCACCCAAGTACCGACCGCGCCCAATGATGCTTAACTTCGGTGATCTAACGAGAACCGGTATATTCAGCATGGTACGGCCGTTGGCGCATATACAACAACAACAATATGACAATGTAAAAACAGCAAGAGAAGCAATCTAAATCTTCTCTATTTATGAAGTTTAATTTTATCAAAAAATGATTATCCTTTTTAAAATTGTTATGAAGCTTATTTTACATTAAAGTTATATTGGCCATTCATTTATATATCATTCATTCATTGTCAATTTCTAATCAAATATTAATTTTTTTTCCAAATGCTCGTATAAAGTCATTTTCTAAATTTTACACTGAAATTTTCTGGAAATTAAACATATATTGCTTAACAGATATGTTTAATTACGAATAACAGAACAGAATAGAATAAAAAAAATGGAATTTATTTATTAAAGGACTTATTGTAAATACTCATAAGATTTATTAACTCATCAAAACCGTAATACAGAGATTTATACTGCATCATAATTATTTGATGCATCATAAAGAATATTAGCTTTCAAGAAAATAATGTAGCTCATTATTTAAAGGATTCATTTAAAACTTAAAGTATTTTTCTTACGATAGTGATATGAGCTAAGCTTAAAAATTCAACCAAAAATAGCTAGAGTGCAACTATTTTTAATGTTAATGAAAAAATTAAACATATGTCTAATTACGAAACTGTGAAGAAATAATTAATAATTTCATCTTCTTTATTAAACGTTACACAGAAAAAATGAAAAGTTAATTAAATTTTCAATATCGATATGAAAAGCATGCATCATTTTGTCAAAAAGGATTATCATATATAAATTTGTTATGAAGCTTATTTTACATTAAATTTATATTGGTCATTTATTTATATATTATTCATTCATTGTCAATGTCTAATCAAGTGTCGATTTTTTTCCAAATGCTCGTATAAAGTCATTTTCTAAATTTTACACTGAAATTTTCTGGAAATATTGCTTAACAGATTCGTTTAATTACGAATAACAAAACAGAATAGAATTAAAAAAAAAAATTATTTATTAAAGGACGTGTTGTAAATATTTATAAGATTTATTAACTCATCAAAACGACAATACAGAGGTTTTGTACTGCATAAGAATTAGTTGATATATCGTAAAGCTTATTAGCTTTCAAGAAAATAATGTAGCTCATTATTTAAAGGATTCATTTAAAACTTAAAGTATTTTTCTTACGATAGTGATATAAGCTAAGCTTAAAAATTTAACCGAAAATAGCTAGAGTGCAACTATTTTGAATGTTAATGAAAAAAATTAAATATATTTCTAATTATGAAACTGGGAAGAAAGAACTAATAGTTTCATCTTCTTTATTAAACGCCACACAGAAAAAATCAAAAGATAATTAAATTTTTAATATCGATATGAAAGGCATGCATATCCCAAAAGTGTCGTCACACTCGTAGAGCAGGTTCAATTTCTCACAGAGGGGGGGAAGATACCTCGAAATTTATGATCACAGAAAACGAATTGTTTCCTTTACTCCATGAGTTTTATGAGACTTTTAGTAGGGAGCTACTGGAAAATTTTACCCTAGTAGGAATCGAAGTTAGTTCATTGTTGAATAACTGTATGCCAAGAGAAATTTGTGATCTTCCTGAAACGATGCACTTCCGACGTTGTTGGGCTGTTCGTCTTTCCTACATTCTTTAATATCACGGGCTAATGCTCTGTTCCTTCCATTTTTCTTGTTCTGCAACGCTTAATCTTTTTATTTGCAAGTAAATTGTAGTTTGGTGGAGCCTGAAGTTCTTTCCTTTTTGAAACTTGTGCTCTAGGAAAGGATATTTCATCAGAAAAATAATCCCTTCGTCAAGATTTGTTGAAAATTATTCGTACATCACTTATAGAAAGTATTTGTTGATATGGTAATGTAGAAACAGCGAGAGAAGCAATCTAAATTTTCTCTATTTATGAAGTTTAATTTTGACAAAAAATGATTATCATTTATAAAATTGTTATGAAGTTTATTTTATATAAATGTTATATTCATCATTCATTGTCAATTTCTAATCAAGTGTTGATATTTGAACTGAGTGTTGAAATTGTAGTTTGGTGGAGCCTGAAGTTCTTTCCTTTTTGAAACTTGTATTCTGGGAAAGGCTATTTCATCTGAAAAATAATCTCACAGTATCAAGATTTGTTGAAAACTAATCGCATATCACTTATAGAAAGTGTTTGTTGATATGGTAATGTAAAAACAGTGAGAGAAGCAAACAAAATTTTCTCTATTTATGAAGTTTAGTTTTGTCAAACCATGATTATCATTCATAAAATTGTTATGAAGCTTATTTTACATTAAAGTTATATTGGTCGTTCTATTATATATTATTCATTCATTGTCGATTTCTAATCAAGTATTGATTTGTTTCCAAATAATAGTATAAAGTCATTTTCTGAATTATACACTGTAATTTTCTGGAAAAACATATTTTACTTAACAGATATGTTTAATTACGAATAACAGAACAGAATAGAATAAAAAATGGAAATTATTTATGAAAGGACGTATTGTAAATACTCTCGTAATACGTGGTAATAATAATACAGATTTATTAACTCATCAAAACCATAATACAGAGATTTATATTGCATCAGATTTATTTGATGTATCAAAAAGCATATTAGCTTTCAAGAAAATAATGTAGCTCATTATTTAAAGGATTCATTTAACTGTTAAAGCATTTTTCTTACGTTAGTGATATAAGCTAAGCTTAAAAATTAAACCAAAAATAGGTAGAGTGTAACTATTTTGAATGCTCATGAAAAATTAAATATATTTCTAATTAAGAAACTGTGAAGAAAGAATTTTCTGAAGTGTGAATTTTTCTCATTCTGCAAAATTTAATCTTTATATTTGCAAGTAAATTGCAGTTTGGTGAAGCCTGAAGTTCTTCCTTTTTGAAACTTGTATTCTAGGAAATGATATTTCATCAGAAAAATAATCCTTCCGTCAAGATTTGTTGAAAAATAATCGAATATCACTTATAGAAACTATTTGTTGATATAATAATGTAAAAAACAGTGAGAGAAGTAATCCAATTTTTTTTTTATTCATGAAGTTTAATTTTTTCAATATAAAACACAGCTGATTTAAATAATCTGAACTAAATTATTAACATTTAAAAAAATTTTATGAAGCATATTTTACATTAAAGTTCTATTGTAAATTCATTTATATGTTATTCATTCAGTTTTCATAGTCAGTTTCGAATCAAGTTTTTTTTTTTTCCAATTTAATAAAGTGATTTCTAAATTTTACACTGTAATGTTTTGGAAATTAAACATATATAGCTTAACAGATATGCTTAATTATGAATAACATAATATGATTTTAGAATAACAGAACATAATAGAATAAAAGAACAATCCATTTGAGTCTTTTGTCATAATTTTTTCCTTATTCCTTACAAATTTCTTGATTGTCAGTGAAGAATTCCTATGGGGCTTAAGAGACATAAATTTAAAATATTAACTATTATTTCATTTCATTTTATTTTATTTCATTATTTTCATTTCATTTTCATTTTCATTATAAATTTTTATTTCATTATTATTTCAAATAATGAAGTAAAAATTCATATTATTTCTACATATAACAGCAACACATAAAGCGTTGTTTGTTCTGCAAAGGTTTTATTCGTAGAAACAATTTCTTTCAGGATTCGTAAGTGCATTTGAATTAAATTTTATTTACTAATAATAACCTAAATTTAGAATTATTCAAATAGGCATCGTTTGCCACGTGCCAAGGTATCCAGACGACAATCCAATTCCTTTCAAAGCTCCTAGACTTCAAACGTTTTCTGTGACTATTATTAATTTTAAATTTATCTTTATAAATAAAATAGTATATAAAACTTTTGATTGGAAATGAAACTTTGTATCGCTATTAGATGGACAAATAATCTTATTCTTTTAGAATTTAATGTGCGTAAAGCTCAAAAGGTAATTCTAATACATGTTAAATCATTCAAGGCGTGTATGTATTTTTATGTGAATGTAATATTAGGCAATTAAGGAAAGTTATTAGATTTATGCATAAATGTGCTAACAGTATGTTTAGAAATATTTGATAACTATTATTATTTCTGAAAAAGTATTATAAAATATGACATATGTGAAAATTATTTATGAAAAAGATATATCAAATATTTTTTAATGATTCATGACAAAAAAAAAGATGAAAATAATCAAATATTTACATAAAATATTTACATAAGTAATGGTGAAAAATTGTAAAAACGAATTAAATGATACGTAAACTTTTTAATAAAAAGTATATTGTTTAAAATAATGAAATATTTACAACGTTTTCGGTTTAAATAAAATATATATATATATATTTAAAATACTCCAATTCGCTTTCATTGCAATCAAATCGATACTCTTTCAGTGTTTCAATAAATTCCAATAGAACTTCGTAAGCAAAAGAGAAAATCAATCAAAGTCTTTTAGAAGGAAATTAAATGAATGTTATTCAACTTTTCTCTTCAGGCTACTGCCAAGGAACTTGCTTTGATTGAGCACAAGAACATTTTTCTTTTTAAGATCGAAAGCGCGGTTCAACTTTCTTGCATTTTAAATGTTCCAGGAATTCTTTGGAGTTGCTGAATATCATTCAGAACATGCAATTCGGCAGGAGTGATATATGTTACTTAGAGGGGAGTCTGCTGTTGATAACCATTTAACTGAAGAGTAATGCTTCGGGCAACTTACATATGCATTTACTGACTTTTCGAACGGTCATGCCCGGGTTTAATCCATTAAATTGAAGAGTGATGTATTGCCGTAAATCACTAATGGGAACTGCGATGGATTACCAGAATGTAGATATGAATTGATATAAGGAGTGGACGTACTGGTAATTCCTATTGATTTCTAAACATTCACTAAGAAATTTAGCAGTCGAAGGTTTCAAAAAGAATTTTGTGAAAAATTTGATGCAGAAAATACATTAATTCTTGAAGGACTTGAATATATCTACGTTATTGTATATATCTATCATTTTTTTTTATTAGAATATTTTTTTATTCAATTTTATGCAATAATCTTTTTAGACTCAATTGAAACATATTTCCATGAGATGCTTAGAATAAATACTCTATAAATATTTTCTATGTTTTATCTTATTCTAAATTCTTAACAATTAATAGAAAATTTATTTTTAATAACATCCTCAAACCTGTTTGTGAATCATAAAATTTATATTTACTATTAAAGATATGGCTTTACCTATGATACATGCAAATTAGCCAAATTCTAAGCGATTGACGAATATAATTATTCAATTATGTAGAGGTAATCATGCTCCATTATTGAAGCTGATCATATATTTAACTGAGATGGTATGTTCCATTTTGTATCTTTTCATGACAAAAAATAAGTCTACTAAATTTTTTATCTTATCTTTTGAGATAAATTTGGCAAAAAGAAGCCTTTTGATTAATAAATTTTGCCAAATTTTATTAAATGCTTTTTAAAAACATAACATAGATATTAATATCTTGAGGGTATTTTTTATTCGTTAAAATCGTCTTCATTATAAATTAGAATGTTCTATATTTATTAATTTCCAGGTTCCTCTCGCTTCTTTCACCTGATTTTGAATACATTTTATTTTCTTTAATTGTAATAGTTTTTTTTTTACTATGTTTACAGTGTACACGTAATTTATGAATTATGAATGTTATTATTTATAAGTAAAATAATTACTAGTTACAACAAATTTTTATTTTCAACATTTAAATGAATCTAATAGAAATCAATCAAGATGAAAAAGCAGCAAAAATAATTGTGCCACGTTGATCAAAAGTCAAAATGATTTTAATATGGTATTTTGACAAAAGTGTGCCCTTTCATTTAGTCCAAAGGATATTCATTATTTTGAAAAAAAAATATTTAAATTTAAAATGTTAAGATGAGTATATAAATATTTACATAATCATTTGTTCTTAGCAAGACTTGTACTTCCGCATTAAGGCTAAATTTATGCTGCATGAAATATGAGTTAATATTTAAATCGATTTAATTGAAAAATAAATTATATTATTTATTTCACAATTTTGTGTTTCTAAAGGAATTAAAATTATATTTTTTAACTGATAAACAAGAAGAATCTAGATTTTATTTTTTAAAAGAATAATCTAATATTTATATTTAAAGAAAAATTGCAGTTAACCGTTATCAATATTTATTAATATTAATCGATATATATATATAATATATTTCATAATATTTTATCGATATTAATCAAATATTTATAATTGCAATCTTTTTCGAACCAAGAATGTTATGCAAAAAAAAAATCCTTATTCACATATAAATTATTAATATTTTATGAAAATAAAAATCTTAAAAAACCAAACTAACTTAACTTCTTCGCAGAAAATACCTACACTTTCTAAATTTAACTTCGTTTACTAATAAATTTATTTCATATGTTTTTTCAATAACAGAATATCACCTTAGTTGGTAGATAAGCCACGGATATTTAAATTTATATTCCTCAATTCATAACTTCACAATAAATTAATAACATCCATATATCTTTAGTAGACAGACTTAAGTTAGGGAACTAAATCGAAAACGAAATGAATTTTCCTCACCTCAGGTTACATTGATATAATCTAAGCAAGTTAATAAATTCCTGTGCACCCTTCGGGTATTTGTTTCACCGCCAAGTAAACCTCGTAAAATGACTAGTGTAGAAACCCAGAAAATAAATTAGCTGCAGGTGAGAATGTTCTAAGGTAAGCTGGCTCGACTCCATGTTTGTATCAGGCATGGATTTTATTTCGCTTGTCACTTGAGATGAGTTTTGTTGAACAAATAAATAATTCGTGTATATATCTATTTAATGTTACTAATTCGTACTACTGTGTCCAAAAAGTAAGACCAGTTTTCAATTTAAATTTCCCGGGCATATGGTATTTTAATTTTTTTTCTTTTTTAGGTTGTCGGTACTGTCCTTGACATCTGTGTGAGATTTTTCGTCAAAATATTCATTAGTGCTTGAGTTACGCTTGGTTTTGTGAGATGCTAAAACTGATTCCGGCGATTTTTGAAATGTTTTACCACTTCTAAACATTTCTTTCCGATATAGGAATGATCATCGAATGCCTTCTGCAACACTCTACACGTTTCCACAAACAAAATTGAATGCAAGTTCTTTGCTGAATTAATTCAAACATTTCAAAAATCGCCGGAATCAGTTTTAGCATCTCACAAAACCAAGTGTAACTCAAACACTAATGAATATTTCGACGTAAAATTTCCCACAGATGTCAAGGACAGTGCCAACAACCTAAAAAAAATTGAAATACCATATGTCCCTGAAATTTAAATTGAAAACTGGTCTTACTTTTTGGACACAGTAGTATATGAAAATAATATTCTTCATTTTCGATTTTTCACCTCTTTGTTCACTAAATATTTCTTTTGAAACCCTATTTCATATTTACATTGTTAATGTTTAAACCTAATGTAATTATGTTAATATTTATTGGCATAATTATTATTACAATAAGTATTCATTGTAATTGATTATATTACAGAAAGTATTTTACGCATTACAATTTACATTAGTATCACCAAACGTGGGGCTTTTATTCTTTAAGATATAATAATTATATTGTTTAATATTGTGATAAAAATTCTAAGGTAAGCTGGCTCAACTCCATGTTTGTATCAGGCATGAATTTTATTTCGCTTGTCTCTTGACATGAGTTTTATTGCACAAATAAATAACTTGTGTATATATCTATTTAATGTTACTAATTCGCATATGAAAATAAAATTCTTCATTTCCATTTTTTCACTAAATATTTCCTTTGAAACCCTATATTAAATTTACATTGTTAATGTTTAAACTAATTTAGTTACATGCTAATATTTATTTTCACTATTATTATTACAATAAGTATTTATTGTAATTGATTATATTACAGAAAGTATTTTACACTTTACAATTTACATTAGTATCACCAAACATGGGGCTTTTATACTTTAAGATATAAAAATAATATTGTGATAAAAGTTTTAAGGTAAGCTGGCTCAACTCCATGTTTGTATCAGACATGGATTTTATTTCGCTTGTCTCTTGAGATGAGTGTTGTTGAACAAATAAATGTATGTCTATGTCTATATATACCTATTGTGTATGATTATCCAATTCCTTCTATTAGTTCACACTCTTCCTATGTATATCTTGTTCAAATTTTCAATAGTTAATACTCAAGTTGAAATCCACTCAAGTTGAAAAACATTTTTTGAACTTATAGTGGATGACACTGGATGTTAATACAGTTTTTTCAAATATTAATTCATTAATTAAATTTAATTAATTAATTTTAGTTTGTTTAGATTTAAGTTCCTGTATCTAATAATAGATGGCGCCAGATGTAAGAGGAAAATTTCAACTTTATTTATAAAGGACAAGTGAGAAAAAAAATAGGAATTTACTTTACTTTTTTTTATATTACTTGTTTAATGTTACTAACTTGTATATGAAAATAATACTCCTCATTTACATTTTTTCACTAAATATTTCTTTTGAAAGCGTATTTTATAATTACATTGTTAATTATTATATTTATTTATTTACATATTAATATTTATTGGCATAATTTTTATTACTATAATTATTAATTGTAATTTATTATATTTCCAAAAACTATATACAATAATTTTATACTCATCTTATCTTTGGTAGTCAAAAAGAAAGGAGAGAATCATCAAACAGGGAGCTTTTATACTTCAAGATACAAAAATAATATTGTTTATTATTATCACAAATATTACTTAATATTAATAAATTAATGTGAATTTTATTTCGCTTGTCTCTTGAGATGAGATTTGTTGAACAAATAAATGACTTGTATATGTCTATTTAATGTTACTAATTCATATATGAAAATAATATTCCTCATTTTCGTTTTTTCACCACTTTTTTCATTAAATATTTCTTTTGAAAGCCTATTTTATGTTTACATTGTTAATGTTTATATTTATTTATATATTACTATTTATTGGCATAGTTATTATTACAATAAGTATTAATTGTAATTGGTTATATTACATAAAGTGTTTTACTCATATTTACAATAACTTTATACTCACAATATTACTTTAGGTAGTCAAAAAGAAAGAGAGGTATCACCAAACTTGAAACTTTTATATTTTAAGATACAATAATAATATTGTTTGATATAGTGATAAATATTCTAAGTTAAGCTGGCTCAACTCCATCTTTGTATCAAGTATGAATTTTATTTCGCTTGTTTCTTGAGATGAGTTTTATTGACGAAATAAATGTATATGTATTTCTAAATAAAATTGGAATAAGTTAGTAGAAAATGAAATGCTAAAATAAATTACTCAGAATAGCGTGGTGAAAAAGTACAGAAAAGTTAAAGACTCGTTGAATAATTGAGACTTTTTCGGAATGGAAGATCATTAGGAAGCTTAACTTTTATTAACCGAATCGAATTAACTAATTCAATTAACCTATTAATCAAATTTAACTAAAAACAGTTGCTGCAAGAATGTTAACTACGATTGATTAAAATGTTGGTTTGATCAACCAGATAAAAAATGACTTCATTAAATTAGGTCGAGGGCTAATAGACAAAGTTATTTTAGATAATCATTGAGTAAACATTAGTTATTCTGGAAACATTCGAGCACAGAAAAAGAGAAAAATGTGGTGAAGGACTTCAAATCAATTGGAAAATGATCCCCCAAACATCATTTTTAATGGAGTCAACAGTCGATGTTGTATCGTCTAAATTAAAAGAATCAGCTAATACTGCAGTTTCCAAAACAACAATGAAATATAATGATTGTTTGAAGTAGACCACGCAGAAATTCACAGTTGTGCACAAAGGGGGTCTATAGTCCATATCTCTATAGCTGATAGTCTATAGTCTATAGTCCACTTACCAAAAATTGCACTTTGATAAGAATTTACTGGCTCCCAGAAAGCTATTCTTATGTGAATTTTGCAATAAAGTAATGAAGAATTTTCTCAATGAATAAAAAGCACCATTTGACAATTTCGCGTATTGAAATTACAGCACTATATACTCATACGAGTATGTAGGGCCATGGTGGCTAGAAAGAAATACATCACCGATTAAGTAAAATAGAAATTTTTCCACAATAAGTCCAATTAAGTCATTCCCGATTGAGACCGTCAGTAAAACTATATATATATATAGGACAACTTTCATTATGTTGTATGTTGAATTGGACATGTTACATTCTGAAGTCGCAGGGTCTAATAATGATCCCATATAATAAAGGTTATGGATATGTATGAATATATAATGGGAATATGAATGCTTAATGGAAATCAAAATAAAATAACCTTGAGTATGTCATTCAATCACTTGCCAGTATAATAGTCAGTTTAGGAGTAATTTTGATTGTTTATGTTATCAATCAAATTTAATTTGGGGATCTTTTTATTATGCTTCTAGGCTCCTGTTTATCCACCATTACAAAAAAAAATTCTAATTATACAAGTCCCATTCAGTATGATAAATGTGCAGTTAATTTTTTTTTAAATTTTAGATTTCTTTTGGATTGTTTGCACATCTAGAAAAATAACCTTATTTAACTTATTATTTAATCATATTGTCTAGTAGTCAAATCTCTAAGAAATTATGAAAATAGAATTGAAAAAAAGAAGCACGTATATTTACAAGATGTATGCTTAATTGATTGCTCTAACTAGAAAAGTGTAGCCCGATAGTAAATTTAATATAAATAAATTAAAAGTAGTCTAATAAGATATCATCGATTGATATTTTATATTTTCAAGTAACGTTTTCACCAATTAAATAATAAAAACAAATAATACAGAAATTAGTTGAAAATAATAAATTTTAATATGTAACTACATGCATTTGATTTTGTCACAAAACAACCTTTTGCATTTAAAGCTTTCAATAAAACTATAAATACTCATTAAACCTTGGCTTAAAATGAATACACATATTATACAATTATTACTCACTTAATATATTCAAACCAACTTATTTCTTTTTTGATAATGATGAATTTCATTTGCTGTTAGATTATCGATGCTATCAACATATCAATATTCTCCTGTATCATTGCCAAATTTCTATTCACCAGAATCATAATATTGTATTCATATCAAATAACTCGCGTGATCTTCAGGAAACACGTTTCGCTTACATCAAGAGCCGGAAGCTATGCTGCAGAGGGGTCATCTCCATAATAGTTCTGCTTTAAAGGTTGAATTACGATGACAAATTCCAAGTCGCTGAAGACTCCCTCTGGAATGACAAAACTCCACCTGTCTTCAACGATCTAACCATTCCTATCGAAGCATTTCGAATTCAGCTTAGCTTTAGCTTAACCAGGTATTAATTACGCTCTGGTCAAGGATAATGATGGTTGGATTTCCTTTATCAATAAGCCAGATATTTACTAGGTCCTGGAATTCGTTTAAATTAAATTCTATACTTTACTTAATTAAATTCTTCTGAAATTCTAATATATATTATAAAATTCAGAACAAAATTTCTGTCAATATTTTAATTGTTATTTCAAAATTATGGTAACCTATTTATTTTGAAAATGACTATAAAGAATTTATATTAAATAATTGAAAGGACTTTATTTGTCTTAAAAATATTTTAATTCTAAAATTTCGAAAATATGCTGAATGCCCATTTATCAGCTTTTAGGAATTTTTAATTAAAATTTGGATTTTTATCAAATTTGACAATTATTCAGGTATTTATTTAAATTAACCAGCTTATTAAAATTAAAAATTAAAAAAATGTTTTATATCACTAGTGTTTGCTTACTTTTTATATTTTGCGAGATTTATATTATTGAGTCTCTCTTATTTTTATAGAGGTTCACCTGGATTTTTACCGATATCCATATGTAGAACTAAAGTATGATAAAAATTTAATAAATGAAAATGCTCCTATCGAAAAGGTTGGATCAGAAATAAAATAAGTAAACTCTATGAAGATTTTATTAATGATGTTTTACAAAAGTTGGCAGGTATGTGATTATCATGCAGCAAAATTGTCAAAATTTTTGCAGTAAAAGGACATAGGGTGACCATAAATATGCATGTAGTCAATATTTATCTGTAAGCAATTTTAAAACCTCTGGCAAGCTTACTTATACACTGTGCTTGTAATTACACCGTTTGTAAGTTCCTGATGATTTTGTCAAAATTTCAGCAAAAGGACATAGGGTGCCCATAAATATGTATGTGGTCAATATTTAACTGTAAGCAATTTTAAAACCCCTGACAAACTTACTTAGACCTTGTGCATGCAATTCTACCGTTTGTAAGTTCCTGATAATTTTGTCAAAATATTTTCAGCAAAAGGACATAGGATGATCATAAATATGCATATAGTCAATATTTATCTGTAAGCAATCTTAAAACCACTGACAAGCTTACTTAGACACTGCGTATGCAATTCCACCGTTTAGAGTCCCTTATGATTTTAACATTCCATTTGGGACCAAACGGTGGGAAAAAAGCTAAGCATTCATGTTATACAAGTTACTGTGTGTATATGGTGGTGGTAATCAAAGATAAAATTTCGAAAATTTAAAAAAACAGATCGAAAATTTTGAATAGTTTAGACATTTAGGTTAGCAGAATCTTGTACAATTTTACTTCATATTATTAAAATATATAAACGCCACATAATTCTTCTTAAATTTCTTCAGTGTTATGCATTTTTTGCACTGAAGAAATGCATTTTTTGCATGCGAGATTTTGCATTACGATAGCCAAACTCACTGCTGCACGAAGGCTGATGATGTTGAACTAATTATTGTGCTGGTATCTTGTTAATTAAAGGAATATGATATTAAGTAAATACGATTAGTTCAACGATGACATTAAGAATTTATAAAAAATCAGCTCTTTATTTAAATGCACATCATTTTTCTAAAAATATAATATTTTCTCACTTTCTGATTTTTCTTGATTGTTGTTGACATGAAGACTTTAACAGTTAGTCTAATCCTCTATTAATAACGGAGTTTATGTTTAAATGCCGAAAATGTCATGAATGAAACTGTAAATGTTCTCAAAGGGAGTAGCAACAGCTGCTGGAGAGATATTCTCAATAAAAGTTATCAAGAGTTTAATGGGTGGATGCCTAACTGACAAGAATCTTACAAACATATTAATGGTTGAGTGACTCAAAATTAGGAGCTGCCCTTTATGCAATTAAAAGAGCTTGCTTGTGCGAGGAAAGTTATCTCCTTGGAAATATTGTAGCATATTTCATAAATTATATAAAGTAAAACACTTCGTAGCGACAGTACAGAGTGTCTTACTTCATAGGGAATTTATGCTTCAACATCAAGAAAGGATAATTTATTACATTATACAATAAAATAAGGAAATAAAAAAATTAGAAATAAATAATTGGTAAAAAAGAAAAATTAAAAATAAATAGTTGGTAAAAAATAAGAAAATTAGAAATGAATAGTTGGTAAAAAAGATAATTAGAAATAAATAGTTGGAAAAAAGAAAATTATGAAAAAAATAGTTGGTAAAAAAGAAAATTAGAAATAAATATTTGGTAAAAAAGAAAATTAGAAATAAATAGTAGGTAAAAAGAAAATTAGAAATAAATAGTTGGTAAAAAAAGAAAATTAGAAATAAATATTTGGTAAAAAAGAAAATTAGAAATAAATAGTTGGCAAAAAAGAAAATTAGAAATAAATAGTTGATAAAAAAAGAAAATTAGAAATAACTAGTAGGTAAAAAAAGAAAATTAGAAATAAATAGTTGGCAAAAAAGAAAATTAGAAATAAATAGTTGATAAAAAAAGAAAATTAGAAATAAATAGTTGGCAAAAAAGAAAATTAGAAATAAATAGTTGGTAAAAAAGAAAATTAGAAGTAACTAACATTGGTTGACTTGCAAGAAAAGTGACACAAAAAATCTAAATAGAATTTTTCTTATTTATCTTTAAAGATTAAAAGATGAATTTTATTATTAAATAAAAGGTTGTTAAGGTTTTTGGACAAATCAAATGTAGAGTTGAAAAACACGTAACATGTACTAGAGGTATTTCTGAGATTTAAATTTTCCTAATAGATTTATTAAGTAAAGAGAGAAAAGTGTGTAAAATTTATACTTGTTTTTATAATTTCTTCATTTCAATTTTAAAAAAAATGTTTCATACGTCACTTTTTACGTCATAATTTATTACATTCCACAATAAAAATAAGGAAATTAAAAATAAATAAAATGCGATCAATAACATTATAAATTTATACTTTTAATGTCATTGGTTGGCTACCTAGAAAAGTGACAAAAAGATAAAAATTCTAATAGAATTTTTCTTCCTATCTTTAAAGATTAAAATATATATTTTATTATTAATTGAATTGCTGCTTAGAATCGGAAGTATTAAATGCAGAGTTGAAAACCAAATAACATGTACTAGAATTTTTCCTGTTATTTATGTTATCCTAATGCTCTTATTTAATAAAGAATGAAAATTATGTACAATTCCTACCTGTTTTTATGTTTTTTTCATTTCAGTTTTAAAAAAATGTTTTTTACGTCACTTTTAAAAATATTTTAATTTTCACATTCTAATAGAAACGGACAGTTAAGTGTAATCAGCTAAAACATTTAGACAATTCTGATAGAAAAAAATTCTAAATACTGCTAGTTCCAAATTAAAAGAAACATGATAAGTTTACGACGTATTGTTGGCAATTTAGTATGTGTTATCTAATTTATTCATTTTAAACTTTTTCGTTGTTAAATTATTTATTTTTTGGTCTTGTATTTTAATTTAGTAACTGCAGCAAAAGTATCTTGCATCAATATTATCTAGGAAATGATTTTACTACCGAATTTCAAGCTTTCAATCATAATAAATAAGCGAGTTAGAAAAGAACAGAGAAAAATAAGAACAATAAATATAACACTACAAATTCCTAAAAGAAATGCCACATCTTTCTATGAAGAAAGAAATATTAAATCTACACATAAACACAATTATAATTGTTGTCGTCAATAGCAATAATAGCACTAACAGCACTCACACATGTTCTCTTTCACAAGCGGACTGTATCACACTCACACAATAAGTAATCACAATGAAAACTTAACAACGATTTATTTACATGACAGCCACAGCCACTCGCAGCCGTGCTGTTCTCTCTTGCCACTCTGGCGTTACACTGATCAGACTCACACTTATGCGCTCGCAGGCGCATGCGTACACACACTTTTTTCGCCGCTCGGGGTATCCTTGCGCGTTGGCGAGAACAATAATTATAAAGACTATATGTTGGGCATATAAAAAGAGCACATTATAATATAAATGCATAAAGCAATTATATTGTTGTCAGATATATGAAAGTCAATGATACTTTTATATGTATCTTACAATTCAATAATTTACTTTTTTCCATTATATTCTCTGAACTAATAAAACGTTGTATATTAGTTTTTAATGATTGCTATCCCACAATATGTTTAAATTCGAGTATGTAATATTAAATATTGAGATTGCCATATCCAAACATGAGGATTGCTTGCTGCGAAATATGTTGTAAATTGTACTTTAATTCTTTTATCCCAACAAGTAAATTTCTAGAATAATATCTCCCAGTTACGCCATTGTGAACACAAATAAACTATGAATAATTGTAAAATTAGGTTAGGGGAGCTTCTGAAATATGCATAAGAAGTCAGTTCCAACATAACAAACACAACTTTATTTATAGCAAAGTTAGTAACCAAGAAGTTAAAATAATTTAATAAAATAAATTAAGATTTAAGAGATAGTTTACGTAATTGCACTCCTGCACTAAATGTGTTGAAAGTAAAACACTGCATTAGAAGTTATGAATTATTAAATAATTTTAGCAAATTATTTATTTGAGAGTTGAACAACGGAGTCTGCTTTTGGTTAAACATTATTATGTATTCCTATTTATGCCCTAGCAAATTGTTAATAATTTCAATAGGTGAAAAATATCAGGAAATTTCTAATGTAATTATAAATCTCACAAATCAAATTTGTTATCAATTTTCAGCTGAAATAACCATTATAATAAAAAATTAAAGATATCACTTAGTTTAACAGTTATGAATAGATAAAATGACTTCACTTTAGTAGAGCTGCATATACATTTCTATCTCAAATCATATTAAGAGTTAAATTTAAACATATTTTTTAAACAGAAATTTTGGATTTTTTAAGTTGTATTATATTAAAATTTGTTTTACTGCAGATTTTATCTTTTATCTGTATCAAATTGTATACATTAAACATTACCATAAATTTTTAAAAGGAAGAAAATGTAAAAACAGGAAAAATAAATTGGAAGCATTTGAATAAGAAAGAGAATTTAAAATCTTAATTTAATTTTTTTTTACAATATAAATATTCTTTTATTCGAGACATTTTTTCATTAGACTGGAACTGAAAATATGCGGGTTTTTTTCCATTTCAATTACTTAAAATAATTTAATTTTTTTATTATTAAGGTTTTATTTCATTGCATTTCAGAAATTGGTCGTACCAAAATAGTTATCTCTTTAAAATCTATTATTCTTGAATTTCACTGAAAACTAATAAATACAAAACCAGTAATAATGGAAACAAGCTCTTAAATTAATGAGACATTTTAAAATATTAAGAATTTTCACTTTCATTTTATAATCCTTATAAAACAGTTCATTAAACCACGTTCTCATCGAAATTGAGAAAAGAGACGCACTTCAAAAAGCAATTGGCTAATTGGTTAATGCGGCACAGATTTTTATCCTACCATAGAAGTGGTTGTCATTAACTGACACTTGACTCTAGTGCTGACAAAAAACACAAATCCTTATTGATCCTTCGAATCGGAAGAAAATTTATAGCGAGGAACAGTAGGAGAGTGCTTTGGATAGAAGTTAAACCTGTAATCATCCGAGAGGTTTGCAATAATTTTCCCTCTTTCCCCTTTGAAATAGGGGGAAAATATATTATCTGAAGTAGCTTTCTTTCCTCTAAGCCGACTGCAAGCTAGTTGTAGATTTAATTTTTTTTTTTTTACAATATATATATGTTTTTATACCAGACATTTTACATTACGCTGGAAGACAAAATATGCGTGTTTCTTTCCCTTTCAGTTACTTCAAATGCTTTAATTTGCTGTAGCTATTAATTTTTTATTTCATTGCATTTCAGAAATCAACTAGTTGTACCACAATAGTTCCCTCTTTATATTTTATTTTTGTATTTCATTGAAAAACTAATAAATACTAAACTAGTAATAATAGAAACGAGCTCTTAAATTAATGAGTTATTTTAAAATATTAAGAACTTTCACTTTTATTTTATAATCCTTATAAAACAGTTCACTAAACCACCTTCTCATCGAAATTGAGAAAAGAGACCCACTTCAAAAAGCAATTGGCTAATTGATTAATGCGGCACAGATTTTTATCCTACCATAGAAGTGGTTGCCATTAACTGACACTTGACTCTAGTACTGACAAAAAACACAAATCCCTATTGATCCCATTGAATTTATAGCGAGGAACAGTAGGAAAGTGCTCTGGATAGAGGTTGAACCTGTAATCATCCAAGAGGTTTGCAATAATTTCCCCTCTTTCCCCTTTGAAATAGGGGGAAAATATATTATGGGATGTAACTTTCTTTTATCTAAACCGACTGCAAGCTGGTTGTAGATTTCATTTATTTCTTACAATATATATATTTTTATTTGAGATTTTTTTAATTAACTAAATCTTATCGAAGATCTACTTTTTATTGTAGGATAAAAATTATTAAAAATATTATTTCACCAAGCAAAGTTTAATAATGAGAATTTAGACTTATTAAATGATTTTTCATTTGATTTTGGTTTTCTTGTTATTTGTATCATTCACTCAAAAAAATAATCATGAATGCATGGCTTTAGTTAAATAAACCACAAAAAAAGATTTTTAAAAAAAGTACAAGTTTATAGAAATATTTTTTACATTTGCTTTTTGAATTAAACACCAAGTAATTTAAATTTTTTTGTTCTGTAAGTTTCTATTATGTTATATAATTTTAAAATATTACAATAAAATAGTTAAGAAAAGTTTAAACATATTTGAGGATGATTTAAATAGATAACTTTGATGTTATTGGGGTCATACTTGTCTTATAAATGTAAATATATGATTTTAATTTTTGCTTTTAAGAATAGAATTTACTTAATTGTTGTTTAATATTGAATTATTAAATATGTTTGGTTAACATTGCGGGAAAATGATACGGAATTATAAGACGTATATTAATTGTTCAAAAGTTCGAATATCTGATAATTACTAACTTCAAAATAAATAATCACTAACTTTAACTAACTTAACTTAATAAATAATTGTTAACCTTAAAATAAATAATCACTAACTTTAACTAACTTAACTTAATAAATAATTGTTAACCTTAAAATAAATAATCACTAACTAACTTAACTTAATAAATAATTGCTAACTTTAAAATAAATAATTACTAACTTTAACAAACTTAGCTTAAAGATTCGTTTTGGCAGTAATATTCTGAATAATTTAATTAAAAAATTTCATTTTTATTTTAACAACATTTTTCGTTATGTTTAAAATGCTATTTCTACTTGATTGAGTATATTTCTGATGAATGAATATGCATTCTGTTTCAAAAAAATTATTATAAGAAAAACATTTAAAAATATACTGATTTTGAAATGAGAAATGTTCAAAATATATACGAAAGAGAGCAATAAATACCAGAAATATCTTACAAAAACAATTCCATGTAAAAATATAAATGTCACTTTATTTCTCTTTTTAAAATTTTCATTACATATTCCTGTAAAATTAAACTGAATTTATTGTTTTATGTGTTAATAATAAAACTTTCTATTAACAATCTCATTAACTCAACGAAAGTACTTTATTATCGTTTAAATAGAAGTTTTTTTAAAACTAATTTCATCAGAAATTCAGAAAGATGCTACACTGCATCGCTCTATTCAATAATTAATGAACCTATTTTACCAAGTATTATAATAAATCAATTTGTCATGTTTGGGGAATTTTTAAGTGTTATAGAGCTAATGAGTTATGTGATTATGCTAAATACTCCTTGAACATTTCACACAAACAATGCAACAAATTATGTTTGCATTGTTGTCTAAAACTTGCGATTTAATTAAAAAGCACTTTTATTTCTACTAGAAAAGTAATTAGACGTCGATGCTTTAAAGTCTTTATCGATTATTGTTGCACATCGTAATTTTGAAAATATTGAATTGAAATTCAAGAAAACGTTGTCAATCTGGAACATTAAGTAAATTAAATTCAAAACATAATTTTATCCAACGCTCCCTCAAAGTTATTAAATTTCTTATCATCAAAACTTGGTTTATGTTATTGAAGAAGAAAACAACAGCAAAAAATAAGCTTTGCTAAACTACATAAAATTAAATAAATACTTAAATGTTTTAGGCATCACACATGCAAAATTATTTATCAAGTCTTTTGGTAATTAATAAGGAATTATATTTCTAAATTCTGATGTTACATATGTACATTTTTAGATTGTCTTTGAATGTAATTAAGAAAAACATTTATTATGTAATAAAGTGCATCTTATAATATTCTATGCTATATTTATTTCAATTACTACTATTAGTTCACACTCTCCCTATATATATCTTGTTCAAATTTTCAATCGTTAATGAAATACTTTTTATTCATCCACTCAAGTTCAAATACATTTTTTTGAAATTTGTAGTGGATGACACTTGATGTTGATACAGTTTTTCAAATATTAATTCATTAATTAAATTTAATTAATTAATCTTAGATTTTTTTAAATGTAAGTTGCATCTAGTAATAGATGGCACCAGATGTAAGAGGAAAATTTCAACTTTATTTGTAAAGGACTTTTCTGCAATATAGTGGAAAAAAAAGGAATTGACTTTAAAAAATATTTTTTGGGGAAAAATTTTTTTTTTTTTTTTTTTTTTAGTTTTATATGAGAGAAAAAAATTTCTCTAAGTAAAATAAATTTTTTTCTGTTGACCTAAGTAGGAATAGACTTAAAAAAAATTTTGTTTATATTACTTGTTTTAATTTTAGCGTCTAAATTTTCAATACATGTTTTCAAAATATTTCAGAATTCAATAATGCATATTTAATCTTAGTAAAACTTTCATTAACTGTTATTCTGATGAATAATGTTGAGGATTTATTAATACTCTAAAAAAAGAATCTTTAAAATCTAAAAATAAGTTTTCTAAATTGAGAAGCATCTCTTTGGTGCCACAATTAAACTTTCTGCTTTTATGCCTATTTTGTAAAGAATAAAATAATTCGTAACAAAATAGACATAAAAGATAACAAATAATAAATAGACGTAATATTTAACTAGAGTGAGGTATGCGAAGAAGTATTCTCAGTAAATAATAAATTGTTGTTCCTTCACAATAATAAAATAAATATAAATAAGTAATATTTTCTTTATTTGAGCTACTACAAATTTATACATAAATCAACAAATAAAAACTAGTAAAATTTGTATCAATTGTTTTTATAAAATATTTCCTGTAGTTGAATTATAAAATTAGATATAAAAAGTATTTCTGCCACAAACGTTTTTAAGAAGACAGGGAAATATATTGTCTAGGAAAAAGATCTTAAGGAATCCTATTCAAACATTTCTAATAAAATGAAATATGTCCAAAGCAGAAGATTCTTATCTCAAATGAGAGAATAAAACATTTTTTAACAAAAATTTGAAATTAATTAATTAAAAGTCTTTTATAGTATAAAACAGTTTTACTCCTTACTACAATATGACGAACACTATTTAAAAATTATTGTTGTTTATTGTTATTAAATTACTTGTTTTTAACTCGTCTTTTAATTTTGCTCGAATAATACTTCAGTACATAGACGGATTAAAAAAAAACTTTTAGCAATTAATTTTGAAATTAGTAACTATAATTTTTTCTGTAATATGAATACGACCAATGATAAAACTATTCATTTAATTTGTCCCATGCAAGTTATTTATGCAATTAATCTTAATTCTTAAAAAAAAATCACTTTTTGTGAAATTAAATCTTTTTATTCAAAAAATATCATAGATAATAAACAGAAGTGATTTTTTTTAAAAATTATAAGTTATATAAATGTTATGTTTTCGAAATATTATCACTTTATTTTCTCAGTAACATCATTTGATTATTTTATCAGAAGGAACCAGTAAACAGTCAAAGTCAGATAGAGGTATAAGGGTAAGTAAACAAGCTATTCAAAAATTATAATGACATGTTTTTGTTTAATTAAACTTTAAAATCGCTGAATTAATAATGCACTGAAAAAATATTTATCAAATTACCACAGATTAAATTATACTTAAAAGGTATCAAAGTAAGTTTTGTTACAAAATTATTTATATTAAATATCTTAGTATCCAATAGCATAAGAAAACAATAGCATACAGCAGTTTATGACAGTTGGTTTTGTTTAATTAAACTTTAAAATCGCTAAATTAATAATGCACTGAAAAAAATTTATCAAACTATCACAGATTAAATTATACTTAAAAGGTATCAAAGTAAGTTTTGTTACAAAATTATTTACATTAAATATCTTAGTATCCAATAGCATAAGAAAGTGTGTCTTAAAGCATTTATATATCCATAACCTAAATGCTTAAATTATAGTTTTCCTGTGAAAGAATAGAGTTAAAGCTGTTGAAGGTATGAAAAAGTGATGTTCGTGATAGAACCCTATTAAATTCCTCACTAACTCAGCTCACGATTTCTCAGGAAACGTTTTCAATTCTAGCTGAAGATACCATCGCCAACAATAAGGGAAGCCAAGAGGGATGTAATACTTGGTTTTGTCTGGCCCGCCTCGATCGCAATATCCGGCTGACGACATTAAACATCCGCAAGAGCAGAGGTTTCAGCGTAAATCACGGTTTTATGACTTCAGTTTATGACAGCTACTTCTATAAAATCGACACTGAATGGCCCAATAGAGAGTAGCTAATGCCCTTCTGGTTAGCTTTCATGAGCTAGGAATATTGCCTAGAAAAGGGTTCCAACCGGATGCCAGGTTAACAACTTTCCTAACTTAGGAAATGATATGCAATTTGAAATCAGCTACCGCAGATTTTATGTCTCGCCATTTTTTCTTCATCTAGATCGTTGTTAAAAGAATAGAACATCAAGGCAAACTTCCTCCCCCACTAAACAAACAGTGCCCGATTGATGCAGGGATGAGAGATGTGCATGAAATTAAGTAATCTTCTTCAGGCTGGGGTCGAGGTATTGGATTTTAAGCTTGCACAAATATGACTGAGCGGCAGCGTTAATAAAAGTTTGTTTCCTTAACTGTCTGTCAATTTCGTACCATGCGAGTTAATTAATATTAGAGGGATAAAAATATGCACTGGAAGAGCAAGGCCATGAAATTTAAACGCGCATTCTTTCTATGCTTAAAATTAAATCGTTAATTTAGCTGAGGTCATTGAATAATACCGTCATGAATAATTCATGAAAACGTTATACTGAAAATTGTTATGTAAAATTATCATATTTTAAGATTTCAAACAGAAATACACTGTAAAACTGAAAAGTAAATTATTAAAATATAACGGTTATTGTTTTGCAGTCTATTCATAATAAAAAGATGCCCCACATAAGGTCCAGTGTTAGAACTTTGAAAAGATTGAAGTAACTTATTAAAATATAACGGTTATTGATTTTGCAGTCTATTCATAATAAAAAGATACCCCACATAAGGCCCAGTGTTACAACTTTGAAAATATTAAAGTAAATAATTAAAATATAACGGTTATTATTTTGCAGTCTATTCATAATAAAAAGATGCCCCACATAAGGCCCAATGTTAGAACTTTGAAAGGATAGAAAGTAGAATCCTGCTTATGGCTTGCCCTGCGGTAAATATTCTCATTAAAGAATTGATGAGTAATGAAGATTGTGATTGTGTTTCTCTTTGTCAATAATGTATGAGATTTTAAGTTGCGAAAATATCACTGAGAAGCTTAAGAAGTTTTTCGAGTTTTCTCTAACACAGCACTGTGAGGCAAGTAGGCCTGAATGTCTTCTCTAAAGTCTCTACTCAAGCTTTTCTTTCTTGTGAAGTGTAGTATGAAAAGAATAGAAATTTGCATTCAATAATGCCAAATTTAAAATAATTCGAATGGCCTAAGTACCAATTGGCTACAGCTCTGGCCTTTGATACCACAGGCTTCAGGTTCGAATAATGGGGGAGGCAAGGATGTTTGTTAATGATTTAGAATCCACATTAAATTGTAAGTCTCAGTCTAATTAGCCTAAAGCGTGCAAAAAATGACGTAGAGTGACAAACCAAACCAAACAACGATGAATAACGAAAAACAAGTGTTGGTAATAATAATAATACGTTATTTTAACTAAAACTATAAATTAACTGTTATTTATCTAAAAATATTCATATCCCTTTGATATTAAGTTTTAAATCTGAAAAATGATACATTTGTTCTCTTTGAATAAAAAAATTAATAATGGAAGTTTATGAAAATATTTAAAATTTTAGCTTATTTACGTTTACATTGAATTCAAAATAAATATACCAAAAAATTTTGAGGAATCTAATATTGTTGATGACAAACTACAAAAATCAATTGGCTTAAAGATTAATAATTAAACTTATATACTTAATGAAAAATAATATTTTAGGATAAATGTTACATCAAAAGTCCTTTAGTAATTAACATATTTATTTCAAAATATAAAAAAGTAGTAATGAAAGACTTATGTGTTTTCATAATAACATCGTTATCTTTGGATAAATTCTAGCATTATCAAACAAATAAAAAATGATTTCTGTTAGAAAGCTCTGGGAATTTAATTAATTTATGAAATATTTTGCGAACTCCTCTTTTACGCTTTTTGGACTAATATCTAATGATTAAGAAGATCAAAAAGAGAAGTTGGGGAACAGTTTCTTAATTAAGTATATTGAATAATTCTTATCACTAATGGTATTGATTGTCAAGAGATTATTTAAGCAACTCTCACAGCCACACAATAATTAATTTACAGACGCTACGAGTAATTGTCATTATGTTTATTCGCAATAAAAATGTTAAGTTTCCCTCATAATTTGGTAAGTAATTGCTTGAATTGATTATGTGATTAACAAATTTATTAATTATTAAATATTTCAATTCAGAACATGTAACTAAATTTGAAATCATCAAATTATTCGCTTAAAAATATCGGTCTTTAGTCTGTGAATAAAAAAGACATTCCTGTCATCTTACGATTTTAAACAAAGTAATTGCTATTTTTGAAATTCCTGCTAATAGAAACTAAATCTTCCATTTGGTTTCTGGACTGTAATTGGAAACCGTTATTTTGAAAACAAGGAAATAAATAAGATTAATTTATTACAATGAATTCTTTCATTTTATGAAACAATATAATTCCACATTATCCTGAAGAATTAGAGTCTCGTATATAGATAAATGAGATCCAAATCTCTGTTTTTTAAACAACTTTTATCAAATTTGGGATTAATATTTTTTAAATGTAAATCAGTGTTTATATTTAATATCAATAAAAAGGAATAATTCTTTTAGGCATTTTTAATACAATTTATAGTTTTTGGGAAGTGAATATAAGAATATGTATTAATATTATACAAGGGATGATATAAAGTAATTTAAATTCATATAAATGCACAATACATTTTATTTTTACAAATTATACTTACTTAAGAGTATAGAAATTTGCATTTTTTTCATTGGTTTAAAATTACCAATGAAATATAAAATGGTCAAAAATGTGCAATGAAATTTGGACATTTGTCCGATAAAATGAATGTCCTGAAGAATTAGACTCTCTTTATTATATGCATAGATAAATGAGATCCAAATCTTTGCTTTGTAAACAGCGTTTATCAAATTTGGGAATAATTTTCTAAAATGTAAATTCGTATTTATATTTAATATCAATAAAAAAGGAATTATTCTTTTAGGTATTTTCAATACAATTGATAGTTTTTAGGAAGTAAATATTAAAAAAATGTATTAATATTATACAAGGAATGATATAAAGTAATTTAAATTCAAGTAAATGCACAATAAATTTTATTTTTACAAATTATACTTACTTAAGAGTATCGAAATGTGCATTTTTTTCATAACTGGGTTAAAATTACCAATGAAGTATAAAATAGTCCAAAATATTCAATGCAATTAGGACATTTGTCCAATAGAATAAATGTGTCCAACATAATGAATGTGGAATCACAAGACAAAAACAGAACATAGCCAAAATGTATTAAATATTGAAGGAAACTTCTTTTGAGGCACATAGTATAAGAATAATAGGAGCCTTAACAATGACCTTGATATTGGTAATGGACTCAAGAAATTTATAGTTTTTTTGGAAAATAAATTCTTACTGTTTTGAATAAACAATGAGGAGGGTTCTTATCATATCGTACAAAATACATTATGTGATTTTCACTCTCTTTTTTTAAATTTCACATATTTTCAAACATTTTTCTGTTCCATTAATCCTCATGTTTCTGCCATTAACAACAACAGCAAAATATCTTGGTCACTATGATCTCTTTCACTGTCTTTTTCATTATTCCCTTTGAACAATTGTGTTGTGTTCTGATCCTTATGATTTCTAGAGTACCTCTTTTTTAAGAACTTATCCTTCATTTCTATCAGCTTCAAAAGCAAGTAAATTTTGAATTAGATAATGATATATCTTTAGTGCTTTTTTTGGTTCAGTTTTGTAAAATTTTTTTCTGTTACAAATCACTCAGGTTAGATTTAAAATATTTCTTATTGGTAAACAAAAAAAAATTACTACGTCATAAATACTTTTTCTCTGAAGGCAACGAAATTTAAGTTTAATTATTTCGATAAGTTAAATAAACCGCTCATTTCGTTAAATTAATTAATTTATAGCTAAAAATCCAGCAAAAAGTTGTGTTAAGTAAAATAAACTGTATTTCCTCTTAAATAAATAAAAATTCTGTAGCTCATTGATGCAGAATGTTCCATTGTCCTTCAAATTAAACTCAAGAAAAATATATTATGATTATCACAAATTATATAACTATACAATATTATATGAATTTTAAAATAATGATATTTTAACTTTTCTGAATAGTAAACTTAATTGTATGCAGCTTCCCCTTACTAGAAAAATAAATATTTTGTGACTCCATTTTTTTTTATTCAATACTACTGTACATAAAACGCAAGACAAATTATTTTTTTTTTCAAAAACTCTTTATTTATTCTCCCAAATTTATTTCATCGCCTTCAAAGTAATCCCCTCCGGACACACTGCACTTATGTCAACTTTTTTTTCCGATCCTCAATGCATGCTAAAAAGTAATCGGCAGAGATGGCCTTCAAAGCGCGCGGCGATTCACGTTGAATCTCTTCCATCTACTCAAAACGGTGTATTTAATGTGATTAAATAATAATTAATTTTATAATATTATAATATATAATTATTAATTATAATTTAATTAATATTATAAAATTAATAATTAATAATTAATAATTAATATCATAATAATTAATAATTAATAATTAATATTATAATAATTAATTTTATAATATTTAATGTGATTAAATATACAGTTTTTGTATAGTTTAGCATCATTTAAGTTGGTTTAATATTAATTCAGTATTCTAATTAATCATTACTAATTATTAATTTGCTAATTACAAGCAATTTTTTAACTTATTGGCCTCTTCTTGCATTGGAAAAAATTAAATAAATTGTTCAGCTATTATTGTACATTTTTTCAATTCCTTCTATTAGTTCACACTCTCCCTATATATATCTTGTTCAAATTTTCAATCGTTAGTAAAATACTTTTTATTCATCCACTCAAGTTCAAATACATTTTTTTGAACTTGTAGTGGATGACATTTGATGTTAATACAGTTTTTACAAATATTAATTCATTAATTAAATTTAATTAATTAATTTTATTTTTTTTAGATTCAAGTTTCATGTATCTACTAATAGATGGCATCAGATGTAAGAGGAAAATTTCAACTTTATTTGTAGGGGAATTTTCTGCATTATAGTAAAAAAAGTACAAATTGACTTTACAATTTTTTTTATATTACTTGTTAACTATATTCTTTTAGTTATTTGAACATTTTTTTTTAAATTTCATTTTTAAAAGTAATATCTAACCTATTTTAAGGTTGAACAAACCTATTTTAAGGTTCAGAAAGTTCTCTTCCGCTTTCACATTTTAGGGTTCTGAATACTTCCAATAATATAAGAGTGTCCCATAATTCCTGCTTAGATAACTGCTCTCATAAATTCAGTATAAAAGAATACCTACCTAAAGGCTTCCTATTCAAAAGAAAACTACCTAAAGTTAAATTTATATCTACTGCCCTCCCAAAATTTTCTACATGTTTGGTTTCGTTCCTTTAAGATGAATCTTTTATGGCATTCGTGAGGTAGAAAATAGTCTTCCACCTTTTAACCTTCTTTCAGTTAGAAAAAAAAAATTAATCACGTTACCAGAACTTTATAAAGTATCGTTTTTTTAAGACTAAAACTATTTATTTCATGTAAATTGAATTATACTTGTTATATAACACTAGCTAAAGCTGTATCTCTTAAAATAAATACTTTGTGTAACAGTAGAAAACAAGATTACTCTAAAATCATATTAATGAAGAATGAGGATATATTTCAGCTTCTTTCAACGAATTTTATTTTTCTAAGTGTTATTTGTTATTCAACGAATTCAATAAAATACAATATAACTTGCAAAGTTATTCAATTTATGGTTCTGAGTATGAATAATAACTTAAGAATATTGAAATTTAAGATGCAATTCCAATCCTCAATGAATTACATTTTCTCGAAATAAAATTCCTACAAAATAATTAAATATTTTATGTATATGATATATTATTATTGGAATGTTTCAATTATATGTATATTACATTATTTATTTAAAGTCTTGTACACACACACACACACACACACAGATATATATATATGTATGTGTGTGTATGTATGTATGCATGTATTGAACCAAAACAAGTTAGCACTTTTTAATGTATTATTTAGCAAACTACTTTACATTTACTTTATTTTGAATAATTTTAAAATAGAACATATTTTGTGCAATAAATATTGTAGATATAAAATTACATTGATAGGGATAATGCATTTAGACTAACACGTTATTGACAAAGAATCTGACGTTTTAGTTTGCAACAAAAAAGAAAAAACTGAATAAAATAATTCCAATTTTTAAATTTAAATTATTATTTTTAACTAAATCTAGATCATGTTTCCTGATTTAATCTTTTAAAAAATGACTAATTACAGTTTTTAAAGTTAAATAAACATGAAATATAAAAGGCTGTGATGCTTTCCTCCTTGATTTAAATTAAGAAAATAAAAATTAATGAGCTAGAAGTGTTAAATTTAGCAGTGAATTAGCAGCATTATTATTCAATTCACACTGCACTTTTTCAAATCTCTTGTTAAAAACATTGTATAATTTTTCAAAATTTATCTAAGGAAATTTACGATTTAGGGATCGAAGTACATTAAACAAAATAATTTTTCAAGCTATGATGTGTTCGGTTACCACAGAACAACAATTTATCATAATTTTTAAGAGCAGGTTGCATGCTATGCAAATGTGATGGGCCTAGAAAGCAATAAAGTCATCACATTTTTTAAATGCATCTTATACATCAAAATGAGTTAAAAATACAACGAAAAAAGAGTGTATAATGTCCTCATCTTTTCCTATATTGATGATAAGTTGATGTATGTAGGTCATTTCTCAAGTGTTAAATGAGTCGTTTGAGGAAAAGACCAAAAGAAAAAAAAGCTTCTGATCTTTTTGATAGCAGTTTATAGTGAATGTTTTCCTGAGCTTTCAAAACTTGAAAAAAGAATTTAAGGTGTAGAAGGTGTGGGTTCATCAGTCGGTGGATGTAAAAATTGTGGTGACAGCTGATTACATATGTCATTTAACTTTACATACTTTGATTCTTAAAATCGTCAAATATTTTGAGTCATTAAATGTGACCTACTTCCAAGTAAAACTGAATGCAAAAACTATATTATGACGAAAGTCATTTTGAAAATCTTCATGGCCCTATTTTTGCTTTCTGTTGCTTTAAAGAAAGAAGAAGTTTGAAAATTTGAGAGGAGTGAAATAAGTTTAATAAGAAATTTTTTCAAATAGTTGTTGACATTTAGGAAAATTTTGATTGATAAGTATAAGTTCATAGAGACTATTCCTATCCTAGATAGTATGTGAACTCATTCAATTTCTTCCTGCATCATCAATCACATCTCTTTAAAAATCAATTAAGGATCTGAGTAAGAAATATATTCAAGATTAATGTATTTAGCATGTAGTAATGAATCACTAAATTAGATAAGAATTCTAATTATTTCAAGTAATTACGAACTCCATTCTAAAAATATTTAATTTTTACTATTCAATTTATTTTAAAACTTTTATTCAGATATATTAAACATTATTTTATTTTAGATAATTTTGAAACAAACTTTGAATTTGTTATGGGTGAATAAAAGTTTGGGTATAAATTATATTTATCAAAATGGTACAAATATAATTCATTCATCTTCAAATTGGAAATTATTATTTTGTTATATGAATCGAGCGTTTTGAATTTTGATTAGAATTTGCAAACCAAAACAGGTTTCTTTCTTTCATTCTGATACAAGAGTTGAAAAAATAAGAGATACAAAAATACAATTTTCTATAATCACTTGAAGTTATTTTATATTTATGTGCTTACTGATGCTAAATATTTATATATATTTTCAATTATTCAAATAATTTTATATTTTATTAAGATTATTAGTGTTTTTTATAACATATGAATAATGTAAAACCTTTCTGGATTCAAAAATTCATCTTCCATTAATTTTAAAAATTATTTATCTTTAAAGGATTTTAATTTCTGCATAAAAATATTTAGTACTGAGAAGATATTTATAGTTATTCATTGTAAATTGGTTATTATTTATGAATGATAAGATTATATTCCATGAATAATTAATTTTTTTGTTATCTATGGATAAGTATCTTTCAAAGCAAATTTAAATTACATGAATATGCAACTTGAAAATCTAGACTAAACTTCTCTACACTAATATCCCTTAAGTTTTTAATAGTCATTATTGCATGAATATGCAACTTGAAAATCTAGACTAACTTCTCTGCACTAATATCCCTTAAGTTTTTAATATTCTGTAGTCATTATTTCATGAATATGCAACTTGAAAATCTAGACTAAACTTCTCTACACTAACATCCTTTAAGTGTTTAATATTCTATAGTCGTTATTACATGAATATGCAACTTGAAAATCTAGGCTAAACTTCTTCGACATGAATTAAAAATTAATGAAAATTAATCTTCTTTAAGAATATGACTTATTTCTTTAAATACCCAAAGACTAAAAGTATTTAATGGACTTAGAAAAGAAGGCAAAGCTGCGAAAAGTTTCTTGTCCTTCCCCTAAAAAACTCCCAAACTGAGTTGTGACTGAACTACTTTTTTCTCAAGAGTTTACTTATTTCTTTCAAACCTCGAAGAATTAGGCTTCTTTCTTGTGGTTGTTGCTTTCTTGTTACGTATCAGTAGTCGCGACTCCACCTTCTCGATGTTTGTGGTCCAGTTAGGACTCCTTGGAGGTCAAAATTTGCAAACCGAAACACGTCTCTTCCTTTCACTCAGATACAAGATCTGAAAAAATAAGTGCTACAAAAATCCATTTTTTGGCTTAGGACTTGTTAAAATTGATGGCAACCATTTCTCAAAAACTTCCCAGTTCCCACGTAAAGCAAAATAAATTCCATTTTTGAAGATTGATTTTAAGATTTAAAAAATCGAAATACTTTTATTTTCAGTAAATGGCTATTATTTTATACAAAGAAATGCTTACATACATACATATATACATATATATATGTGTGTGTACGTATATTAAAAATTAGCTATGCTAAATGTATTATTCCCCATTACTTAAAATAAATAATGAAACTGAAAAGAAATTTTTGAAGGATTTTCGTAAACATTAAATACTGTAAAAATCGAAATACTTTTATTTTCAGTAAATGGCTATTATTTCATAGAAAGAAATGCATACATACATATGTGTGTGCGTACGTGTGTGTGTGTGTGCATATGTATGTGTGTACGTATGTGTGTGTGTATGTATGTGTGTGTGTGTGTATGTGTGTGTGTGTGTGTGTATGTGTGTGTATGTGTGTGTGTGTGTGTCTGTGTGTGTGTGCATGTGTATGCGTATGTATGTTAAAAATTAGCTATGCTAAATGAATTATTCCACATTACTTAAATAATGAAACTGAAAAGACATTTTTGAAGGATTTTCTTAAGCATTAAATATTGTAAAAATCAATTTACCATAGAAAGAGTGTATAAGAAAACTTTAAATTTCTGTTCTCTCAGAATATAATGAAGAGAAAAATTAATCTAAAAGTTTGAATAGATATATCTATGCTATCATAGGAATTGCATTAAATGACTTACAGTAATAAATTTAGTTTAATTAATATTTCATGCATATTACTTGCTTTCTCTTATTCTATTTGTTTTGTGTGACTATAGACTACCTACGGGTGCTCCATCACAACAGAAGCTGCTGCTTTCCCCTTCGACCATGAGTCCATACGGGTTCGTGGGCTTGGTCTAGATTATATATCAACCAAGTGGGATAAGTAACAACAACATTTGTTTTATATGGGAGTCAGATATTATTTCATCCACTTGGATTTATTTATCTAATTTCATTTGCTCAGATGTCTTAGTATTATAGCTATCTTATTTAAAATACTTTACAACTTTGAGCTTACTTACTTTGCTATTCTATACGTTTTATATGGAAGTGAGATATTATTTTCATCCACTTGGTTTTATTCACCTAATTTAATTTTCCCACACTTCTTGGTATTATAGCTATATTATTTAAGATGCTTTACAATTTTACCACTGAAAATCATTTAACTATTCTTACATTCTAGATATAATTAAAATTCTAAGCTCTTGTAAGTGCGTTTTATGCAATATCCTTTTAAGAGAAATATAAAACTTTGCTTCAAAGACAAAATGTATGTTTAACAATATTCAGAAACTCACGAGGAAAGAAACCATTGGGGAGATTACACAAGGAAATTAGCTACATCAATAATTTAAATTTTCATATTCATATATCATTTTTCTCCTTTTTTTTTCTGACAAAACTCGGTTAAATAATATTTCTTCCAGAATTCATAAGTTGATAAATGACATATTCTTTAGCTCCATTTTATTATTCGTTTTGACTAAATAAAATATCATCCATCGTTAAAATAAAACAAAGACATATTCATAAACTTTACTTACATAAAATATGTTTAAAAGGTTTAATATCAATATATGTTATCAATATATAATATAATTATATGTTAAAAAGGTTTAATATAATTTTAAAATTTTATTTTTGAAAACGCATAATGAAATTTTAAAAGCACATTCTTTGTTTTATGTGAAAGTTATTATTTATTATTTAGTACCCGAAAGTTATTATTTATTATTTATACCAGTTATTTATTATCTATTAAGTTTCACCAGTTCAATTTGTGTCGAGAGAAAATCTCATACAAAGTTTTTTTAATCGTTAATCATAGGATAAGTATTTTATGTAATTGATATTAGTTTGGTTTTAGTGTTTATTTTTAGTTATTAAAACATTTTTAAATTTTTAGGTTTATTAATTTTTTTCTTCACATTTTTGATTTCCCAATCATTTTATCCATAATAAGCATTTCTATTGAATGTTATGCAGAGTATAAAAAATGCATAAACAATCGAAATGCCCTTGCAATAACAGAAATTAAAAAATAATTAATTGTCAATAACATTGTTTGAATTTCACAAATGAAAAAACATCGATGCATGGTATTTACTTTGTTTTAAAACAAAAAACAAAATATTGTTTACTTGTTATTTGTAATTTATTTATTTTTTAACAATGCTACTTGTTATTTTATTACTTGTAATTATTTTATTTTTATTATAGTATTTAGGAACTGTGCATCCAGTATTATAATAGGAATTCTTCTGAATAATTTTAACATTTGTCTGTTATTTCCGTTCGATAGAATCTGATATTCTTTTTTTTAATAATTGGCTTATTGTTTATTTCTATCACGTTTCTATTATGGCGTTGTTTTAAAATTTATTTAGAATTTGATAAAAAAAAGTTTATTAGAAGGATAATACATATATCTATTATTTCAATTGTTTACCTAATTTACCAAATAAATTAAATTAAGATTCAAGTTCTATGTTATGCAGAATATAAAAAAATAAATAAACAATCAAAATGCTCTTGAAGTAACAGAGATTTAAACAAAAATAATTATGAATAACTTTGTTGGAATTTCACACATGAGGAAGCATCAATGCATGGTATTTATTTTGTTTTAGAATAAAAATAAATAAACAAATAAACAATGAACAGCGAAGCCAGTATTATATTACGAATTCTTCTGAATAATTTTAACATTTGTCTGTTAATTACGTTGCATAGAATTTGATACATTTTATTTAAATAAACTGGCTTGTTGTTAATTTCTATCATGTTTCAATTATGACATTGTTTTAAAATTTATTTATAATTTAATTAAAAAAGTTTCATTAATAGGAGAATACATAATTTTATTACTTCAATTGATTACCAAACTTACCCAATAAATTAATTTAAGGCTCAAGTTCTATGGGTTTAAAAACAGAGAGAATTCTATAAATAATGAATTAAATGTAAATTTTTAAATGCCCAATCACAGTTTATAAAAGCAAATTTAATATTGGAAAACCAGACATAATTTAACAATCAAGACATATACATAATAAAAGAATTTTTAAACTTTTATTCACACAGAAGCGACTTCTAAAGATTAGTTTTCTGTTAATATATAATAGTCTACATCATGTCTTGAATACAAATTTTCTTAAATGAAAACTGAAACTATGAAAATTCTAAATTTAGCCTCTCGCACTCTAATCAATTTCATCACATCTAAATTTAACATTTTGTCTTATCACATTAAACTCATCATGCGAGGAGAGGGCTTTACAAATATTATTCTAATAATATATTTCGATATTTCCTGGCTTTCCTTAAGAAATAATGTGAAATAGCTTTTGCTATTTATTATAATACTATATATTCTATACATTATACTTTACAGTCCAATTTATAAAATATTATTGCATCATAAATTATTTTTTAAATTTTATTACATTAAACTCATCGTGCGAGAAGAGGGGTTTACACATTTTATTAAAGACATACAAAATGGTATATTTTTGTGAAATGAAATAAAAGATAAGTCAGAGATATTTAACTTTCTCTAATAATATATTTGGATATTTTCTAGCTTTTCCTTAAGAAGAATATTTTTTCTTGTCATGTATTATATTTAGTTAAATAAATATTTTGTTATTTATAATAATACTATATATTCTATATAATATGCTTTACATTCCTATTTATAGAATATTATTTTTACAAAAAAAAACCTATTTAACTACTTTTTGTATATATTGTTATAATAATATCTTTGATATTTTATTTACATTTATTATCATGATTTTTAGAGCAGTTTTATAAATACCCAATCTGCAATTTCATGTAACTTTGTTCAATTAAATTAAGAGTATAATTTTTACAAGTATATGAATTGTTGGTCTTAAATGTGGTGAACGTTTCTAGAAGAAACCATCTTTTTGGAATATTGATGTTAGTTAAACTATCTCCAGTGAAATGAGATAATGTTTATAGAATGAAAACCGAAGTGGTTTAATAGATGCCATTACCTCAAGGAATTACGATCCACTTTTATCCCTTTTGGTATTTAATCAGATGTCTACTAGAAGAGGCAGAGTTACAAGGAGAAGAAATTAACTCTAATGCTCTCATAAGCACAAATTACTTTAACAAGTAAACGTTTTAATGCAACGTAGATGCAGAGAACTGGAGTAATTGAAGATCTTTAGTTAGATGCTACTATGTCCAAATAATATGACCAGTTTCCAATTTAAATTTCCCGGGCATATGGTATTTCAATTTTTTTTTTCTTTTTTTTTTTTGGTTGTTGGCACTGTTCTTGACATCTGTAATTCCAATTGTATTTTTTATATCAAAATTTTGTTGGGTAGATAAAAGAAGAAAACTTATTGTCCGAAAATCTCACATATTTACTTATAAAAGCACAACACAATTCCGTGATATTTCTTAAACTGAGGAATGCCAACTCCAATGAAGATGAACGTGACCTATTTCTAAGATTAAAAACAAATTACTCTAAGTTAATTGAAAAATAACGCTGATTGATATATACCGACGATTATTTTGTATTTCAAAATTACTATTATTGCGTAAAAATAATGAAAAAATATTTTATTGTAATAAATTAGAAACCGCTATATTGTTTTTAAAGAATTTTTTTTATTTAACTTTAATTTAGGTTAATCAATGTTTTTCTTATAAACAACAATTTGTAAAATGTTTAAAATATTAGCCTTTTAAGGGACCTAGATACATACGAATACATTACATTTTTTTAAATTAAAATCTTTCTAAATGTATAAAAAATTTTAAAGCTGCTAAAGAGGCATTTACGACAAAATCATTTAATAATGAAATCAAAGAAATTTTCCTTGGCAAAAAACTAATAATGATTTATTTCTTCTAATAATATCGCTTACAAAACAATGAAAATTATTGTGTAAGTCACTATCCCCCCAAGAAAATGCAATTTACATGAATCTAATGAGACTAAATCTAAAGCATCTTGGCAAAAATTGTGTTGGATGAATTGGCAATATTTATGAATATTGTAAAGGGCCAGTATATACTGTATGCATCAAATCTTTTTATTCATACTTTATGACTAATGCTCAACGATTACATATCGAGATTTTTTAACAGCTTATTGCTTTTCTAAATATTTAACTGTCCACTTTAAAGATATTGATTAGGTCCATTCGATATGTATGCGTGTAGGTAAAATGAATGAGAGACACACAAACAAAGAATGAAACGATTTTTTTCCATTAAAAAAAATTCGATGAAGGTATTAAATTAAAATTCCCGAGAAATCAGATTTAAAATTACCATTCAATGAATTCGAATAAATGAAAAAAAAATTCTTTATAATCTTCGAGTTTTTCTACTTTGCTTAAAAATAAAAGAGTCTTATTCAAATTAATTCTCTGGATACGAATGGCACAAAAAGTTTCACATAATGGATTGCAAAAATGGTCGAAGGAACGCTGTAAATCACCTTGACTGATTAAACAGTCGAGGAATAATTGCGGTTCTAATTAAGTTTAAGCGACATTTAATGAAACGAGATGCAGGCAGGAATCCAAATAGGTTAATTTTATCGATTGTAAGTGAAAACAAAGCAGCGTTTTCACCCTGTCGCGTACCAAACACGATACAGTGTCCAGAATTATTTTGGTTAGAGATTTTGCTTGTTCTGAGTAATACTAAAAATCGTTAGTCTTTCTTAAGGAGTGTTTTCAATGAAGGAAGCCACGTCTGAAGAACTTGAGCCAAAGCTTTCTAATTCAACGCGCTTCTTTTATTCTATACCGAATGAAGCATGAAAAAGATGAGACGGGCTCGAAAGCCCAAGGTAATGAGAAATCTTTCCATTGATTTCCGTAGACCACGGAGGATGCACCATACATTTTCTTTAATCAGTATCCTTGTCTAATAGATTGACGTTCCTACTGAAAGAAAATCTACTTTTGCTTCCGTACAGTATGGGTAATGGGCCCAAAGAATAAAAATTCTTTCCAAAAAGGGGAAAGATAAACATATCTTTAAATTTTAAATGAGCAGGTTATCTAGGATTGGAAAGTATCTGCCATTAAATGGTATTGAGAACAATGTATTCCTACAAACATAGTGATTGTAAAAATTAGATTCCAAGTTATATTTTTGTTTGGACATGGTTCAAGTTATTAGTTGCAAAAGTAATTTATGGAAACCGACAAAGAAAACAGTTTTAAATGTATAAATTAAAGTTTTACTTTTTGGTTTTTTGAGTTTTTATATCGTTCTTTAAAATTGTTTTATTATTATTCTGAATGAGTAATAGTTAATCTAATTTTGGTTTTCCAATACAGAGATTATATTTGTAAAAACAAATTATATAAAACATCAGTCATGCATTTATCAAAATTAAAAAGATAAGAAAATAAAACTTTCCAAAGCAATGATACATAAAAAATTTGTGATTCCATGATGTGATTTTGTTTTATTGAAATACCTCTGTTATTTTGATAATGTATATTTCAAAATGGTTTTTCCAAAGATATTAAATTTTAGAACAAATGAAAAAATGTGTGTTTCTTGTAATCAGTTACATTCTAAGTTTCATTATTATTTCTTGTTGAAAGTTATTTAATGCTGTTTTAGAAGTCACTAGAAAAAACATCATCATTAAATTTTCTCAAACAGAAAATATATAAGGAAAATGTCCAAATTGATGAGTGGACTTGCTTAAAATAATAAAAAACGTCTGTGTAAGAAGCAATAAGTAAATATAATAAAGCAAAAGATTCATGAAATTAGTTGATGGGAATACATTGTCGTTTTCATCCAATACTTCACGGCAATTCTGTAACTGGCCACAATCTAATGTTCAATGACACTAAATAGCTTGTTAAACAGTTGTAATCCATGAGATTAAATTGAACAGTACTATATACACGACTACCTGACATACTATTATGTATACATTCTCAATTGCCAAGGATTATTAAAATCAGGAATGAATAGACCTTACTCCCTGGGTTGCACACCGACCCTAGTTGCTTTTCAAGTGGACTTTCTCATCATATGTCAATTTTACTTTAAAAAGACACTTGATGGTAGAAAAAAATTTAAACCAACCACAAAACCAAGCGTAACTCAAGCCCTAATGAATATTTTGACATAAAATTTCACACAGATGTCAAGGACAGAGCCAACAACCTAAAAAAGAAAAAGAAATATCATACACCCGAGAAATTTAAATTGAAAACTGGTCTTACTTTTTGGACACAGTATTGTTTATTTTTGCATGTTATTTTATTAAACAAACGTATTGCTTGGAAGTTCCATAAAAGCAGATAATTTAATTGTAAATATCAAAAAGTACATGAAGAGTAATCCAAACGTGTTATTGTTTTGTGTTAATGAAAATTCATTTATTCATTAGATTGTCATAAGAACGAATGAGAAATTCCGAATTGTACAGTTTAAAACTGATAAGAATAATAATGTAGTAAATATGAATTTTGAAACTGAAATAGAGTGTTCAATTAATTTCCTCTGGGTATAAGATGTTTCATCCACTAAAATGTAATCCGATACGTTTTGCCTAAATCTTCCAAGTTAGCAATGGACCTGAATAACAAAAGCGTAGACTGTGATGATTAATCCGTCGAAAATGATGTTGTTTGATGAAAATTGAATTAATTGGAGAAGGGTTCGATATCTGGTGAACCACGACGATAATCGAACCTAATAATTTGCGTAATCAGATTGTAAAGCCGATGAAGCAGCATTACCATAAAATCTTGCATTATGCATTTCACACACCCGTCCCGCTAATGGCACAACAGAGACAGCGGAATGGACGGATAGTTAATGAGTAGAAGCATTAGCAAAATGTATTTATTTAGGTTAAATAAAAGACGATCAAATTTCTTCACTTATAATTTCTGAAACATAGATGACATTGTTTGCAATGATATGTATATATATGTTTTTAATTAAATCTCATTGGTAAAAGTATGATAATGAAATAAAAACCAATTAGATTATTTTAAATGTAAAATAAATATAAAATAGCACTAACACTATTTACTAATTTTAAATAAATATAAAGCTTGAAAAGTTTATAAAATATAGCTTGAAAAATTTATAAATTTAAAATTTATACAGATAAATCTTGTCTTTGATATATATTTATATATCTAAGACAAGATTTATCTGTATAAGCCTGTGGATATTAGAAGAGTTGTCAAATTGAATAAATAATGATAAATCTGCTTATATATATAATTTATAATAATATCAAATATTAGATTATAATAGTTGTAAGCAAATTTTTGTTGCATTTTAAATCATAAAATTTTTTATTAAAATAATTATTAAATTAATTATTTGTAGGATTTTAAAATAAATATTGATTTATTTTTAAAATATTTTAATGGGTTTTCATTTCAATTTCATATTTTTCCCCATAGGATTTAATTAAAAATATATATACATATATATATTAGCAAAATGTATCTATTTAGATTAAAGAAAAGAAGATCAAATTTCTCCCCTTGTAATTTCTGAATATATATATATATATATATATATATATATATATATTTATTTTTTTTTTTATTTAAATCTCATTGGGAAAAGTATGAGAATAATATGAAAGCCAATTAGATTATTTTAAATACATATATATATATATATATATATATATATATATATATATGTTGCATTTTAAACCAAAAATCTTTTATTAAAATATTGAAATATTTATTTGAATTGTTTTTAAATAAACATTGCCTTATTTTAAAAATAATCTCATTAGTTTTCATTTCATTTTCATACTTACGTTATATATATATATATATATATATAAATATATACTATAATATATAAGTTATTTGAGTGAGTTATATGTTATTTGCTATTCTGTACTTATGAATAATTTATGATTTACTACTGTTAATGAATTGCTTTATAAACGATTATTTCATATTCAATATTTCATCTATGATATTTATTTAATTTGTTTTTACGAATTTAAATTACTCAAAGGAAAAATGTACTACGTAACATTGTGAAGCGTGACTATCATATGTACGTTATGTTATATATATATATATATATGCATATATATATGTATACTATATATATATATATATCATGTATCAATGCAAACATTGCCATCTGTGTTTCAGAAATTACAAGGGAAGAAATTTGATCATCTTTTATTTAATCTAAATAAATACATTTTGCTGATATATATATGTATATATATTTTTAATTAAATCCCATTGGGAAAAATATGAAATTAAAATGAAAACCCATTAAAATATTTTAAAAATAAGACATTAATTATTTAAAAATTATTCAAATAAACAATTTAATATTTTAATAAAAAATTTTATGATTTAAAATGCAACAAAAATTTTCTTACAACTATTATAGTCTAATATTTGATATTATTATAAATTATATATATAAGCAGATGTATTGTTATTTATTCAATTTGGCAACTTATCTAATATTCGCAGGTTTATACAGCTAAATCATGTGGTTTTATAAATTTTTCGAGCAATATATATTTATTTAAAAATAGTAAATAGTGGTAACTATTTAATTAAGATTACATATTTGTCTATTTAATGATTTCTTTCTTTCTTTTCATTTTTCTTGAATCAAATAATAACCTATTTTTGGGTGTTTCCCGCCATACATGTATTTTTAGAAATTTATTATTTAGTTTATCATAGTGAATGCAATCAGCAAAAAATATTTACATTTAATTAATCAAAAATAAACAATAGCTTATTATTTTTAATTCCGTACTTAACGAATAACTCATGATTTACTACCGTTAATGAATTGCTTTGTAAACGATTATTTCATATTCAATATTTCATTTACGGTATTTATTTAATTTGCTTTTACGAATTTAAATTATTCAAAGGGAAAATGTACTACGTAACATTGTGAAGCATAACTATTATGTGTACGTTACGTTATAATATTTTACATTACAATATGAATATTTTTTATTTAGACGAATAAACAGAGTTAATACATGTGGGAATGAATTTTTAAAGGCAAGAACAAATTGCACAATTTTCATCAGTGACCTGTAAAACGTTTGAATTTAAACAGAAATAAATGAGCTAAATAAATTTTAATTAATTACCATATTAAATTTCACAATGAAGCCATTTGAAATAATCCCGCGCCGTAGGCCTTTCTCTAATTTAAATTACTTTCCTCAACTGAAAAATTTAAATAACTGACTAATTTAATTATTTATCTGTTTTGCAATTCAAGCAAAGTTTATTTTAATTCTATGATGAATTTTATTTGCATAAAATGTTCAAAAAAAATTTAATGTTTCTTATTTCGAGTTTAGTAATTTGAAATATAAATGGGCTAGGACATTAACATTTTATGTGTATTTAATTAATGATTGAAAGAACTTCAAAGCAAAAATCTCCATGTGGTAACATAATTCTTTTTATTAAAGTTTAACTCATGCATCAGAAACTATAAATAATAAAGAATTTTATGAGGTAAAACAGTTTTTCTCTTTTATGTGCATTACTCCAACAAAAAGTAAATTGTGAAGTAAGCACATAAGCAAATTCAGTGACTTGGCAAACAGTAAAATTCTGTCTCAAATGTAGACGTTTTAATCTGGAATTTCAACGGAAATAGCAAGCTATGAAAAGTTCTTCGAAAAACAAGGTATAAAATAAGTAAGAGAGCTTTTTATTTTATGGGCTCATAAATGATCTTGAAAAAGCAAAAAAAAAATTGACATCTTTTCAAGGCAAAAGGAATTGTGTTTTGTTGTTTCTCTCTTTTTTTTTCAATTCTTATCTCGAATTTGAGGACCTTTTCATATTTCGTATGTTTGGAGAGGAACAAAATTCAAAATATGTCTGAAAAAAAGTTATAAAATGTTCCAAGAAACATGCAGACTTGCTCGATTTATTTTCATTTTAAAATTTCTGAAAGTGAAAAATTGTTCTTTATTTCAAGACAAAATTTAATAGAGTTGATTCTTTTTTTCGCGTATGTTGCGCGTGAATATGCAAAGCAGCTTTTGTTTTTGAGTAAATTAATTTCTAATTTTTTTTTCTTTCTTGATTTTGCAAATAAATTCTGTTTTAAGCTTTCGTCGAATGAAAGGAATATTTTTTCACTACAGTAATGTTCATTAGTTTGAATTAGTGAACTGACGTTGTAATTTATTTTAAAGACATTTTGTATTGGAAGGACGAAACAAAATCTATTTATATTTCAACAAAATAAAAATTTTGCGGAATTGCATTATTTACGGTGACAATTTTTTTAATGTATCATGAAAAAGAAATTCAAAAGATTTCTTTTTATTGAAAGATCTTAATGATATTCATTAATTTTAATATTTTAGACATATTTTTACTTAACGTTTTTTTATAAATAAGTTTTTTTATAATTGCGGAATTGCATTATTTACGATGATAATTTTTTTAATGTATCGTGAAAAAGAAATTCAAAAGATTTCTTTTTATTGAAAGATCTTAATGATATTCATTAATTTTAACATTTTAGACATATTTTTACTTAACGTTTTTTTATAAATAAGTACAACACAAAAATGGAAATGAAGTTTTTGTATAAGCAGATTGATTATTACTGATGATACTGATTAATATTTCATTAACACTTGTGATTAAATGTTTTTACAAATTTATGCAATGGTAGAAATTTTTCTATAGTCTTTATATTGCTTTACATCTTCCGGTAAATTTGTAAACGTGAAAATAATTAGGTTATCCCTGTTTAAAAATAAAACCTCTTCATGAATTTTCATTTTAAATGTTCCATTACAAATTACTTTGACAATGAAACATTTCCTTAAACGTTTCTTCGCCTATACTTTTTTAATCTGTAATCTCTTAGTTCATTATTGCTAAAAACTTCCATGATTTACCGTTTTCATAAATTATCCTTATTTTGGGTGTTTTCCCTCACGATTCTTCAAAGAAATATCAAATTCTTCCACCCATTTCTACACCCCCATTTCACTTTTTCCCTCGTTGCTAATTAACAACCCCACAGCAAGCAATAAATCACCCCACTCAAATACTTCACTTACAAATTATTGACTATAGTCGATCAACCAATAACTCTCTTAATTGCCATATTATTACAAACAGTCACCAGGTTCTATCACATGACTCGATTTTTACTTTATACAACAGACTACGCTGCTACATTATTTTTCTTCAATCCTATACCTTATTCTGTCTACTCCATATTATCGGAATACGTCGCTAGGTATGTCTGACTTACATCCAGTCCTCTAGAGAGCAGAAGTGACATGGTTTATAACGTTCTATGAGCATGTATTCATTGATAAAAATATCCTCAGGATGTTATAATATTTTGGGTTTTGTGTTTATTTTGGATTTTTTTATGTATTTCTTTTTGTTTTACTGATACTATACTTAGACAACATGTTTTACGCATTAAAAACTTTAAATTGTTTATTATATATGACACCTGAACTTTTGTATCTTTTTTGATATACTAAAGCAGTTCTAGCCGTTTAACTTTGAAAATTGTGTTTGTCTAATGATTTTCAGTTTTTCGTTGGTGCAGCCTATGCGCACTCGGATATAATCTTGAACAGTTTCAACTTTAAATGTCTGAACACAAGTGCACTACAGGTTTTTTATATTGGTTATGCTTTGATGGTTTGTCATGCAATTTGCGTGTAGTGAATACTGTTGTAATAATGCCTGTTGCTGTGAAAATGATCATTTTCTAGTTCACTCCTTTTTCAGTTATTCTATGTGATGATGTGATGTGCTATATATATATATATATATATATATATATATATATGTGTGTGTGTGTGTGTGTGTGTGTGTATGCGTGTGTTAAATATAATTATTTGTTTCCAAATAGTTCCAGAACATTTCACATTTTTAAAAAGGAACAAAATTTCTGTTTTTTTATTTTATTTAAAAAAACCGACAACTGAATTATCTTATAATATCAAAAACAATATTTGGCATTTATATAGTGAAATAAAATATATTTCACTATAACTATTTATTTAATTAATGTATACCAATATTTCTTTAAAATAATATACAAACATTTCACTATATAAGTGCCAAATAGTTTTTTGATATTTTAAGATAATTCAGTTGTCGGTTTTCTAAATAAAATAAAAAAGCAGAATTTTTGTTCCTTTTTAAAAGTGTGAAATGTTCTTGAATTGTTGGAAACAAATAATTATCTTTAACACATGTATATGTATATAGCTATACCAGCTTTTAGCCATACTAGTATGTATCTAATCTAGGGCCGAAAAAGAATCATGGACTGTAATTCTAGTATTATTGCGATCGATGTGTTTCACCTACTTACCTTAAGTATGTAAATGATCGATACGTTTTTAAGAACTTTCCTGTTCTGAAAGCGAAATCATAATCTGTAATTGAGAGTACAAAATTATTCAAGTGCTTATTTTATCTCTAAAATGAAGGATGCATTCTTTTCCAAGCAGAAAACAGTTTTTATACTGAGTCTCTTCTATTTAATAGCATTTCTCTTTTCAAATTATATTCCTTTATTTGTATTCACTTATATAAATAACAAAAGTTTATTTGTATGTAAAATATACTACTTTATATCATACTCAAATCGCAGTAATTTACACCAAATTACGTTTTTTTTTTCCCAAACAAGTGCTGCTTCTCATTTTTAAAGGTAAAATAAATAACGAATTTGTATGGGATGTTTTTCGAGAGTCTTTCTTGCAATTGTTATTGAAATATTTTTTTTTTTAACAAAATGTTCATTTTTGTTAAGCAAAATAGCAACATTGAAGTAAATTTCATTTATAGAAATCTTTGTTGCTTAGCGATATTTTTTATGGGACGATATTTTCTTAAATATTATATTAAATTTAATAAAATTACAATAAGCTTTTTACGATTATTAATATTATAAGTCAATTTATTAAATCAAAGAGTTTATTAATATTACTTTGGATTGTATGGGTACAATAGGGCACTGAAGTTGACGCAGAAAATCAAGGTATAATCTACGTTACATTGAAATAAATTTCATTTATAGCAGTTTTTGTTGTTCAGCGAGAATTGTTATGGGGCACTGAAGTTGACGCAGAAAATAAAGGTATAATCCACGTTACATTGAAATAGCAACTTTGAAATAAATTTCATTCATACTATTCTTTGTTGTTCAGCCAGATTTGTTATGGGGTGATATTTTCTTAAATACTATATTAAATAATATATACTATATATATTTTATTATACTATATTAATAAAATTACAATAAGCACTTTACGATTATTAATATTATAAGCCAATTTATTAAATCAAAGAGTTTATTAATATTACTTTGGATTGAATGGGTACAATTGGGCACTGAATTTGAAGCAGAAAATCAAGTTTTACTCTTTTGATTAAATGAAATTGTTTTTGTATATTGCTAAAAACCAGAAAAGAATTAAGAAAAAAGTAAAGCATTCTGATAACAGTTCAGCGGAAAGATTCTGGTATAAGAGGTTTGGCTGTTTGCCACATTACGTGCACAGGTCAAGGGGGAACAGGATTTAGGATGGTATAGAATTTTCTTTGTTTTTTATTGCTAAGAAATTCTAAGAAATCGAAGTAAACATTTGAGCAGATAACCTGGAATGCTTTAGATATATCGACAAAATTTTATCGATGTAAACGTAAAAACATATTAAAGAAAAAAAGGAGGAATAACAAATTATTTGCTAGAGAATAATTGACTTTTGTTATTTATGAAGCTTTGCATCATTTATGAAAAAAGTGTCAAAATATCAGTATTGTAGTTTCTGAAGTGCTGTACATTTATCTAATGCTATAATTCATATGATTGTTTGGAAAATGAACCATTATTTTAAATCCATTATTTTCAGTAGGGGAAAGGAATTGAAAATTAAAATACCTTTATTAAACTAATTCAGATGATTGTTTGGTAAATGGACCATTATTTTAAATCCATTATTTTCAGTAATGGAAAAGAACTGAAACTGAAAATACCTTAATTAAATTAATTCAAATGACTGTTTGGTAAATCAACCATTATTTTAAATCCTTTATTTTCATTAGTGGAAAGGAACTGAAACTGAAAATACCTTAATTAAACATGAAATGCCATAAAAATAATAGTTAGAGATGTTATTAAAATATAAATAATGATTATCATATTATTTACCTACATCAATAATTTTAAAAATAAAATATATCAAGAGAATCAGCATTAATTTACTCTTGAAAAACATATGAATTGTGATATTTAACTTGATAATCACCCCGATCCTATTTTAAATTAAAATGAACAACCATAAAAAAACCCATTGCAGTTCATTCTAATTTATTTTTAAATAATGTATATTATCCTACATAATTAAACATTTTATTTATGTAATTAAAATGAATAGATTAATCGCTTTAAAATAATATTTTTAAAAATATTTGGCATGCTTAATAACCGGTGAAATCTTAACTCTTCCCAACTTTTCAAATTATATGCATGGTTTACTTTAATAGAAATATATTTGAAATAGTTCATTACAAAAATTTACGAGCGCAAAATTTTAATTTGATTTATCTTGATGAATACCATAAAATTCATAAGTTTGTATGACGCTCTGTGCCTTTTATGCCTTGATGAATTAATGAATTATTGATTGAATTATATATGACTGCAACAAAGTATACTTCGATACCCTCTGTCAAAAATGAAAAGAAGTATATATATATATATACATATATATATTGGTAGAAAATGAAATCCCATCAACAGGAAGAAATTAATTTAGAGGAACGAAATTTTGAAACAGTATTTGCCTGGATAACATATTTATTCGATTAAAGTTTTAAGGACACAAGGTATAGTATTAGCGAGAAGAGTAATTTAAAAGGTGAAATGATCATAAATTAGATAGCGCTGTACTTTCTACGATTTTGAATGCAATCATGCAAACGCATTCTGTCGTACATGTGTCTTATGTCATTTGGTGGGATAGAGTTCTATGCCAGTTACTAGTGGTCAGTCAAATCAGAAATGTCTTGTGGTGGTTGGGGTTGAAGCTAGTCTTCCACCTAATAATGTCCCATACGTATCATTGGAAAAGAGATCTAATAATCTCCCAGGTGAAGTCAATATATTTACATTCGGTAGAGCACATTGAACGCCATGGCGACGAATGATATCATGTTCTGAAACGCCCCCTGAAATAGTGATCCAAAATTGTGGCGCAGCCGAGTCAATCACCAGTTTGATGTGCACATTTGTAGTCAAGGTGTGTGGTTTAGGGACGAGAATGCTTCTACTGACATAGGGAATTACTCCCTAGACTATAACTCCTGGTTTAGGCCCAAAACATAGTCAGATTGGTTCCTTCTAAATACATGGCGTCCTTCTAACCAAACTTCTAACCAAGACAGAATAATTCTTGTTTAAAAACATAACCCCTCTATTACCCCCTGGTGAGCTCAAGATTGCCACCACTGAAGTCACAGATGACAGTGATTTGGAGTTTGTTGTATGAAAACTACAGTGCGTCTGGCTCGGAGCCACTCCTCAAGCAAACATCTTGTCATAGTTCGCTGAGTCATTTTGATGCCAACAAAAAAACGATTTTCTGCTGCAAATTCAGTGCGATGCACTGCAACCGTATGGTGAATATGGTGAGTGTCTTTTCAGTACTGGCCCTCTGATCCCTATCTTCCTGTTACCATTGTAGCTAACAATCACACTCAGAGGATGCATCCCTAGCAACTCCCATATCGTGAAAAGAAAATCCACCTTCTCATAGCCTTATTACGCAGCCTTGTTTAAACTCAACAACTGCTGGTGTTACCTTCTTCTTCTTCTTCTCCTTAAAGGTATTCTTGATTCAAATGTACCTCACAATGTCCAATCCGGTCATCCCCCTATTCTCCTGATTTGGCACCCTCAGACTTTCATTTGTTCCCAAACTTGAAGACATTTGTTTCTGGGAAGCCCTACGCATCCAATGAAGAAGTTGAAATTGCCGTAGATGAATATTTTCACAACCTTCCAGACTCTCACTTCCGGAAAGGAATACTGATGTTGGAGAAACGTTGGACAAATGTGTTGAAGTCAAGGGAGATTTTGTAGGAAAATAAAATCAGTCAGGCCGAGAACTTTTCACCTTCCTATTGTATAAAGAGAATATTTATATCCCTAATTTTGTGTAGAAACACTGGTGAATAATTTGTAAGAATATATTTATGTGAGGTAATCAAAGAAGTATTTTTAATTTTTAATAGGTATATTTGCTATTATAATTTATTTTTACACATTCCTTTCTGGTTTTTTTTAACAACACATTTACCTATAATGTTCATTTCCATTAAGCTTACGTATAACGTTACGTATATGTATTCCATAAGCTTGCGTATAACGTTACATATATATACCATAAGCTTACGTATAACGTTACGTATATGTATTCCATAAGCTTACGTATAATGCTCAACTTCCATTGCTCATTTCCATTGATATAAAGATACAATATTGTTGTTCCTCGATGATTAAAGAACTATAGAAAAAATTGATAATTAAACTTATTTTGCTTTTAATGCACACATTTATAATCAAAATAAAGTAACTAAAGCATACTTTAAGCTCTTTTATTTTTTAGTTTTGAAGAAAGTTTTTTATTTTTAGTTTTAGCCGGTGACCTCATAAAAACAAACACCAAATATTTTTAACATAAATATAAAAATATACGCCATATTCTTTTTTAGACTTAACAGCTGAAACTGACTTTGTGATGCTAAGTGACAGAAGAGATATCTCAGATAAAGGAATGAAATACGGTGTAATCATTTATTTATTTACTTACCTTAAGAAGGAGAGAGATATGAAGGATCGACCTGAAAGAGAAATTGATATTGTTGGGCTTGAAAGAACCATTCCCCTTAGTTATTTCTATGAAAATACTTTCAAACAATACTTTCTCAAATAAACGAAAGTCATATCCATCTTACTTACAATTTATTTTTTTAAATGAAAATGAGTTAGATTTTATTGCATATGCAGTTTTTTCTTTAATTAAAACAAGTAACATAAAAAAATTTGTTTTAAAATCAGTTCCTACTTTTTCTTCACTACATTGCAGAAAGTCCTTTATAAATGAAGTTGAAATTGTCCTCTTCCATCTGGCGCTCTCTATTGGTAGATACATACAACTTAAATTTAAAATAAAACTAAAATTAATTAATTAAATTTAATTAATAAATTAATATTTGAAAAAACTGTATTAACATCAAGTGTCATCCACTACAAGTTCAAAAAAATGTATTTGAACTTGAGTGGTTGAATAAAAATCATTTTATTAACAATTGAAAATTTCAACAAGATATATATAGGGAGAGTGTAAACTAATAGCAAGAATTTTAAAAAAAATAGACAAAGTAAAACTAATACATTTCATTTTTTATTAAAACGTATGAAATTCTAAAAACATACGTTGAACATTTTCAAAAACAGCAAAATTTTAATTACTCTTGATAGAAAATCTGCACTTTTGTCTCTAAGAAATCACATTACAATAATGAAATCTAAAACTTTTGTTGATTAATAAAATTGCGTCCATATTTAGAATTATCTATTCAACAAAAAAATTTTATAACTTTAAGGAATATAATTGCTGCAAATGTCCAATTATAATTCTTTGAAATAATAAAATAAAAAATTACATTTTTTAAAAACAACTCGCTCGAACAATAATTTTTATTTTCAATTTTCAGTAATTTTAGATAAGTTATCAAGAAGAATTCTTAAATAAAAAAACACACTTTATATGATTATATTATCTATAAATACATTTTTAAATTTTAAGAAATGCAGAAATCATAATTAAGGATTCATTAGTGAAATAGAGTTTTATTTTTGTAAACTGATATTTCATCAAGTTTATTTTAAAAGGGATTTACTACTTCATATATAAAAATATTTTTAAACAAAAATTGTTTGAAACTCTTATTAAGGGAAATCTTTAAATAGAAGATTAAATTATTTTTCTGTGAACAACAGTATTCCTTTTTTAATGAGTTATCATTAATTATAATAAAACCTTTTTTTTATTAATGTATTTTAATCATTAAAATTTCTTTTAATTACATTCATGATCTAAAAATAACATCGAAACAGTTATTGTGCTTTTATAATTAATTTTGAATTGCTGAAATCGGACAAATTAGTTAAATTAAAGTAAAATATTTCGTTATGTATTTTTAGTGCATATTTTATTTTTAATATGCTATATGAATTTTTTGGTCTAAAGTTTATTCGCTATGTATTTTAATATTTATAATGGACAAAATTTACATTAAATTAAGTAAGTTGAGTTATATTCTCCCGTCATCTTTAGGTTACTGTCTCAACATATAATTTTGGCATATGTTAAAAGACATTATCAAGATAAGGAGTTTTAGATTAGTTACTAGAAAGCTTTGAGAAATAGATACTAGTATAACTCATGATTGTCAAAGGCTCATATCCCTTACACTTAAAAACACAAGCACTAAAAACACCTGAAAAGTACTGAATTTTTAACTGTCCCAAGCACTTAGAAACACCTGAAAAGTACTGCATTTGAAATATTTTTTACCAATTGAATTTAAAATTTTATTTACCTTTTCTAACTTCAAAAGTAGAAATTAGAAAAAATTATTTGTTAAAAACTTTAACTTAAACATCTAGATGTCCACAGACAGAACTTAGAACAGAATAACGAGGAATACCATCCACAATGAAAATGAATTTTTGTATACAATTTAAAAATAGGGTTTCCGAAAACAAGGCTGATCTATTTGTTTTTTTTTTTAGTCTTTTATCATAACGTAATACAAATTCTAAATTGTCCTTTCACTTGTTCTTCAAGACTTAATCTCGAGAACTACAAAAATTATAGATTTTGACTATGGCTTCTCAAAAGATATTTTATCTGTGCAGTCCCTTTTACATGATGTAATATTATTTAATTAAATACTATTGTTGTTTTGATATAAGTTCAGTTTAGTTTTAATTCGTGATATATGAGCACCTGATTTTCACTCAAAATTAAAGTACAACTTTGAATATTAGTTAAAATAAGTAGAATATTAATTAAAATTCCATTAACAAGTATTTATACTTTTCCAACAAAAATAATCCAACGTTTAAAATGCCAATTGTCCATTCCTAAAATGGGCCTTACTTTAAGAAATTTTGTTTTTAAAACACGATGAGTCTTTCTAAATATTTCATCTGGAATTGTAACTTTAATTGCTATAAAAAAATAGAGAATGAAAAATGAATTGCCATTTGAAAAGATGGCAATCATTATTTCGAAAATCATGATCAAAAATCATGTTCAGCAAAGCGTTTACTCTTTTTTTTATTTTTTTTAATTCTCTATAGGTTTAGGATAATGTATTTTTTTCAATTCCTTCTATTAGTTCACACTCTCCCTATATATATCTTGTCCAAACTTTCAATCGTTAATAAAATACTTTTTATTCCACCACTCAAGTTAAAAAAGATGTATTTGAACTTGTAATGGAGGGCACTTGATGTTAATGCAGTTTTTTCAAATATTAATTCATTAATTAAATTTAATCAATTTTTTTTAGATTTAATTAGTATAACTTTTTTTTAGATTTAAGTAGCATGTATCTAATAATAGATGGCGCCAGATGTAAGAGGAAAATTTCAACTTTATTTGTAAAGAACCTTTCTGCAAAATAGAGAAAAAAATAGGAATTGACTTTTAAAAAAAAAAAAAAAAATTATATTACTTGTTATTATTAAAGTTGCGCTTTACTTTCAAATTTTTTTCGTTCTCATTAAGAATCTCCACTTACAGTGAAGAACCAATAGATTACAGAATGAAAATAATTACGCTATAAAAGGGAAGTATGAATTGTATGACAATATATGTTATTAAATTATTATTGTGGGATTAAATAAATGGTGCATTATGTGATTATCAAATATCGAACTAACTGAGGTTCTATCGGAATAAGAAGATATATATTCGAGATGAGTATCCGCAGTAGGTAAAATATTCGACAATTAATAACAAAATGTAAAATCAATTGAAAGATTACATGGAAAAGACATAACTCTTCATTAAAAATAATAAAATAAATGGAAATATAAAATAACTTTTAACATGAAACTATCTCTGAAAATGAAGGAAACTATTTCGGAAAAAGAAGAAATACATTTGAGATACTATAAGTTATCCGCAGCAAGTAAACTGTTCGACAATTAATAATAAAAAGTGAAATCAATAGAAAAGGTGTACATAGAAAGGACAAAAATCTTCACTAAAAATAATAGCATAAAAGCAAATATAAAATAATTTCTAATATGAAAGTAAATTTTTAGTAAAAGAAGGAAAAAGGAATAAAACATTGCACAAAATATTTGTTTGAAAATTTCATGTATCATAAAACAATACGATCAACTATTGATTTACATGAGATTTAAAAATGACACATACTTTTTTAAAGGGGAATGTGCACGAAAAAAATTTAAAAAAAGCCTCTCTTTTTTTTTTTTTTTACCATAGAATAAAAAAATTGAAAATGTTCTTTGTAATAATCATCAGAGATTCATTTACATAAATCAATATCTTCCATCATTATTTGCATACGATACAACGATATCAACTTCAATGATCTTATAATACATTTGAATTTTGTATTCATGCAATGGCTTTTAAGGAAATATTTTAGTTTTTTTTTGTAATTTATTCTCCACATTTTTTTAAGCTAATAAATTTTAAATAACCCATACAACAAATCAATTTTCCGCTTTTCTCTAAATAATCAATGATCAATAATTATTCTAAAATAGATAATTTGTAATAGTTTATGCTAAGATTATTAAGTCCGTCAATGGTAATGTGAATGATCATTTTATAAATCATTATTTCTAGATATTATGATAATTGAGGAAGTATATAAATTATTTTTCAGTTAAAATACTACCTGACTTGAAATGATACCAAAAAAATATCAAAATCTATTTTAATGTAAAAAACATAAACAGCAAAATTATAAAAATTTGAATGCTCATGCTTATTTTAATATTTTTTCAATAAATATTCCTCTATCTTGGTGACTGTCTTTCATATTTGTTGTACATCGGTGATTTTCACAAAGAAGAGTCCACCAACTGATGATTAAAAGAGAGTAAAAGCCTTCTGAGAGGAATTTGACATAGTAACGCCCCGCATTTGGGCCTCGTATGGGAAAAACCAAAAACATTTCCGCTAGGCTAACTGACTGTTGGTATGAGATGCTTACGCATGCTGTCTAAATTGCCATTAAACCTCATGGTATCTGAGCAACGTGATTGCAAAGAATGCCATCATCGGATTCGAATATGAAACCTCCTGTACGTTAGCCACATATGTAACTATTGGACTTGAATTGGACTTTTAGATAGTGCATAAATAACTTATAAGAAGATTTATTAATAGATTTCTATTCAAATAAAGTTTTATACTATCTTTATTGTTTTATTAATCATCTTTTTATGTCTGAAAATAAAACATTAGAATGCATAGGAAATATATGCAAAAATGGAAATATTTTAAGATGATTACAACAGTTTGTAAGAAACTATAATCACTTCATTTTATTCTCACTTATTGAATGCGTGATTTTTAAAAGATACATCGTTATGATAGCTACTTATACCATAACATTTGCATTTATCCTTTGTATTGAAACAATAAAAAGAAATCTAAATGTTATTAATTTTTTGATATGTAAATTCATTCTATACTATAATTATTAAAATAAATCATTGTTAGTTTAATTGTTTTAAACGAAAAGTTTAGAAAATAATTTTTAATATTGATGAATCACGTTAAACATTTACCCTTTTAAATTACTATGTAACAAAATCAATGTCATGCTTTTTCAACTCACTATCCTGTTAAATAATTAATGGCATGTTTCAACAAATCAATAATATATTTCAACGCTTCAATAACATGTTTCAATAAATCAATGACATGTTTCAACAAATCAATTATATGTTTCAACAAACCAATTTCATGTTTTTCAACTCAGTATCATGTCAAATAATCAATGACATGTTTTAACAAATCAATGACATGTTTCAACAAATCAATGTCATTTCAAACAATATATGTCATGTTTTCGTCTTATGCTGTAAGCAAATAATGTTGAAAAAAATTAATTTAAGCAAGTAATACATTCTTGAACTAAATAATAAATAGTTTTACTAGGCAAAAGCCTTAAAAACACATTTCTTATATAAATGATTTTATCTCTTAAATAACCTGTTGTCCAAAGTTTCTCTATTATTCTCTCAAGGATCCTTTAAGTAGAGATAATTATTTCTAACAACTCCGTACGTATTTAACGATCGTTTTTTTTTAAGTATAAAATATTACCTTCTTTTTTAAGTAATACACTTCCTGCTCTCGATATTTATTTGCTTGGAGAGGATTTATCTACTATTTTTGAAGATAAGCTGGTGTATTGGGAAATTTGTAAAATCGATGCAGTTTCTGCTTTTTTCTTCAGTTTGCTTGCTGAATTATCGTTCTCGTAATATGTGCTTTATAATCCTTAGTTCACATTACTATGTAATTTTCGCAGTTTTTTCAGTTTGACATTAAACTAAAAAAACTGGTAAAATTATGTAGCTTAAATCTTTTATGTAGCTTGCATTACAAATATTGCCATTATTTATTGTGTTAAACAATTTTAAAGGCTCAAATTTTGAAATAATATTTTTTTCTTTTTATGAAACATTATTAATCGACAACTGAATTATCGTTCTCGTAATATATGCTTTATAATCCTTAGCTCACTTTACTGTGTAATTTTAGTAGTTTTTTTTGTTTAATGTCAATCTTTTATTTAGCTTGCATTACAAATATTGTCATTATTTATTATGTTAAACAGTTTTAAAGGCTCAAATTTTGAAATAGTATTTTTTTCTTTATATGAAACATTATTACATAGTTTTTCACCGAAATAAAAATCATAGAACATGTAATTTTTTTTGCTGCCTACCAGTAATTTAGTTTATTTATTTTTGAGTGGAATTTAAAAATTAATAATTGCATATTTTTTAATTTCAAAACACATCATCAAAAGAAACAAATCATTACTTATATTTCTTCTGACTTTTATATATGCAATAAAATAGTGTTAATTAAAATAATCTCAAGGTATTGTGTGACGATATATCAACTTGCGTGTATGAATATGCATATTTGACAAACCACTTTAACAAATTTTGCCCTAATTTTCTTAGAGTATGACGCAATAATTGCCTATTTAAAAAGTTTGTAAGGCTAAAAGGCTGATTTTATTAAAACAACAAATACCACAACTAATAAAAGTTAATGCAATATTATCAAAGGTGTAATTAAAATTGACTTAATAAAAAAATATAAATCTAGAAAATCTAAAGCCGTAGGAGGTTAAAATACGTGAAATATTGCGTATAGATTTATATTATTTTAAAAATTTATTTTAAAATAATATAAATCTATATAGCATGGTATTTATAAATCAGACAAACTCAAAAAAATTTTATATTACAAATTTGTACTATAAAATAAAAATTTCAAAAATAAAATTTGAACTAAATTTATTTTTGAAATTTAATATTCTAATTCACTTATATAAAATTCCAATAAATCATAATTATTTCAAAATAGGAAGATTTTTTTGGAATGATACCTATAAGTAAAATAAATTTTATTACTGTCCTTGCAACCATAAAAATAAATCCTATGATTTTTCACAGGATTTCATCTTAGGTCAAACGATTTAACAGGAAAAAAAAAACGCGAAAGAAATGCTCATCCACTGAAAACCTCTTGAGATACTCGTATAGGAAAATATACGTTCCAAAATGAACATCCGCAAATTCAACTGGAACTCACATATAAAAAAAAAGTCTGACATAATTTCCCTAGAGACAAGTATTTTCTACTTTTAAAGGGGCAATCTTTTTGCAATGAAATAAATACTGCGATAGTGCTATTCGTTATAATTTAGAATTATGTTTGTTTGGTCCTAGGAGTAGAAAATCCAATATTTTGTGGGATCGTATACGATTCTAGGGCTCTGCCAAAAAAAAAATCATTTTTGTCACTTTGATCTTTAGAAATAAATCTCTGTAAAGCCCTTTTCTTAGATATAAAATCGATGTATTCTACTAGACAGTTATTCTCAAATCGTTTACTTTTGTTTAGCAAGGAAAATTCTGTTACCTTTCCCACCAAATGGCTTTAATGTTTTAGTTCAATTTTTTTTAATATAAAGCAATATATGGATTGTGGATTTTTAAAAAATTCATATTTAAAATATGCAAAGTATTAATCTGTAACAAATGATTATTAGTCGCCGTTAATTAGCATGTTTATTAAAATTCAACGATAGCAAAACAACAAAGGGCCGGTCTTTTATTGAAGAAAATTAAACTTGTCAATGTCACAGGTTAGCAATTAAATGGGTAGTGTTTTTCATTTGTGAAATATAACTCTGACTCACAGAAAAATGATGGTTATAATAGTATTCGTGGTGAATTTTAAAATTAAAACCATTTTTCTCCGTTATAAGTATTTTTTGTGCAGTTTTTCGTTATTTATCACAGGCTTGAAAGTGTTTTTGCATCATACAAACTTCTTTGAAAAGATTACTTTCATTAACATTCTGATTTGCTGTCGTACGAAAATTCTTTAACGTTTGCTTCACTAATTTTGAAAAACTTTTATTTTATGTGGAGAAACATAATTTTTATATTTTGTTCTCACAAATACTTTGTCGAACCTAATTGTACATGGTAGATATAAGATATTACCATCTTTTTCTGATGTAAAAGATTATAATAAAATGCCTTTTACACAAAATTGACAACCCAATACACAAATGTTTTGTATCTGGATTGCAAATTGAGCAGCATAGCAAATACCTTCAGCTATCTTCATATTTTTAAGAATAATCTGTATATTTCCTAGGTTTTTCTCATATAAATATATGATAATGCAACTGACAGATTTCATTTCCATTGAACAAGAGGACATCTTTTAGGTTAACATTTTACGAATAAATAAAAATTACATTGCTATATATTACAAGCATGTCCTATATTGTCCCTCAAGGATATACTATCACTTAATTATCCTTTAACTCCTTTTTGAGGGACGCAATCATTGAAATCTTCTTGACAATTTCAAAAGTAGCATACCCAGTTCCACGAACAAGATTGCACTTTTTAAGTTGTGATTCCAAAAACATTTTTAGATAAATTTAAATCTCTTGTTAAATCCTTAAAGTTTCTTTGTCAATAAATAGGTTCTCCTTGATCAATCAGTGATATAAATCTTGTAAGTTTTGTCATAGCGAACGTCATTCTGAAGCTGTTCAGACCTTAAACTTTCATTTATCTTAGTTGATACTTGGCGAAATTGTATTCACTGACAAATTTTCATTGTGGAAGATTAGGTAGATTACTAAAAGTAAGTTGGAGTTTAGACTTATTTATTTAGTCTTTGCTTTCGCAATACAAAAATAAATTTTTTTAATACAAAAGAACAATGTTTTGGCTTCCTCCAAGACATGAAATTGCCCTTCGGCACCCTCTTGCACATTTCATGAAAAGTAATATGCAAGACATGTAATTTGCATTTTCCCTCATGTATGACATCGAGACTGAAATTCTTGACTCTTGCCCTAGTCTTTTAATTCTTAATCATAGTATAGATAATTTTTTATATGAATAAACAATGTTAAGTTTTGCAAACTATAATAACACAGAAAATGAAAAAAGCATATTTTTATATCCATAAAACTGTAACAGATCGCGAAATTTTGATAGCATATATGAATTCCTCATATGAAAGTATTAATAAAATAAATAAATAGTTAATAAAAATTATATCACATCCATGGGTTTACCAGCGTAATCAGAAATTTCATTATTAACAATTATTTACTTTAATCATATAATTTGAGAGAAAAAAACAATTTTATAAATCAACATAAAACAAATCGTAATAAATATCTCTATTAGCTTTTAAATGGAGAGGTTTTAGCGCAATTATTAGTGATTTTGTAATTAATTAAAAGGTGTGTCCTTCAAAAGGCTAATTTATGCATTAAAAATATTTATTATATATATAAAATATTTATTAAAATATTATATAATTATCCATTTATTAAAATATTATATAATTATCCATTTACTAAAGTTTAATTAGGGTGATTTAATTTTAATATGTAAGAACATATTTCCCACCCTACAATTCATCTGCAACACACCCATACAAAACCAATGCTTTACATGAGAAAAGAAAATCAAAGTTATTTTCTTGCACCAGAAATTGTCAAAATTAAATCAATGTAACAACAAACAACACATTAGTTTAGGAGGAAACATTCTAAGCATTAGTAAAAAATATGACAATCGCTTTATTTGATTTTCCATTTATAAATGATAAATGAATTATGAACATTCAGCATGGTTTTCATTCCCTAACAATTAATGACTAGAGAATTTCCTTCTACGAATTAGTTTCTTTTTTATTGCAGGCGCAGGAAACAAAATTACGAGAAATATTATGAAAGGAAATAATTCAGCTCAGGTTACTTTTTTGATATTAATTTGTGATTAAAGGAATTCACTTTCATTACTGAAAGGTAAGGTAACCTTTCAGAGAAAATATGTTCGCAGTATCGTAACAATGCGTCATATTAAAGCCAAACAAACTGAAATATTTACTGGCGAATGTGTTTATTAATTTATTATAATGGCATTGTTCTATTAAAATAAAGAATGTTTCATTAATATTTGCGGAATACCTGGAAATTACTAGGAAGAAAGACATTAAAACATTTGCTCATTACATTAAAGTTCCTTAAGAAAATTGTAATTTATGTAAGTAATATATATATATATATATATATAATAAACAAAAACAATGAGGTTTAGTTGTGCTTTTTTAACCAAGAAAATATCATATTAGTGGAAAAGAAGCCTTTATTTACTTTTTTTCCAAATTCTTGTGATTACTATGAATTACAAATTGTTGCACAGATTTATTTGCATTTAATTGATTATTTTTAACTTGCGAATATGGATCAGAGTTCAGTTAATAATATATATACTTAGTAAAGAAAAATATCATCAAAAATTGCAAAGAAACATTTTCTCGAAAATATGCTCACTTAATATTAAATTCAAAATTTCATCATCGGAGTATATGGAATGCCTAGTATAATACAAACCCAACATAGGCTTGATGACGTTTTAATGTCAACAGAAAGTGTAGTTTTAATATAGTGAAAAAATTATAACATAAAATACATTAAAACATGGAAAATGAACTATAGGTAAAAATCTATAAAACTTATTTTTTATGTCAGAAAGCAAACACAATGCTTTTTATTCAATAGAGATAGAGTGCAAGAAAATTCTAATTGAGTCAATTGTGTTTCCATTTAAATTGCGAATATGGATATAGTTTCCAAACTAGCTGTTTTGGACCAGATCGGATCGGTGTGCTTGCAGTGGATTCCCTCCCATGTGGGCATCTACGGAAATGAAATTGCTGATCTGCTCGCTAGGGAAGGTTGCGAACTTCCCAAAGCTTCTTCTTCCAATCTGTTAGCTTCAGAGGTTCATTCCATGACTTTAGCCAGAGTGAATACCTCTTGGAGGTCGCCACCAATTCATGCATGGTACGCCGCTAAATATCCTGGTATGTCCATACAGTGCTCCTGTCCTAGACCTGCTCAGACGGTTTTAGCTAGACTAAGGACTGGCCACATTAAGAGTTTGACCTTCAATGGAGACGAGAAGACATATGCCCTTTGTCATTGTTCGACCATCGCATCTCCCTCTCATCTCATAGATTGTATTGGTGCCACTGTGAGGCAACTGTTGAATGAGGGGAGGACAGTTTACGATCTATTGATGCAGCATGATCTACTGGACTTGGTTTAGGATTCTAAATCAAGGGGATAAGCAACAACAACAACAACATTTAAATTGTTTTATATTAATCAATAACACAAAATATCAAAATATTTAAGTAATAAATGTTTTAAATATCCATGTACAATATCGTCCAAAATGACATTTCAATTTTTTTTTAAATTTAAAACTAGTATTTCTTGTACATATTTTAATTGAACAAAAATTTATACAAAAATTTGCGGCAGAAGCAATCAGATAATCTGTACAGCACAATAATAAAATAAATCCTTGCTGCGTATTGTGTCTGCATCAACTAATAAGAAAGTTTTCGTGATTTTTTATACCCACTAGATGAAAACTTAAGAGGGAAAAAAGTTTTTATATTTTAAGAAATACAGAAACACAAAACTATTTTACTTTATACATAGAGAAATGTTACAAACATTTATTTATTAACAAATTTAATTATTTCAATATACAATGTTATTCAATCAGAAGTAAATTAGTTGTGTTGAACGTAAGTTTTAAGAAAAAAATAAATAAATTAAAATTGCAAACCTTAATAATATAACTATTTATTTTAATACTATTAAGTAGTTATGGAAAATTTTTACACTTTTATAAACACCTTGGATAAGAACAAATTAATGGATATTCAAAAATTCGTTCTAGTTGCATTGGTTTAGTTTGTTACCTTATCAATGACTAGAGTTACACTATAATAAATGAAAGTTTGGCAAAATATCCAATTCTATACTTGCATCTGTTAATACAGATACACAGAGAAAACAAATATTGCAGATATTGCAAAAATTAAATTTATAAATTAATTTATAATTTATAATTAAATTTATAAATATTCTTGTATCCTATGATACACATTATAGTCACTGAAATCATGATAATTCTATTCATAATATAAATTATTATTGAATTTGTTGATTTTAGAAGAAAAATTAACTAAATTTACTAACAGTCTTATAAATTAAGTTCGTTTGTAAATAAAATTTCCTTTAATTTACATCAATACATATCGTGTGTTTCTTATCAGTCTTGAAAAATCCCCATATTAATAAACTGTCAAATGTTATTTTGTTTGTATATTGATTTTATAAAATATGTTGTTTTTAACGTAATAAATGAAATTAAAATTTTACGAGGATATATGTGATATAAAATATGCATACCTATTTTAATCTTTCTATTATCAGTATCATATTTAAAAAATAAAATTCCAGCTATTTTTACAAATAATTATAATATATTTTTTATGTAATTAGTTTTAAAAATGTTTTACTTTAAGAGCATAATTGTTTTAAAAGTTGTATTTAACATTTTATTACCAGTATAAAATATTTTTATTTTAAATCTAACGAAAACTTGAAGTTCTATGAAAAATGTAGCATCGAAATGTTTTATGCAAACCTACTTTCAATGGTAAATTTTTAAAGTAAAGTGCTATCCAAAGAGTATTCAATGCCCTAGAGGCCCTAGATTTAAAATAAAAAGTGTCTTGCTTTACCTAAAATGTGTTTATTATTTTTACTATATGCCACTGAAGCATGAATTAGTTCTAAGGTAGTTCTCAATTCCAAAATATAAAGTCAGTCACAAAAGTCAACATGCACTTATTGAATTTACTGCACTTAAGAAATTTTAATAAATATTTAGAAAAAATAAAATTGACAACAACGTTACATTTTACAAGTTAAACAATATTTTATAAAAGCAAGTGATCAGAACCAAATTAACCCTGCAGAATATGCCAGAATCTGTAAAATTTAAGTTACAAAAATTTACATACAGGAAATGCTTTGTAAAATGTTATCACTCTTATTTAAGCATAAACATAAACACATTCCACCTTTTTTATTTAAAAGAGAATCTTGAGTATGCTTTAAGCAATTCGTGTTGTTACTGTTCCAATTAAAATGGCTCCAAGACAGAAAATTGATGTTGACATTCAGAATTTGATAATTAGGTTAAGGAGAAATAAAAAATCTTACGCTATAGTTACAAACATTGTCGGGAAAAGCCAGTCTACTGTCTAAACTATTTTAAAGAATTACACTACAACTGAACATATTTGTACCTCGTAGTGTACTGTCAAGGATTTTGAATTATCGATATACTTAATCATTGACGAAAAGAATGAGGATAAATCCGAAACTATTTGCTTCTCAATTAACTGAATGCATTGCGATGACAACTAGTAAAAGTTTCAAAGCGAAAACTGTTCAAAAAATCCTTCGATTCGAAGGATTTCATGGCAATGTTCTACGAAGAAAATCATTCATATCCTGAGTAAATCAAAGAAAAATGCTTAACTTTATCATTCAGTGTATTCATAAAGATTTTGGTTTTTTGATAGCTACTTTGTTACCGATGAGATTGCATATAATGTTTTCGGAAGTAATGGACGTGGCAAAAGTTGGAGGAACAATAAAGAATTGAAATTCATAAATGTCTTTCCAAAAGTGAAGATTAGTAGAGGAGGAGTCATATTTTGGGGGTCAATGTCGGCTGGTGGTGTTAGGAAATTAACCTCAATGATAATTCTTTTCAAATACTTCAAGATACTGAAGATAATATCCAGGTATCTGTTAACAACTTGGAATCCAACGATCCAAAACACACAGCGAATATTGTGAAGAATGGCTTCTTTACAAAATAGCCATTCTTCAGACCTTTCAGTTTTAAGGTTTAAATTTCATAGAATATGTATGAAATGAACTTGACAGAAGAAATAGTGTCCAAGAAAAAGATTCCTTAAAAAATGCATTGTTGTAAGCGTGGTCAAAAATTACACCAGGTACCACAAAAAATCTTATTGCTTCAATGTATAGGAGATTATAAACCATCATTAATTCATAAGACCAAGTTAAACCACAGTAAATTATTTTCAATTGTATAAATTATGTAATTTTTTCATTTCTCTTTTAATGTATGTACATTTTTGTGTTATGTGAAGTTCATTGCCTTTTGTATACCAATTTGTTTTATTTGTGTACATAAATATAGGTGAACGCAATTTGTAATTCGAGATGAAAAATATCTCAGCTTTTTAACTTTTACAATTATATAAAAATTCCGTTTTTGGTGTTGTATGTTGCCTTTCGTGACTGACTGTAGATTTTCTGAAAGAACTTGAAAGGAAATTGAGGATTTCTTTTAATTCTTATGTAGATAAGTTACAACATAAGCAAAACATATAACATAAATCGATGCAGTTTTAAGATTTACGTACTCTGAAATATATTTTGAAAAAATCTTATTTTTGAGAAAAAAAATACTTCCTTACTTCCACCCTTTTGTGAGCTGAGAAAACTCGAGTATATAAAGAATTTTTCGAACCATAACATGTTGAAAAATATTTATGTCAGCAGACACATTTTTCTGTAATGTCACAATAAAGTGGTATGTGTCCCTATTCGTTTTTTTATAGCTCTAGAATGAAAATTTTAAAGTTCTACACATGTTTTAAGGATATGTAATTTGATTTTTCCGGTAATAAAATATTTTTAAATTTCTAATTATTAATCAATATGTAAATGTCTGAAGTCAATGGTAAAACAGGCATCATTTGACAAGGAATTAAACATTTTCAAATAGAAAGTACGTAATTTAAAGAAACCCAATATTCGTTAATAAACTATTATTCAGGCATTTTCTTCATGATATTCACGTCATATGAAAGTGAATTTTACAAAATTTGAACAAATATGCACTTTTATCTTAATATCCTTCCTAATTTGTCTATTAATGTAAAATATGCATCATTTAACAAGGGCATAAGCATTTTTAAATAGAAAGTATGTAATTTAAAGAAACCCAATATTCATTAATAAATTAATATCCAAGTAATTTCTTCATGATATTCACACCATATGAATGTGAATTTTACAAAATTTGAACAAATATGCACTTTGATCTTAATATTCATCCTATTTTGTCTATTAATGCATCTAAAATATTTTATGAAAATATATTTAAAGTTTTTATTTTCAATAATAATATTATTTCATTTTCAGGATTTATTCATTGTGGATATTGCAAATAAAAGTCTAAGTGTAACAAGAAAAAATCTTTTGAAATTAATTATTATGACTTATTTATCAAATATCATGTGTCTTAAAATTTTGCCTTATATTTATTTTTTATTCCTGTAATTGGATTAAACATTTCTTGAAACAATATTAAATTAATTTGAGGGTACCAGAATTTTATAAACTTCGTCGTTAATGATTAGATATATATTTTTTTAAATCTCGAATCTTTATTAGACTTCCTAATTATTTTCTAACTCTCCAATCTTAAACGATTTTAAGAGGAATGCATAAAAAGATCTTAAGAGTCATTTATAAGAGAAAGCATTTAAAACGATAATTTGATTATTAATGAGCACGGCAACTATACATTAAATGATCTTGAAAAAGAGAATCTTCATAATTAATTTTTCTAAAGCTTTTGAGATGTATGTGTCTGGCATTCAAAAGAGAAGTATTTACTAATGATTTCATTACAAATACAATCTTTTGATGCCATTTGAACTTTTGATTCTTCTGCAAAGTCAACCGGTGCTTCAAAAAGAAGTATTTCTAGGATTTATTTCATTTCATGGCACACGATTTAGGTCACAGTGAGTAACAAGTTAATGATCTTTCTTTAGGATCAAGATGCATTATTTTGCATAACTTAACCATTAAAGATGGTGATATATATCGTAGTTTTATAAAACAAAAATACATTTTTCTCAATCAAAATAACAATTTTATTGCCATGAATTTATTTAATTCCAAATCTAGGGACATTTAAAATTCACATTGGAGGATTAAAAGGGGATTTGGACGAATCATAATGGAAAAGAAAACCAAAGCAGAAGACATCAAAAATATCTTCGTGGTAAATTTATTGAATATAAACAAAATGAATTAAACATTTTTTAAATTATTATTTATCTGGACGACAAGAAATAAAAAGAAATTAAAAAAATCTTATATTCATAATTTTTCTGCCGACATTGGACACAAGAGTAATTCAAATAGCAACCAGATGCATACTTTATGTTAAAAAAAATACTTTGTTGCTTCTGAAGTAGAAAAAATTACTTTAATGTAATTCAAGTAATGGAAAGCACTTGCTCGGTTAAAAGGAAATTTCGTAAATAAATATAACTGTACATTTTTTAAATATTTTGATTAATTGGATGAATCATCTTTTTATACAGATTTTACACTCCTTATTATAAAATTTTAAAAAATTCATGAAACTAAAAAAAATTTTAATGACTCAAAAGTTGAATTCTTATTTAATAAATGAATAATATTATTAAGAATAAACTAAATCTAATTGAATGTATTAAATCAACTATTTTTTAAATAGTTTAAAATTTACGAGAATGATTTATTTATTATTTCATGTAAAATTACACTTCATGTGCTATTCATTTGATTGTGAAGGACGATATACTTTTACACACCAATTCCTAAATTTGTTCCTAATTCATTTATAAAACAGGTAATAAGTAATAATATGCAACTTGGCAATTCTCCAATACATACAAATAATTTAAAATATTAACAGCTGTAAAATTGCTTTTGCTGGTAGTTTTGAGGGTGGTTAAATGGATGGATTAATGTAAGTAATGGTATTCAATAAATTGTTGAATACAACCATGTTAATTTGTAATCTGTATCGTATTTTAATATTCTTCTGTATTATTGAATTAATAAGTGAAAAGGCGTACTTCAGGTTTTATGCATGATTAAATACCTTAAAAATACATTTTACATATTTTTTATTCTGTTAATTTTCAGGAAGGGAATTTCTTAAAGCACAAACGTTTTGTACTTAATGTACTTCTTTGACCTTACAAAACAAGAATCATTTAAAAGGAACTCTTCAATTTTATTGAATGCAATCAATATTTTTATCAAATGGTGTTTGATTAGATGAATAAACACAAACGTGTGTTTAAACACAAGTAAGTTGCACTTTATTAAATTGACAATTTCCGGAAAACAGTAAAAGAAAAATTAACATTTTAAAACTCCAATGTGTGCAAATGTTCCTTTTATTTATAAAAAAAGCTGCTTCAAAAAATATTTGATAAATTAGATATATTAGAATCACCCTTTAAGAAAAGCGTAGTTGCCCTTCAAAATTTATATAAGTATTAAAATTTATACAAGTATTAAAATTATACAAGTTTCAAAAGTTATACAAGTATCAAAATTTATACAAATTTATACAGAACTTATATAAATTAATATAAATATTTTTTATTATAACAAATATTTAATTTTTTACATTTACAATTATGAAAACTATTAACAGACAATAATTATTTTAAACAGTAAATTAAATCAAGTAATACAAAAACGTTATAACTATGTTTACCATTGAATAAACAACTTTAATATGCTTAAGGACAATAGAAAGTTTTATTTTTACATATTCTAGGGACAAAATTCCCTCTGGATATTTAAAACTGGAATATAAAAGAGTACTCGCAGACTGTTGTAGTGTAGTGCAGCATGTTTAGAAAGTCTCAAGTATCACAAGTCCATAATTTTACGTTAAAGGAACTATTTAGTTATCATAGATTGAAAAAAACTATTACTCTATCTTCTTGTTATGCAAAAGAAATGCAGTGAGAAAAAAAACCCTTCTCAACCCTTCTCAATATCTCTTGTTTCATTTTATGGTCTTTTGTTTAAAGGCCTTTTGTACCCACAGGGCTTTCGTCAGATATATAAGACAAATAAAAACTTATTTCTACTCACCAACACATTGGAAGCATAAACTTGCCTATCATTTAATTTCAGGAGTTTAGAAGTATGCTGATAAGGATAGTATATGCATGTGTTTGCATCCAGGATTACCAAAAGATCAATTTCAAAAAAAGGCTTTAAAATTTAAAATTTCTTTATTTACAACTGTTCTGAGTTTAAGAATGTAATATTAAACAGACTTTTGATTTAAAAAAAAATTGAATATACTTGCAGCTTTATAAAAGTTTCGATCACGTCGCACAAAATTAAATGGTAAAGATCTGTAATTAAACTATACTTATTCCATAAACATATTCAACGCTAAAGGTAAATTGGTAAAAAAAGAAATAAAAGTTATCAGAGTGCTCCAATCATTGAATCAGTGATATATGTGATGCATATATATCCAATCATTGTATCAGTGATATATAAAATGCATATATATATCCAATTATTGAAATTACAAAAAACAATCAAGTACGATTATTGTAATTAAACAATTCAATAAATTATTTTTTTTCCAATAGAAAGAAAGTACATACGATTTCTACTGGGAAATAGTTATTGAATATTCAGTTAATAATAAAAATTCCTTTAATACAACATTACTAACAATGCATTGTTGTTTTGATTATTATTTAAGGATTGAAACCTTTTATTTTCTGTCAGTATAATAAAGAAAATAAGTTTTCATTTTATTGAGGTTTTGATATAATATTGTTAGTGAAAGATTGAGCTAACATTCAGTCTTTCTATAAAACTCAAAACCAACACTACTTTCTAATTGATAGAATTCCATCAATGAGTTTTATAAACCTAAAATTTTATGGATATTTTTAATGAATATTTATGGTATTAAACGTTATTCAATAATTTTTTAAATATGTGGTGCCCTTCTCTTATTAAAATTCTCTTTATATGTTAATTTTTATAATTTTGTCATCAGATGAATATGAAATTTGAAATGATTGGGAATTTAATTGTAGTTGTATAGGAAACTCGAAATGATTGCTATTGGAAAAGAATCAAACTATGAAATAAAAAAATCATAAAAGTTAAATTAAATGTAAGTAAAAGAGCATTATTACTGGAAAAATGTTTAAGTCCAAATATTCTTGCTTTTGTATAATATATCTAAATACAGATAATTTTTGATTTTAAATTGAAAATGATGTTCTACTAAGAAAAGTACGTATTTTCATATTATTGAAGTATTTCACTTGTTCTTTTTTGTAATACTAATATAAATGGATATTAATATTTAAAAAAACATGTTTTATTTTTAGTGTGTATTGCCATTTTTTGATGGAAAATTTTTAACCAAAAGTTTTATTCGCTATTTTTATTGTTAATATTAGGTTGTGTTGATCCGATATTATTTATTTTGGTTTGCATGACTTTGAAATATAATTAATGTGTCCCTTACATTAAAAAGTGTGACTATCTGTGAGATAGATTACACATGCAATTCCAAAAGAAAGGTACTTCAGGTAATCATTGCGATTAACATTTCAATGATTACTTTTGTGAAATCCCATAACCTGGAAATTTGGAGATTTAAAATAGCTATCAAATTCTCGGTATCTGACTTCTTTTCTTTGAAAAGTCAAAAGTTTACTTCAACAAATCAGCAAAGCTGAATAATGCAAATAAAACATACCAGTATAAGCAATCTTTATACCCTGAGAGCTTGTGTACAGTCATAAAGCAAGGTATAGTAAGATTGAATATACAATGAGTAAACTTGCTATTTGACTTTCATGGAATATTTTTTATTTTCCTTCTTTCAAAAATTATAGTAAAATTAAGGTGATACAATTTCGGTCACACTGCTCAATTTTATAATGCTGCATTTGAATTTTAACCATGAGTAAAATTAATTTCCTTATTTTACTTTTAAATAAAACTTATAAACAGAGAAACAAATAACGTGAATGAAATGTAAAAATCTTCCTTGATAAAAATCTGTAAGAAAATTTCAATGAACTAGAACCTAAAAGTCAGTGAAAAAAATTAATACCACAGCACATCTCTGAAATGAAATTTAGAAGGCTTCGTCTGGAGTGAATAAAAATCAAGTTTTTTACTACTCATGCCTAAATTTCAAACATCCTCTAGAAGTCTGAATTTACATAACATTGTACGAATATATATTTATCTTTTACTCTTACGGAATACATCTGAATCGCCTTGGAGAAGTTGGAAAAAAAAAGCGGGAGAGGGAAAAAAAAGCTTTCTATTTATCCACCCTTTTGAATTTCGGCTGAGTCAGTCCCAAACTGATATGCTCGAGAGAAACGGAAGAAAAAGTACTTGAAATCTAACCGCAGAGGCAGCTATCTTGAAAATCAAAATAAATTCTTCAGTCTGCTGACAAGGGATTAGATGTGGACTGATAGGAAAGGAGAGAAGAACATAGCCTGACGATGAAAGAGGCGAGATAAACGATAGACACTCAAGTCGAGAAGACCGGATAGTAGGCTGACAGAAGTATGGTTGTGTTTAGGAAATATAAAGATAAATTGTACAAATGGTGGGAAAAAGTTCGGTCTGGAGTTATTGATAAAGGATACCGTGTTTTTTCCTCCAATATATATATTTTATCCTTTTTTATGCAAGTCACGAGGGAAATCTGAGTTATGTTGGAAAAAATATGGTGTGCATGGAGCCCTCCTATAAAGAAAATGTGATTGATAGATATGGAGTTCGAAGTTTTTCATAGTTTAAAATTTATAGCCGACAATAGCATGTTCATTATTTACGAAACCGTAGTGAATACTCAATGAAGTCACTTAATAGTGTGAGGTAAAAGATTTAAACTGGTGATATTTAATACCTCATCCTATTCAATTATATTCCTCTTATTTCATAATGGTGTAAGTATGTCATTGGTTAGAAATTTATGATATCTAAATTCATATCGTTTACTAATGAAATTGGCAGATTGTTGTAATGAAAATGGGATTGATAGAGTGTTGTGAAGAAAATGTGATAGATAGAAATGGAGTTCGAAGTCTTTCATAGTTTAAAATTTATAGCCGACAATAGCATGTTCATTATTTACGAAACCATCGTGAATACTCAATGAAGTCACTTCATAGTGTGAAGTAAAAGATTTAAATTGATGATATTTAAACTAAAATATTTAATACCTCATCCTATTCAATTATAGTCATTTTATTTCACAATGATGTAAGTATGTTATTGGTTAGAAATTTATGATATCTAAATTCATATCGTTTACTAATGAGATTGACAGATTGTTAGATTGTTATACAGTCAATTTTCTCTCAGAGATTGCTGCATCAAGCCATAAAAATTAAAGAACTATAATTGATTGCTGTAAGAATTTATACTGTCTTAATACTTTATACTTTATACTAAACTAATTCACCTAATGTTATATTTAAGGAAATCTAATTGGTGTTAGTAATAGCGTTCACTAACTCAAGATAATATCCAGATTGACAGTATAGTTATTGCTGAAATTCTTATGAATTTACATTTTTAAACTACCTTAGTATCAAAACCCAACACTCAAATTATTCACCCGAAGTTACTATTGACAATTTCTGTCAACATTCTCATTATCACACTCAATAGGGTTATTTTTAGATAAAATATCAGTGGTAAAAAACGATTTCTGTTATTTTTGTTTGTTTTTATAAATTTGTGAATATAAAAGGGAGATATATAATTCTGCCAGGTTATTCCAATAATGAAATTTATACCTGTTCTCAAAATATTTGAAATAAAAAAATCTTTGGTCTATACATGTATATATAGATAGTTTATAATTTGTCAAAAAAATCAAAAGCTGTAACCCAGGGTTGTTCTACTTTTTAACTTCCTTGAGCGGCATGTAAAGGAAAAAACACCTTAATAGGCCCAATTTTAAGGACATTCAGACACAAACATTACTAATTTAATACGCACAAAATGTTACAAAATGTACAAAATAATTGAATAAGATATCACTAAATAAAATGCTGTTGAGTAATAATATTTGTTTGTTTTTTCGAGTAAAATTTTGTTTTTTCAAATCATTCAGTAAATCAATAAATTTTAATCACTAAAATATCGTAAGAAATTAAAATTAGGAATTGTAATTTTGTATTTAAATGAAATAAAAAATTAATTAAGTAAATAATAATAAATATAAAAAAGAAATTAGAGTTAAAAAAAGTATGTTATGAGTACATACAAATTTCAATGTTTTAAGAAATTTACGATTTCATGTTAATAAGAGGGTTGGATAGGCTGACGGTAAACGGTTTTTAAATTATTCTGTTTTACTGTGTTGAATTTAAACAATTACTTATTAAAGAATTTTTGTGCGCAAACAAAATAACTTTAAAATATAAATGCACAAACTTAATAGCAAAAAATTACATCATTACAAAAATAATTTCTTCTAATTACAAAAGTTTAAAAATACAATTTTAGTAATGAGAAGAATTATTAAAACATCTACAGAATAAATTTGGTCATAAATTTATGATATCAGTTATATTTTTAGTCAGAAATATAGAATAGCTACTTTGCAATTATTTAAATTTGACCATGTTTTAAAATGAAGGTTTTTACTGGATCCATTTCAGTACTTTTCATTCAATAAAAAGCACAAAAAGTATCTTGAATAAGTTAAGCTTGCAATAAAAATTTGTATACCTACATCTTCTCTAATAGAAAATATTACTGAAATTAATTTTTTAACTAGAATTAAAAACAATTAATGAGTTATTTATCAATATTTCAGATATTCCAGTTAAGTTAAAATATAATAGTAAAATTTCTCTTAATTGTATAAAAGTTAGATAGAATTATATAAGTAATCAAATATTTTGTGAAACAATCTGTGTTTTAAAGCAATATCTAAAAAGAGCAAAATTTCAAATTTTATACATATTTGTTTAAACAACTAATGCTTTTGTTCAATCCCTAATTTTAGAATTTTTTATGAATAAGCATATTTGAGGTCTCTTTTTTAAAATATATTTCTCATTTTTTTCAAACTTTTTATGAAGTTAAATATTTATATTTAAGTTACGTAAAAAGCTTCATTAAATCCTTCTGGGCACATACTAATGTGTAAAGCTTAACTTTGATTATAAATTGCTTTAAAATATGTTACATTATATATATTATTTAAACATTTGACTGTCTTATGAAGATTTCAGTTCCCGTAATAAAACTTTGTACGTTTGGAACTGCAATTATTTTTCGAATTGGTTTCTTTTACTCAGTATTTATTATTCTGAATTCGGACAAATATATTTATTTCTTAATAAACGAATGAATATAGTGCTAAAACGTTGTTTAATTCATAAAACATTTGACATATTCAAACTATTAGATTTAAATATTATGAATCTTTACATACAAGATTTATTATCGAAAAGCAATAACTGAAACTAACTTGAATCAATGCCGATTCCATTGTGTTCATCAGAAATAAGGGCTTTTTAATAGAAAATATTAAACTTACCTGGAAGTGTACTAATAATATTGTGCACGTTTATCAAACATGAATTTTTAAAAAAATAGAGATATTTTTAAAGTTAATAATCTGATTGTTGTGTTCTTTGTTGTCTTGAATGAAGGTGCTTCGAATATAGCATGCAAGAATTTTGAAACTAGTTAAAATGTTTCATTTAGTTTTAGAAATTATATCAATAAAATAAAAGTTAATCATATTTAGTCTGCAGAACTTTTAAAAAAAAATCTCTTCCCTTAGATCCAAAATAAATTTAAAAAATTCGGACAAACAAAACAACACGTAAGACTAGGAATGCTGTTTGAAGATTTGAATAGAACATTTTCATTAAATCACAGGAGGCTATTTCTAATGATGTAGAATTATTAAAATAAACTATCCATAAGTCCTTAAGGACAAAGTGACAATTTAAAACATAAATTGAAAAGAACTCGGGAAGTTTGGAATGTCTGCGATCAGCAAATGCTTCTTTGACAAATAATCCTCTGTAAAGTATAAGAAAAACCTGAAAGTAATTAAAAATATATTGACGAATTTTCCTTTATACTTTTAGAATGTAATGAAATCGTTTATTTTGGGGAATTAAACGATTGAAAAATAAAATATCTAAGTAACTAAACTTAAAGTGGAAATTTGAAATGTATAGCATTCTTACAGTATTTTCTTCCGAATAAGTCGTTAGATGAAATGTATAATAAGATCTTAATTCTAATATTTTATGTATAAATTTCATTTCTTTTAGAAAAACAAAGAACTTTCGTAAAGAGCCATTCAAATAAATCGTTTTGATCTAAACATTTTACAAACTAAAATATACAGAACAATGGCTTGTCTTAATCCGTATTCATAATTTGACGTGAGACTTGTATGGCAATTCAATTTCCTTTTTATAATATGATCAATGAAAAATAAAAAGTTTACATACCTCAAGTACGGAATATATTGTTTTGTTGAAGTATTTTTAAATTTGTATACTTTCTGCTTTTTTATTAAGAGTTGTTTTCATCTAAGAACCTTTTAAGAAAATATTTACAGAAGGAACTAGCTTATAACTTTTTAGTTAAAATGTAGTGAATAACCCTTAAATATATTAAGTATTCTTGTACAGATTGTTTTTAAATCTCTTTATTTATTTTAATTTATCTATTGAACAATTTTATTAAGTTGTATAGTATTTTTAATGCAAAATGTGTCATCTATAATTAAAATTTGAGTAATTATGTTAAGTCTCAAAAAGACTTGAAGTTTGCTGTTAATGATTGTTACACTCCAGAGGAAGATTCTTTTGATATGCTGAGAAATTCAGAGAATTAAGTATCAAATATTATTACAATTTTATTTATACTTCAGTAGAAAATCGCTATTAAGGAAACATCATTATAGATTTTTAAAGCTAATTTTTATCATCGCTGTTTGCTATTAGATAAGAAATGTACAGTTGAACTTATAAAGTTCAAATTGCCCCACATCGATATATTTTATTTTTATTTTCAAATGGAATAATATTAAATAACTACATTAACAATTTAAAAAAAAAAAAAAATGAGTTATATATAAGATTGGTTTCTTGATCAAGCAATGATTTCCTATTTATGAAAAAAATGTATTGAAATTGAAATATTTTCAATATATTTATTTATTGTTAAAACCTGATCGTTTTAAATAAGCTTTATTAATTGAAAACTTACCTTCATTTAGATTAATGATGATATTGAAAAATTTATTTCTAAATTCTCCATTTAAATACTTCTTAAATTATATTAAAAAAATAAGTTTACAACATTATATTGAAACGTCCAGAATTAGAAAAAAATATTACTCTAACAAAAGCTTTTCGAATCATTTGAAGCTACAATATTGTTTTGGTGTCACAGTATAAAGTTATTACCTAAATTAAAAAAAAGTTATTTATCAAATTGTATAAATACTTTATTTTTATATGCATAATTTTTAGCACAGGAATTAAAGTATTCTTTTAAGTTTAAAAAGTTTAAAATTGAAATACTTTTGTTATCAGTTTTACATTTAAATTTTTCAACCACTTATATTTTAAGTATGTATAATTTGTGAAGTGTTAGATTTTCAAAGGAATTACGTAATTTTTACTTTTTAATATTTTATGTTGCCATTAAAATAACGCAATAAGAAATTTAGAGTTTAAATACTACAAAAAAATATTTCTTTAAATTTAAAAAAAATTCCTCACCTATTTAAAAACACTTATATTTATTTATTCATGAATTCCTTCTTGCATTTAAAATTGTAATTTATTTGCGCAATTTTATCTTATTTTGTTTTAGTTTATTTCAAATGAAACAAATTTATGTCCGTCTAATCATTAAAATCACACGATACTGTATGTATAAATTTTAAATGAAGGTTTCTATTGATCTGTACTGTAGCGCGTGCAAAACATCGATATGTTTGTATTTCCATTAACTTTAATAAATTACTCTGAAAAAGAAAATGAAAAGAAATTTTCTAAATCTGGACTGATATAATTACTAGAAATCTTTTGAACCATTCTTCAGACTTGAATATGGTTTTTAGGCTGATGGTAGTTTTAATCTAAGTACACATTTATCGAGGTTAGTGAAAAACATTTAGCTATCCCACAAGGTTTAAGATCACAACTTCTGGAATGATTCGCTTGTTGTCTAATACTAAGTCTGAAAGAACGATAAAAAGCAAAGTTTTTGTGCTACAAACAGCTGTTGTGGAGCCAACGAACATCAACTCAGCTTTGATGAAAACGTCTGCCGTTAAACATAAAAATCGTAAAAGTAAAGAAAGGGAAATCTATTGCAAAGAAATTGATAGAAAGTCATTGCCCCCTTTCATACAATGTATTCAATACTTTTTTATGCTTGGATACTTCATTTTTATTTTAAATTATTTTTATTAAAGCTTTTGACTCCAAATTTGACGTCATATAAGTTATTATCTTCAAAGATTAAAATTACTATTTAACTTAAAATTGTAAGGTTTTTAATGTTATTCATCCCAAATGAGTATTTATAGTACATACTTAATTAAATATAATGTATTTAATGCATTATTTAAGCCAAAATAGGAAAATAATTAATTTAAAGTTTTGGCAAAAAATATCATAGGGGTGTTTTCGATAATTTAATTTAATGATTTCTTCCAAATTTTATACAATTTAGTATTTACTTGATTTAGGCAAAATATTCATATTTTTATTTAAAAGAAATATCTTTTTCTTTTTATCTAATTATGATTTTAATTATATGAGTAACAAAAAAGAAGTATTAAAAAATAAAGTATTCAATATCAGTAAATTTATTTTTAACATTTTAGCTCTAAAATAACATTATGTAAATAAAGCTTATATTATTCAGCATAGTGTTTTATATGTGTGCACCAATTAAAACATAAAGTTAGTAGTGTAAAATAGTAAAGCGTTTATTTTTGTAGCAATATATATTTTTCAATTTTCATAAATTACAAAAATTATAAAAAAAATATCCAATAAATTAGGTAATTATTTTCTAAAACTAAATTTCTTTGAGTTTCTAAAAAAAGTAAAGGTTGTAATGTTGTTTCTATTGCAAAAAAATAAGATTGTTTATTTGAAAATAATACCTTACCTTGTTCTACACAAAAGTATAAAATTAATGTCTATAGTCCTGAAAATTTACATTAGCTAAATTGTATCTTCTGTTTCATAAAAATTAAATCCACTGCCATTTAATTTAAAAGTTGCATTAAAAAATTATTTATACATTGTTACATCACATAAAAAAAAAGAAACACCCTGAAGTTTTCCTCAGCTCTCTACAACATTTGGAGAATATTTTGCAAAAAAAAATAGCTTTAAAGAAAAAAAACCAGAATTAAAATATTGTTAATATCTCGTTGAATTTTTTGACGTAATAAGAAGTATATGAATTTCTATTTCTCATACCTATTGAAATTTTAAGTAGATTGTTATTTATATTTTTAAAAACTTTCCGATTTCTGATGCATATTTTAGTACTAAATAGATTAAGAAATAAGAAACTGGCAGAAAATTAAATCCTAACACCAAAAAAAACTTGTTCTAAATGAATAAAAATGGTATGCATTTAAATTTCGAGCTAGACGTACAAGAACGGCGCTAGTAGTGCTACTATGAACATGACAATCAAGCTTACTTCAAATACTCGATTTTAACCCCATGAGAGGTAAATTTATCTTTCAGAGTAGACGTTGTGAGCAAGTATTGAGTCAAACATGCCTTTAAGAAGACAGTGTAAGCGGCTTACTGAGTTTGAACGAGGTCGTATAATAGAGCTATCAGAAGGTTAATTTTCTCATGGTATTACAGAAGACTTGGCAGAGATGTATCCTCTGTGCCTGATAGTTGGCAGCAGCATCCATTGGAGAGGTATTGTCTCAAGAAGACCGTAATCCGCAGTCATATTGGTTATTATTGAGGGGATGATCGCCGCATGGCTCTAGTGTATCATATTGCATTTTCAGCAAACATATTCACGAAATGTACACTAAACCCACAAAACTTCTATTGGCGCCAGGATACAATAAACGATAACAAATCGATTACTAGAGAAGTATTTCCGAACCAAGCGCTCAGGAGGGTTCATTCCATTAACTTCAAGTCACCGCATTCTGTGACTTCAGTGATGTCAAGATAGAATTCATTTGAAGACGGAGTGGATATTTTCTATGTTCTTAGATGAGTACCGTTTATGTCTTGACGCTAGTGAAGGTCGTATGTTACTTATAAGGATACTAGGTTAGAGCTTGGAAACAATTTGTCTGCATTGAAAACCCACTAAACCCACACCGTGTGTTTCTTCTGAGAAGCAATTTCCTATGACAATAGAAACACTCTCGTCTTTTTCCCATCCACATAAACAGCAAAATTTTACGTCAGATTACTTATTGAACCGTTTGCACTGCAGTTTTTAAATACTATTCCAGGCGGTGTATTCCAACAGAATAACGCTTATTCACACCTTACTGCTGTTCTCAACGTGCTCTACATAGTTTCGATATGTGGCCTTCACCTGTGAGATCTTTAGAGCTCTTTTCAATCGAAACGTCTGAGACATTATTAAACGATAAGAACAAGTGCCGTTGCTGATTTGACTGAACAAGTGGAACTCCATCCCACAAAAAAGACTTGCGGTACTTCTACGACCCAATGCATGAGCGTTTTTATTCTTGCATTCGAAATCCTGGAGATAACAGCGGTAATTAATCTACGACCATTACACATTTGGAATGGCTCTTCTCGCACTATGTTAAACTGTTATCCTGATATTTTAATTAAATAAATAAGTTACCTGGACAAATTCTTTGCCTAAATTTCAAAAAAAAATTGTAATGAAATTTTAAATTAAATTCTTCTTAGTACTAGAATTTCATTTTCCAGCTTCTCATGCATAACAAAATTCAATTGAATTCAGTTAGTTTAATTAAATTAACAAATTTGAATTATAATGTTCCTAAAAAAAATATTTTTAATTAACAGATCAACCAATAATTCTTGAAAAATTAAAATGAAGAAAAAAAAACCTGGAAGTTCTTACAGAGAAGATGAAATAAGGAAGAAAATCGAAAATATTAATTGCCCTTACCGAAAATATTAATTTCAATTATGCAGGTTATTAGATACTTAGGAATAAAGATTGTTGTAAATTTGAAAAAAGTATATTACTTTCATTGGGTGATTGATTAAAATAAACAATTATAAATTACTTAACTGAAATCAACAGTTACTTAAAGAACGTTCAACAATGAAGTTTAAATTAAGGCAATTATTTGATAGTGATACCTTTTTTTTCTCTCCATATGTGCCTTGTTGCCAGTTATATAATATACGATTTTGTTCTGCGGATGATAATGAACGAGTTTTAGTTATAAAATATGAATTTATTTTGCGTGCAATATTTGCATATTAAATAGACCAAGAAAGCATGCATTGACGATTGGAAAAAACGTTGACATAAGTGCATTGTGTCCGGAGGGGATTACTTTGAAGGCGATGAAATAAATTTGGAAGAATAAATAAAGAGTTTTTGAAAAAAAATAAACATTGGTCTTACTTTTTGGACACATTAGTCAAATTCTATTTATAAAGATTGATGTTAGTTTCAAATAAATACGACAAAACAGCACAAAATTGTGCTCACAATTTATTAAAATATATAAAAATTTGGTAGTATAAGGCAGTAGATTTCGTGCTTCTTTTTAGAAAGTGATATTCTATGAGAGAAAAGGTGGATTTTAATATTATTGAAAGCCATTTAAAGAGACGACATTCACTTTTTACGAAATCAATCGTTGAAAGATTAAATTTAAAAGTTTTTATTTCTGCACACGTTAAACATATGTTAAAAGTTTATAATAATTTTAAAATATTAAAAATAGATAATCAGCACATATATATGTGATGATTGTTGTTGAATTGTGCTGATAGTTGCTGAAAAATGTCAACAAATATAGTTTTTGTAATCTGTCAAACAAATCAAAATTTATAAGAATTTCAATCAGTAGTAAGAACAGTTAGGAATTACATTAATAAGAATAAGCGTTTCAAAATATTTATTCCTATTAATCAAACTTCAAAATTATAATTTATGAAATTTCTTTATGAAAATGCATCCGAAATGGAAATTTATATACAAAAGTGAGGAAAAATGTGTCCTTGTTTGCTGATAGCTTACACATCTGATTTCTCTATAACAACTCTTTGTTCAATTCAAAGATTTCAAGTTTGCGAAAATAAGTAAAAGTTAATAAATATTTTTAAATACGTAAAAGAAAGTATAATCTATGATACATTGAACTAAAAATTAGATTCATTAGAAGACAGAGAAGCATTCCTGTGAAGATCACACATATAAAAAAAGTCAAATTAAATGGAATATTTCATACTATTGCATTGAAGAAAAAATATCTTCTGAGATTGACCAGAATCAGAAAGCATAAATTTTAATTTCACGCTTCATCTAATTGCTTAAAGTAATTCATTTCTAATCTTAATCATGAAAAAAAAAATTTTTTAACTAGATCAGAGTTTGAGCTATAATTTTTTGATTATACTTTTACATTGAAAACATTTTAGATGAATCATATTAATGCAATGAGTACTTATAACATTATTTTATTTTCGGATTTTTTAAAAATTTATTAATAGTAAAAAAATACCAAATTTATATCCAGATCTCAATGACACATTCTGGAAGAAATGTATCAAATATTCACAAAAATAATATTAAGACATTCAAATTTTTAAAAATAGTAGCTTACTAAAACGTCTTAAAAATTGTAGAGTAAGAATAGTTCTTAATATATTGAAAGTGCAGTAAATATATATTTTTATTGCAATTTCGGTTATTCTTTTTGTTGAAATAATAAAAAATTTTGTTTAAATAACTTGAACAAGATATAAAACATCTTTCGTCATAGAAAAGGATATTTTCCATTCAGGGCATGATGTTAAGACATAAAATAGTAACGTAAATTGGAAAAGCTAAAATAAGAAATTTATTTGTTTGACAGCAACACCAGAGTTAAAAATAGTTTATTATTTCGAAAAACTCTTGTAAAAAGATCTAAGTGTGAGAATTTGCATTTGAGTATTTTGATAAAAAGGAATCGAGCTTACCTCCTGTTTGTCATGCAAACTATTATCAACTCAAAAGAATATACATTTTAAAACAGTTAAGAACTTCAAGATGAGGACAATCATATGCTCTATTATTGTTCAAAGTACAATATTATTTTTATGTAGGAGAACCATCATTTCTACATATTAAGAACCATATCATTCTACGTTGTATAATCTTATTTTTCGGGTGTTTCAAAGCACTGATGAAATTCTACATGGAGAAAAAATTTCAAACTACGTAAAGGAATTCTTTAATTCTTTTTATGGCCAATAAAGGTTTTAGTTTTGTTTAATTTAACCCAAGAAATTATTATTATTATTATTATTATTATTATTGCAAGAATACAGTTTATTTAACCATTTTTTAAAACTGAGGTTTAATAGTTTTTGTAGAATTTTTAGATGAATTAATATTTAAATCACTATCCGTTGGTCATCACTATCCGTTTGTCATCACTATCCAATTTTTAGATATCACTTTTGGTAAAATCCAATTTTTAGATAAATCAGTTAAATAGAATTTTACTTTAATACGTTATTTAAACTACTAAATGACCCTACAAACTACAAAAAATCAACATAAATAAGACTCTTCTTTCAAACTACTTTGTTTACTTAAAATAATTATTGTTGAAGAAATAATAATTATAGTTTAAAACATATAATTATAGTTAGATAATAATTATAGTTAAGAACAAATAATTATAGTTGGATAATAATTATAGTTATGAACAAATAATTATAGTTGAAGAAATAAAATGTATTCAAATAATTTAACACTCTATTGCTTTTGAAATGAAAAACATGGAAATTATTTATTAATACAATGTAAACATAATTAGGATTACAAAATATGATATTTTTTTTCAATTATATATCGTTCTACAAATGGTTTAAAAATAATAATTATTTATATTTTTATACTTTAGGAATTTGGAGTACATAACAAAACTTTTAGAAAGCTTCTATAGATAAATAAAAGATTTAAATACAAAAATTATAATGATATAATATTATAAAAAATTTAGATACATAAATTATAATAAAATATAATTATTGTTATAAAGATTTAGATTAATTATAATGTTACCTTTTTAAATATCCATAAATAAATCAACATACTTAATTGAATTTTAAAATTATAATTCCTGTATTTATATTTTATGGTATTAATTACATATATTGAGAGTTATGTTTCCTCCAAATTGTATTGCTTAATTTAAAAGTCTTGAAACAATGTTTCAAATTATTGGAATGTGCAATTTTTTTCAATTTAACTATATCTCAGTTAAATGATCTGAAATTCTGAATTATAACTTTTTTTTGCTGCTAATGTGAAATAAAATTATTACTTTACTAAATAAACGTGACATAATTTGTTACATTTCAGTTTAAATTATATTAAACCATTAACTTCAAGTAATTGCAATTAATTGAACTGATGTCTTTCAGTTAAGCAAATAAGTAAACTAAACATTAATATTTATAAAATAAAATGAATTACATTTTGCTATTTACAGTTTAATTTAATAAATCGTAATATTTAAAAGTTGTCTATCTATTGGAAACTAGTTTTGCTCTTTAAATTAATTTTTATGTTGAAGTCATTACAGACCACACTTTTCTTCTTATTCAATTGAAAATGTTCTTCTACCTGACTAACCATACCAACCTTTTTGTTACGTGTGGAATTGGGACATTTCCAGAAAAATAATTAACAGTCATTCTTACTTCAATCATTTGCAATTTGGAATCTCATTTATTACCAGAAGCGCAATTTTAACTAATGTAAATCAGCGCGATAAAGAGCATTTTAATTGCACGCACTGGCTGTGATTGACGCAATTATAATTATGGCTTAGTTGCAAAATTTATCGCTTCACAATGAAGGTGGGATACGTGTAAAGTACCAATAAACTTTATAAAGAAAATGTCAGTTTTAAGTTCAACTTTATTAAAAATACGTTGAGATCGTTATAAAAAGAATTTAGATTAACTTCAATGAAATTATTAAAATTATTATATGCAAAAATTATTAAATGGAATTAAATTATTAAATAAATTATTAAATCGAATTAAATTATTAAATAGAATTAAAGTATTAAATAGAATTAAATTATTAAATGGAATTAAATTATTAAATGGAATTAAATTATTAAATGAAATTAAATTATTAAATGGAATTAAATTATTAAATGGAATTAAATTATTAAATGGAATTAAATTATTAAATGCAAAAATTTTTAAATGGAATTAAATTATTAAATGGAAAATTAACAGTAATCCTTATGAATTTTATAAGAAACTAATTGAAGGTAGTATGAAATAATTTTATTAAAACTAAAATCTATCATAATAAACGTGACTAAAAATTTAATCAGTCATGCTAGCCAAATTAAAAATGAAACAAATCAGATTTGCACACCTGATTTATTCTAAACATCCTTACATCAGCTGGTAGATATTTTTTTTTAAAAAGCTATATTGCTTTAATAAGATTATGTTAATTAAAATTGATTTTAGAATTGTAGTCCAACTTCACCTTTTACATATATACAGTGATATAATAATATTTCTTTGTACAAAATCATTATTTTCGGCTGTGACTAGTGAGTGCTATAATTAATTTGAAAGTGGGTAATTACTCTTTTCATATTTACAAAAAAATATACCAATAGCATAACTGATCACTCAATAAAAACTGCATATTCTTTCAGACTATAAAGCAGAATTTATTGATCCTTGAACTTCAGAAAATATCTTCATTGATGTTACGTGTATACATTGTTTAGCTCCTTATTTTGATTCCTTGATAAAATTATTCTCAGGATATTAGGATTAATTTCTTTGCGTCTATTATAAGTATTTATTTTTGGTTTTACCAATTTCTTTCTTGTTTTATCGATTTCTTGGACAACGTATTTCACACAATGTTATTGTATATTTCGTATATATTTTTGTATATTCTGTTTTTTTCTCAAAATGTAGTTCTAGCCATTAAACTTTTGACCTTTATCTTTATTAAATGATTTTCAGTTTCGTTGCTACAATTTATGCAAGTTACGCATCCTGAACAATTTCTTTCTTTTTTTTAATTTTTTCATGGTCCTGAATGTGAGACACTTAAGGGTTTATGTATACTAATGCTATGATGGTTTTTTTGTACAATTTGCATGTAGCGAACACTATTGTAAATTATCTTTATTAAATGATTTTCAGTTTCGTTACTACAATTCATGCACATTATGGATCCTTAACAATTTCTTTCTTTTTTTTAATTTTTTCAGGGTCCTGAATGTGAGACACTTAAGGGTTTATGTATACTAAGGCTATGATGGTTTTGTTATACAATTTGCATGTAGCGAGCACTATTGTAAATTTTGTTGTGCAGAATGGTCGTGTTTCTACTTAATTTGTACTCAGTTTTCCTAAGTTCCAATGTATTGGTTATATATATATTAGGTTGGTGTATAATTATCAGGCGTTTCTTTGATGTGCTATATTTTAATAAAAATGCACAATATTTTATAAATTTATGAATGAAAATATCCTTCTACTTTTAGGTTATAAAAATGTGTGTCGTTAATCATAGTAATATTATGCTGTACCACTGTGAGAAAGCATGGAAAGTAGAGTAGTTAGATAATTATGCACCAACCCTATATATATATATACAATATTCAGCAGCAGAAATAATGCACAGGCAAGTTCTAAAATAAAACAGCTGATTGGTTCCACAGAGTAAGAAAGAACAAAATGCAAACATATCGTTTGAAGTAATTCTACCTTCAAACATCAGTTGGCAAGAAAATCATTATAGCAGCTTCTTTAGACGGAAGGCAACGACTCACAGGAATAGAAATAACATATCGAATTTCAAATATATAATCGATATATATGAATTCCCTCCTACTAAGCATTGATATTAATGTCGTGAAAGGAGTCTAGAAAAAGGAGAATTGATTTCATTAAAGAAAAAGACTTTTATTTGAATAATAGAGAATACAACACAGCCTAAGGCTTAAAAAATAAATTAAATAGAAGAGGTATCTCACTGTCTTTGCTTTAAGTATTAATTTTATTAAAGAATTTTACAAGACTTCTGTAGCACGTGAGTTAAGAATTTACTTTTGAAACAGTACAATTGAATTTCATTTTTATGTATGGCACGCGGAATAAATTCAATATAAATTATAATGAAATTCGGAGATAAATTGAGATACTTTCTAGAAGCTACTGAGTTTTAGGGGAAAATGTTCTTCCTAAAGACTCTTAAAATTTGCCATCAGGATATAAAGAGCAATAATAACATTAGAAATGAAAGTAGAGATTTAATTAAATACTATGCTTTTTTACTTTTTTACTTTAAAAAGAAATTGAACAAGTTAATATATATGTATATACATATAGTAAAACTAATAAAACTTTATATATACAACATATATTACATAAATTTAATTTAATACATATCATATTTTAATAATTTGATCAGATTATTGCATATGAATCTTGACACTGAATTTACTAAAGAAAAGGACCATCAACTTCCTAAATACAAGAATTACATGAAAAAACCGTATTAGCTCGATTATTTTGAGTATCTTTATTACATTTTTAAATTACTTATACAACATATATTACATAAATTTAATTTAATATAGGTCCTATTTAAATAATTTGGTCAAATATTTGCATATGAATCTTGACATTGAATTTACTAAAGAAAATGAACATCAAATTCGTATGTACAAGAATTCCCATGAAAATTCCTCGTTAACTCGATTATTTTGACGATATTTTATTACTTTTTTAATTCTAAAAATTAAATTTACTTAAAATAATCTTTATATTATAGGACTCAATTATTGAGAATATTTTTTTAAATAAATTACGTGAATCATTACTTAAGCTCAAGTAATTAATATCCATATTTAATTAGCAGCACTAGCAATTAATAAGTACATATACTTCGTACTTTAAATATTTATGAAGCTATCATTAACTATTAATTATTTTTAATTTAAGATGGGGAATTATGAGAAAGAAATTAACTGTGCATTTTCAGTTGTAGAAAAAGGCAGTGGATAAAGACTCCAAGCTTATTTGCTAACTTAATTAATTTATGAATTATAAAAAGAATAATTATTTCCAGAGACATTAAGTAATTTAAAATGAAATTATTTATAAATTTTTCATTTTAATCACTATTAAGATAGTTTTGCATTATTCTTTGGGTATTTTAAATTATAACATTATAAATTTACGCAAACAAATCTACGTTTAGCTTAGAAAATTAAAAATACACACATAATCAATTAGTTCATGATCACAATTTATTTCAAAAGAAAAGGTTAAGTTTGAATATTAAAAATTCTAATATAAAATAATGAATACATGAAATCTCATATTCTGTTAAATTATTTTATTATGGAACAAGTACCAAAGAAATTTCATAAAGGTGAAAAGTTTTAAAATTCAACTAATAAAATTTTTTATGAATATTAATAAGTCTGTAAAAATAATGTTTAATTATTTTGTTATACTAGGCTATTAAACAACTTTCTACTCAATATAAATTAAATGCAAACAAAATGTGTCTTGTTTTCTGTTAGTTATGTATTATTCTCATAATTAAAAGTTGTAATTGACGACATTTACATCAATTGCTACATCATTTAAACATAATCTAGGATATACATTTTATTGAAATTGAATACAATATTTTATTCTCCTTTTTTAAATTCCAACTATTAGTTCACATTCTCCCTATATATAGCTTGTTCAAATATTCAATCGTTCATAAAATACTTTTTATTCACCGACTCAATATCAAATACATTTTTTTGAACTTGTAGTGGATGACACTTGATGTTAGTACAGCGTTTTCAAATATTAATTCATAAATTAAATTAAATTAATAAATTTTAGTTTTTTTTTATATTTAAATTACGTGTATCTAATAATAGATAGCACCAGATGTAAGAGGAAAATTTCAACTTTATTTGTAAAGGACTTTTCTGCAATATAATGAAAAAAAAGTAGGAACTGACTTAAAATTTTTTTTCTGTATTACTTAAAAATGTATAAGATATCATAATCTTAATGTATAAGATATCATAATCTTAATGTATAAGATATCATAATTTTAATTTACATAAGTGAGAAAGTGATAAGAAAAGTATGTTTATTGTTGGATGAATATGCAGGGAACTTCGAAGTAATTATTAATTATTTAGGCGATGATATTTAAAAACCTTTAATAAATAAATAATTTTTTAACTTTATGTTTTTTTTAAATTAGCAATTCAATTTTGCAATTAGCAATTTTGAAGCAATATAAATAAATAATTAAGAAGTAATGACTAATAAATCCTTTCAGAATGTTGTGTTTTTGATAGGTACACGTTAAATTTTGTTTAAACAAAGATATTTGATCTCAGGCAAAATAAACAGTGATGTTTCCCGAGTTCCATATAAATAGAATTAAGTGGTTTTTACCAGGATTATCGATTTATTATCATTTTTCAAATAACTTCATTCGAGATTTTCCCACTTAAAATTGAAAATAATAATCTTTATTTCAAGTGCTAATGCAAAAATAATTGATATAAAAACGAAAGATGGAAATACTCCTGAAACAAGCATGCTACAGAAGAAAGCAAAAACATTGATGCTACATTGACATTGATGCTTCGAATAAACATTGACATTGATGCTTCGAATAAACATTGACGCTACATTGACATTGATGCTTCGAATAAGCATTGATGCTACATTGACATTGATGCTTCGAATAAACATTGACGATTCCCGAGTTCTATATAAATAGAATTAAGTGGTTTTTAGCAGGATTATCAATTTATTAGAAATCATTTTTCAAATAACTTTATTCGAGATTTTCCCACTTAAAATAGAAAATAATAACCTTTATTTCAAGTGTTAATGCAAAAACAATTGATATAAAAACGAAAGATGGAAATACACCTGAAACAAGCATGCTACAGTAGAAAACAAAAAAGCTTTCCCCTAGAACAACATTTATTGTTGCATAATCTAACGCCTCTTCTAACCTTTTGTATGAAACGGAATTTCTCATTCGGGAGTATACCGAATTCAATCCCATAGAGTTCATATGGTGGGACTCTACACGATTCTATCCCCAAAATTGAAGTAGATTTGATTACGATAGGATCAAAACAAGCGAAAGGATCTGGAATAATATTCAAGAATACTATATTCTCTTCCTCAAAATTGGTTTTGCTTCTTTTCTATAGATCGGGAAAAGAGCTTTGTTTTTTGGGAAGGAAAACAAAGACTATCACAAATGGTGCGAAGTTTTATGTTTAGAAACATGCAATATTCGTGTCATATTTTCGTAAACAATTATCTTTATTATTTATTTTAAATATTGCATTTACATTTCTATTAAGAATAGTTCAAAATGCAATTATACCAATGTGAAATTTGTATCAATGCATGGGTTATATATGAATATATTAATATATTATATCTAAGATAGATAGATATAGATATGGATATAATATATTACTATATATCTATCCATGTATATATATTTATATATATATATAGAGAGAGAGAGAGAGAGATGGATAGATAAATATATTTTGCTAGTTTCTGTGATTGACAGTTTTCCTTGTAAATAATATCATGATTAGAAGGACTAACTTAATATAAAATGTTATAGAATTACTAGACGTTTAAACATTATTTTATTATTATTTTACTTCTATACCGATTTACACGGCTTATGTTTTCTATTGCCCTGCATGCGAATGATTCTAAATCAGGAATGTACTAGGCTAAATAGATAGGCTGATTTTTATCTTGTGGAACATATGCCCATTTTGCTTTAAAAATATAATCGAATATTTTTTGAAAGAATAGCATAATTTATGAAAGATTCCCAAATTTTTGTGAAAATAATCTTTTAATAATTTAAAAATTTTTTTTTAACTAATCTAATCTTTTTAAAAATTATCTTTCATGAAAGATTAAAACGGAGAACCTGATCAAGTTTTGTTTAGCATAAAAATAAACATTTAAATACCAGAAATATTTTTATTTTATTATTTTTATTTTTATTTTTAAATATTTTTATTTTTCTTTAAATTAGAAAATTATATCTTCGTCAATAACATGTTAGCGTGGATATTATTAACATCTTTTTTATTTTGATAATATTTATAGCCCAAAATATGCTCAACAAAGTAGGTGTGACTATTTCTAAATAATTCATTAAAATGCACAAGGAAATTTAAATCAAACCATATTTATAAACAAATATTTTAGACATATATATAAAAAAATCAATCGATAAAAACCATTTGATAATCACTTTAGCAAAATACAAAACTAATACTAAAACAAAACCCTCATTAGATAATTGTATACGTTAATAAGTTATAAGTAAAATCTTTCTTTTCTTTTCACTATATTATATATTTTATTTTCATTAGATATAAAAAGATGAATATGACGTTGCAGTGAATAAATGCATTTATGTATCCCTGTTTTAATTTTTTTTTTTGTCATGGTGTTTAGAATTTATAAATTTTCCAATACGTTTGACTAAAAAAGGTTTATTCACAGAAATGGCTTATGTATTTTTTATTTTATTTTATTTTTTTTATTTTGTCTGGATTTAGGTTGTGTTGTTAAATTTATTCTGATCTTTATTTCCAGTGAATCAGTTATAGTGAATATTTCGGCAAAATGGCAAAAGAATTGCCCATATAAATATAGCAAATACTCTTTTTTTTACAAACAGAAAAGTACTTCTAGATTGCTGATACAAATACTTTAAACATATAACTTTTGAAAGCGACATATAAAATTTCTTACAGTATTTGCAAAATTCATATAATTTTACTTTTTGAAGATAAAATAACAAACCCATGGTAGAGGGGGACACCAACAAATCAATAGAGAACAGCCTGAGATAGAGGGTAGCAGTTTGGGCCTTGCTATTCTACAAGTTCTTTTAAAGTCACGCTAGTAGCATTTGTGTGATTTATTTATTTATTTTACACAGATTCCCAAACGTGGGGATACGATATACGTGATAAAAACTGAATTTAGTTTTTCGTAAACAAAATAAAATATACCTGAAAATCAAATTCATATATATTTTTAAATTATTCTCAAGACATGAATTGTGTAATTAAAGATTAAGTATTATGATTAATCTGGAAGAATTGACAAATAATTTTTCGTTTGAACTAAATAATAGACAAAACACTCCCAACACATAAAAATAAAATGTTTAACCAAAATAAATAAGAAAAATGATAAATTTAAACATATGGGATGTAAATATGCAATTTGAATACAAATACCGTTACTTTTCCATCTTGTATAAAAACATTAATTGGGGTACATTTTATTTTAAAAAACTTAATATGTAGCGCAGAAGTGTTTACCATATGCCGTGATTTTATCAGTAAAAAATATAACTAATTTAAATCGAAAATTATAAGTTACTCATCAAAACATTATTCAATGGGTATATTCTATTGGCTGCAATACAGAATATATGAACTATCAGAGTATAAATTTAAAATTCATATAAATTTTTTTCAGATTTAAAACTGATTTTTGCGTCATATATTCATGCTGTGTCGTTTTTTTTTGTGAATCATTAGTATCATTTCAAATTTGTTTTATTTAAAAAAAAAAAATTAAAAACAATAGTTCATTTTAGTATTATTGAAATTCATATTATTTCATTAAAGGCTTAAATTCATATATATAATAACATATAATAACATAACATGTATAATAACATTCATATATATATAACTGCGAAATTGTACGAACTTTTGTTTTCATGTCCTCTATTTAAACGGATTAGTGATTTATTGAAGAATTACATAAATTAAAAAAATTAAACTGTATGTTAATTGATTTTTGTATTTTGATATTTAAACTAGCTTTATATTTTGTATTTTTATATTTTTAGTATTTTTGTATGTACCTGGCGAACTTGAGCTACATTATATGTTGCATTATAGTTCAAATATTTAAATATTTTTACAGATGCAATGCAATAAATAAAATACTAACTAGGAGAAGTCATGAACTGTCAGTCACCAATTTGATTAAAATTTGTACTAAGGGGTGATCATGACTAGGATGTTTACTTGCCAAAGTGGTACACACCTCTCAAAAATATACCGAGAAAATTTTAAATGTTTTTATTTTGTTAAAGAACTGCTCCAAAAAAACGGTATCTTGGAGCTTTTAACTTAATTGAATATGCCAAATATCCGTAAAGTGAGGTTTCCACTCTCTGAGGATATAAATGTTTTTTCCATTTTTTTCCATGTTTTTCCATTCCTTACTTTACAATTATTGTAAGAAATACAGAAAAATTACATAGATTAATCAGTATTTCGAACTAGAATCATACTTATATATACTACTGTGTCCAAAAAGTAAGACTAGTTTTCAATTTAAATTTCCTGGGGCTTATGGAATTTCACTTTTTTTCTTTTTTAGGTTGATGACACTGTCCTTGACATCTGTGGGAAATTTTAAGTCAAAATATTCATTAGTGCTTGAGTTAAGCTTGGTTTTGTGAGATGCTAAAACTGATTCCGGCTATTTTTGAAATATCTCTTCAATCCACTTGTCAATCGATCTTGTTGTCACTGTCCTTGACATCTGTGTAAAATTTTAAGTCAAAACATTACAAAAATCGCCGAAATCACTTTCAGCATCTCACAAAAATATTAATTAGTGCTTGAGTTACGCTTGATTTTGTGAGATGCTGAAAGTGATTTCAGCGATTTTTGTGCTAACACCCTAAAAAAGAAAAAAAATTGAAATACCATATGTCCTGGGAAATTTAAATTGAAAACTGGTCTTACTATTTAGACACAGTAGTACATACAAAATTCAGATGTAGAAAATATCTTCTTGGAGGGATTTTTAAAGTTTAGCTGGCTCTCATCTTTTAAAAAAAAAAAAAAACAAGCAGTATGATGTTAAGGAGACATGTTATTAAATAAATTCTAACTGTAAACAATCAGCTAAATTTATCTAATTAAGCGAACAGTAAATGAACCTGTCACTTCTTCTTCGAAGTAGTTAATCCCAGTTGACACTCTAAACGACCAATCCGTTATTAGAATAAAAGATTGGGAACATAAATACACATAATATTTTTAGTAAATTATCTACAACAAAAGCTTTTATTTAAAACGGAAAATGTTCATAAAGTTTGACAAATAATTCAATATATTCTGCATGCATATACATTTATCATGTATTATCTGTTTACCTGGCTTTCACCAAATATTTTTTTTAATCAAACAGGAGAATGAATAAAAGAAGAATATATGTAACGTAAAATTGAAGCAATTTTATTGACAGGTATTTAAATATGTGTATGCGAAGTATAAGAAAAACTCACATTCATTATAGCAAAACTAAATGAATTTAGCAAAACACCTGATTATCAGCAACAGTTTTAGTTTCACTTCCAGTTACGAGTAAAAATATATTCTTCGGCGAACATCTTTGAGCAAGCAATGTAAAGCTGTCCATGGGAAAAACATAGTAACCTCAATTTAACTCCGCAGAACTAAATAGACTGCCCCTGTGACTTGTTGATCTTGATCGCGAACGCAAGTCTCACTGGAAATTGCAATCTCTTAAGGCTATAAAGGAGATAATATTGGGAAACAGGTGGGTAAACTGCTTCTTTTTGCTCTGCGATGGACGACACCGGATTACCAAATTCAGAAAGCAGCTTTTCTTGAAAGAAGACTACCACTAATATAGTTTTTTCAATCTGCAATAAATTGTCAAATAGTAGTAGAAATTGTCAAAATAACTAATTCGAACAAAACAACATTCCCACTATTTAAATCGGGAAAGAAAACTCTCCTACCTGACTGATCCAGCATTACTACAATACTGTTAACAAAGAGTTATTTCTGAGGAAAGAGAAATACTTGCGACTAGCTAAGTTACTAGAAGAAAATTCCTTCTTTTTTCAATTCCTTTTATTAGTTCACACTCTCCCTATATATATCTTGCTCAAAATTTCTGTCGTCAATAAAATACTTTTTATTCATCCACTCAAGTTCTAATACATTTTTTTGAACTTGTATGAAACTTTTATGAACTTTTTTTGGATGACACTTGATGTTAATACCGTTTTTTCAAATATTAATTCATTAATTAAATTTAATTAATTAATTATATATTTTTTTAGATTTAAGTTGCATGTATCTACCAATAGATGGCGCCAGATGTAAGAGGAAAATTTCAACTTAAAAAGTAGGAATTGATTTTAAAATTTTTTTTATATTACTTGTTATAGTGACCCTGCAATGATGATCGTTGAACTATTTTTAAATTAGTTGACGGGGGTCTGCTGAATAGTCGCTCTTCCGGAATGTGATCCGGCGAAGCCCAGCTACAGAAAATCAAATATTTTTAATTTTTATTCATTGAATTAAAATTTTCATGAATATATCCATTATCTTAAAATTTATAACTTGCTTTAGTTTTTTTATATTTCCTATTAAATTCTATTTTTCAATTCCTACTATTAGTTCACACTCTCCCTATGTATATCATGTTCAAATTTTTAATCGTTAATAAAATATTTTTTATTCATCCACTGAAGTTCAAATACATTTTTTTTAACTTGTAGTGGATGACACTTGATGTTAATACAGTTTTTTCAAATTTTAATTCCTTAATTAAATTTAATTAATTAATTTTAGTTTTATTTAGATTTAAGTTGCATCTAATAATAGATGGCACCAGATGTTAGAGGAAAATTTTAACTTTATTTGTAAAGCACTTTTCTGCAATATAGTGAAAAAGAAGTAGGAATTGACTTTATTTATTTATTTATTTATTTATTTTTTTTTTTTGTATTACTTGCTTACGAAAACTCTCATGAAAAGATAATCCGTAAGAATTTCTTCGAGATTTCGATGTTAGTTTTGATTAAGTTTTGCTATGAAAAAAATGTGAAACGTATACAAGAATTAAGTGGAAATTAGAAAATAAAATATAAACAAGTCTTTATAACAGAATATTTGAAAAGAAACAAAAATATATTTAAAATTTTACAATCGCAAAATTGAATATATGAAACAATTGACTTAAATTAAACTTTTTTATCAATTTACTTTAAATGAAGGGAATTTCAAATTCATTCTCAAGGTGATGCCCGATAGTAGGAAATGATTTTGATTGATTAAAAAAAAACTAAATTGAAGATGTTAGTAATTCTTTAATTAGACATAGTGTTAAAGAATAATAACTTAATAAGTAATTAACTTAATAATTTAATTAGTAATTATTTGATTAGGCATAATGTTAAGGAATAATAACTTAAGAGAAAAAAAATTTAAATTCTCAGTGTCATAATTTTTAATATATATATATATACATATATATATATATATATATATATATATATATATATATGCATTTATAAATAGATAATTTAGATTACAAAAAGGTGGACTATACGATTCATATTTTATGTTTAATTTCCTATAACTATGTAAAATAATGAATGCATTAAATAACTTATTTTATTCCTAAAATTTGATAAATAATGTATAGTTATTTGGATTTATTAATTTACTACAAATTAAGACATCCGTGCAATTTTAAAAAACAGAACGACTTGGAAATGGCAAACTAAATAAATAAAAATCAAATATAAATGAGTAAATAGGTAATATACTTTAATAATGCTTATAATAGTTACCAATTTTCACCTATGCCTCTATCGAGGCAATTAATTGTATTCAGATGTCTTTTTATTTAATTTTATTAAATAACATGTTGACAGAAATTCTTGATATATTCTTGAAGTCTAGACATTTAATTTATCGAATTTTATTCAATTATATATTATGGTTCTTGACTATTTGAAATACCAACATGGTTCTCACATTTTATTAAAATACATTTTTAATCGAAATGCAGTTTCCATGGCGAATGAAATATAATTTGGTATGTTTGAAATGCAAGTTTGTCTGTAATTGAAAGAAATTTGTCAATTGAAACGGCAATCTTTGAATTGAAACAATCTTTTTGAAATCTTATATACCTATCTCCAGGAAAGGAATAACTGCGTTTTGAAGCATGCAAATTCTTTTTCAAAGCAATTATTTATATTTCAGTTTTTCTAGAGTAAAATTTACACAACATTGTTTAATAGAACAAATCATTTTACTATCATAAAATATGTCCAACACAGGTGAAAAGCATTTTATAATTATTTTTGTTTATATTATAGAATTTTTTAAAGTTTACTTTCAAATAGAGTTTCAAGTTTATTTGGAACATATTCTTAGAATTTAATCAAACTGTTAAACAATTTTAAAATGATTCTACAAAAAACTATTGTATTATTTTTATTTTAATAAAATTATTAAAAAAATTCTTAGATATCTATAAATTTTAAAATTAAACATAAATTCTTTGCAATAAATAAAAGTTTAAATATAAATTTTATGTGATTTAGATGCGAAATTACAATGTTGCTAGAAAAAAAATTATTTGGACCACATTTGCTATTGTGTTTTAATCTAATAAATGTGTATAACATTTCAAAAAAATTTGCAACTACCAAAATCCAAAAAAAACAAATATAATTCACATTGATCAGGGAATATATACCTTCTTGTATTTGATATTCCTTTGGAATCTATATTCGATATAAACTATTTTTCACTACAAAAATCTACAAAATTGAATTTTTATCATTAAATTCAAAATTCAAAAAAATAAATCTATAAATAAGCCATTATAATTTTAATATTTCTAAGATTTGCTAATCAAAACTGATAAGGAATAACTTTAAATGCGTATTAAAATATGCATGAAAATTGAAATCATTTTGCATGATTAATCAAGATCGATTATCGACATATATTTTTTTTTAAATTATCGAATTATTGAAATTAAGGGGAAACAAAATGTCTTTTTCTTTCCCCTTTCTTTTTTTAAGAACCGCGAATGAAAATATTGAAAAAAAAATTTAGTCTTATCATTTGCTTTTGCTTTTGTTTATCATGGTAGGAAGAGGTTTTAGGTTGATTGTTTATCGAAAAATGGAAACTCAACTAGTGATCATAAATATAGAACTTCCATTTTTAAAATGTCTGTTCAATGAGGCTATGTTAGTCGCATTTTTCATGTCCTTTTGCTTTACTTTACTTTTGATTTTTAAAAAAAAAATATTTTCAAGTATGGGATCATTATTGACTCTCGTCCTCAAATCTACAATCGATTTTCAGACTTTCTTACATTGCAGTCTATAAATAAAGTCTATCAAACAGAATATATAATTATTTTTAAGCACATGTTAAATTTGTCGCTCTATTTTAGAATTTAAAATCAATAGAATTTTATATATAAAAAATGAAGTGCATTATAAAATATGATGGTTTATTCAGCTGTCAGATGTATAAAATCAGATGTTAGTTAGTTTATCAGATGCTATATAAAATCAGATGTTAGTTAGTTTATCAGATGCTATATAAAAAAAACAGATGTTAGTTAGTTTATCAGAGGTTATATAAACTTATGTTAGTTAATTTACCAAATGCTATATAAAATTAGATGTTAGTTAATTAATCAGATGTTATATAAAACTAGATGTTAGTTAGTTTATCAGATGTTATATAAATTCAGATGTTAGTTGGTTTATCAGATGTTATATAAAATTAGATGTTAGTTAGTTTATCAGATGTTATATAAATTCAGATGTTAGTCAGTTTATCAGATGTTATATAAAATTAGATGTTATATAAAATTAGATGTTAAATAGTTTATCAGATGTTATATAAATTCAGATGTTAGTTAGTTTATCAGATGTTAGATAAAATTTTAACAATGTATTGTCTTAATTTCTAATTTCTTGCAATATAATTATAAAAATAATAAATAATAAATAAATAATAATAATGATAAAATAAATAAAATATAAATATAATATAATAATAAATATATAATAATAAAATATATAAAAACAATTATTACTTCTTTTAAAACATGAAATAGGTTAATTTAACAATTTTTTTCCTCTTTCAGTATTGCTTCATGTAATGTTTGATATTTCATTTTTATTATAAAACCCGGTTCTATATTTATATAAAATTAATAAGATATACTATATTACATGGATATAAAATATCAAGAGATGAAAGGAAAATCATATATGCTGTATTGTAAAAGGGATATTTTTAGCATTAATAACCCCTTTTTTTATTCTAATTCGATTATTTTAATTACTTTGTTAATTTGTGTTACAATAATAAAATATGTTTTAAGATGTTGAAAAATTAATATTTAAATTAGTTGTTAAATGATTTGTTAATCTATAAAAAGTTGTTTAATAATTAAATAGTTCTTATATGAATAAATATGTTTTTCAGAAAATGTATTAATATTTTATGCTCAAAATTCTATTACCATAAACAGAATATAAAAAGATGATTTACACAAGTCATTTAATTGAACTATACATTTATGTTTTTGTCATAAAATTGTATTTTAATTACTGAATTCTAAATCATTTGCTATATTTCCTTCCAGCAATAAAATACATTGAAAACATTGACTAAACTTCTGTTTTCTCAATATATTAGGTAAAACATTATTTTAATCACAGTAAAAAGTTTTTTGCAATAAAATCATGAGTTAACAAATTTTATTATTTTTTAAAGTAAATTTATCATATAGAATAAAAGCATGGTTATAAGAAATTAAGCGGCAGAAAGAAAAATAAATGCATGGTTATCGCTAAAAGAATATTTAAAAAGTTGTTTTAATGGTTTAATTTTCTTTTCAAATTTTTCTGATTTTTTATTTAGCATTTAACTTACTTTAGTTTACATATTTTAATACATACATATACGTTGGTTAATATATATTAAATTTAAAATATACATAATTAATTATCTGCCTATTTATAATTATAATTCATTGTATCCAGTTTAATAATTTTTTAGTTTAATGAATAATTGCACTATAAATATTTTTAATTTAAAAAAATAAATCAAAAACTGTTAAAATATTTTCTGTGAATATATTTAACTGCTTTTATTTATTATGTTTTAAATAAAAAGTGTATTTTTAAGTAAAAAGATAATTTTAATGGTTTCTAACACTATTCGAAAATCGAAGAAATTATCTTAATAATATTCTTAAGAATACAAATATATTATATATTATTAAAAATATAGTAATATGTATATAATGTTCTTAAGAATACAAATATATTCGCAGTTTTCAAATAATTCTTATTTAAATAAGTTTCCTTATAACTCTGTGTAAAGTGTCATGAATTAGAAAGTAGTTTGGCGGGAAAAGATAATTTTAATGGTTTCTAACGCTCTTCGAAAATCGAAGAAATCCTGAAGCAGATAAACATCTCAGAAAAACGAAAGTAAAAAAAAAAAAGTTACAAAAAAAAAAAAATGAAGTCAATATTTACCTAGGATTCTGCGAGAAATTTTTCATCGTTTACATCTATGCTCTATTAACTCACGAAATTTTTTTTAAAAAAAAAGCCTTTTAGGGAATTCATTTTTCCTTCGAAAACTTCTTTTCAAACTTTGGCTCGATTATATAAATAAAATGTACTTAACTTTCAAAATGAATCGAATTCCTTTTTTCTATTCATGCCACTGAAAGTGATGCACTTGAGATTCTATAATGGACACGCCGCTACATTTTATAAAAAAAATATACTTTTTTTTTATTTCAAACGAAATTAGATCGATAAAAAGCTAAAATTTTAACAAATTCTACGTATATTCTTTGCATTTTTTTTCTTACTGGAAGCTTCTTAAAGAAAGCAATTAATTTTATCCTTTAGATTGGTAAGCGCTTATGAATTGAACTGTTACGATTTAAATTCATTTCTTTCACTACTTTTATTCAGTATTAATTCTAATATCTTAAAATTACTTTTGTTAATAGTTTATTAATTGATTTTTCTAAGTGAATTAATTTTTCAGAAAGTTAAATGATAGTGATTAAATTCATTATTTTCTCACAACACAGATATTTAATAGAAGATTAAAATGTTTCGTCAAATTCCTTTTATGCATACAAAAGACATTGGTACAAAAGATGTTTAAATAGACAACTTCATAAACATGAAATCAAATCTTCTTACAATTGAAAGAAAATATGTTTTGAAATATTGAAAATTAGAGCTTTAATGAATATTATAAGGGTACTAAAATATTCGAAATGGAAAAAAGATGTTTATTAACTCATTAAGGTTGGAATTGGATGCTTATTAATGGTGAAGTTTCAATTTACTTTGAATGTTTGTGGTATAAAATTTCGTCTTACGTTCAACTCATCTGTAAATTAAATGACAAATTATAATGCAAGAATATTTAATTTCGAAGAAACTCAATTTTGCTTTTAAAGTAGCAAAAGGTAGCAGAAACTCATGCATTGTTTTGCTACAACACTTAACGAATTCATTAACTAATTCTATTCAACGTTAAGTAAAGATGAATAGAATTGGGATAGGATTAGGCTGAATAGGAATTATTATATTAAATCTATTAACATAACCTTTATCTACTGCCAGTGCTCAGAAAACAGTACAAATTAAGAAAGTTTGTAATTTTGTTTAAAAAATTATTTTATTTATACAGCAGTAAGTAAGTAAATTTTAAAACCACTGTCATGTATTACAAAATTTAAAGAACATCGCATTTTAATTTCAGCTAAATTTAATGGATTTAAAATTACGCAAAATACATTTAAAGGCAAAATTTAAACAATGAGACTTTTTCCATTAAAAAAAAATTCAATTATCAAAATTCAAACAATTAGTTTTGTTCTTATAAACTTGTCGATGTTAATTTAGAGTATAATAAAAAAAAATGTGAGCATTACTTTTTAGTAGTCATAATTCAAAAAATACCATAACTGATCTGTTAATCATAAGTGTTTTTCACAATCTAACCTCCACATGAAACTAATTTAAAAATTAATATAAAGTTATAATAATAATTCTAATTAAGTGTTAGTTTAAATTGTGTATTTAATTGTCATTATTCGGCCTCTTTTTTAGTTCTTACTTAGCATTAGATCATGCATATCAATAATATAATCCTTGAAAGGAATGTGTTATACACTGAAGTGACAAAAGTCATGGCATAGCAATATGCAAATTTTCAGATGGCAGTAGCATCGCGTAGAACAGGTATAAATGCGCAGTGCTTTCGCAGAGCTTTCATTTCTGTTCAAGTTATTCATGTGAAGAGGTTTTGACGTGATGATGACCGCACGACGGGAATTAACAGACTTTGAACGCGGAATGTTAGTTGGAGCTAGACGCATGGGTCATGCCATTTCGGAAATCGTTAGGGAATTCAACATTCCCAGATCCACTGTGTCAAGAGTGTGCCGAGAGTATGAAATTTCAGGCATAACATCCCACCATGGACAGCGCAGTGGTCGACCGCCTGCACTTAACGACCGAGACCGGCGACGTCTGCAAAGAGTCGTAAATTCTAACAGACAAGCAACACTGCGTCAAATAACCGCAGAAATCAATGTGGGACGTACAAGGGACTTGTCTGTTAGAACTGTGCGGAGAAATTTGGCTTTCTTGGGCTATTCCAGCAGAAGACCGACTCGAGTGCCTTTACTGACAGAACGACATCGCTTGCAGCGACTCTCGTGGGCACGTGAGCATATCGGTTGGTCCCTAGATGAATGGAGTTCAGTTGGTAAGAGCTGATGGTAGGGTTCGAGTGTGGCGCAGACCCCACGAAGCCATGGACCCAAACTGTCAGCAACGCACTGTTCAAGCTGGTGGTGGCTCCGTAATGGTGTGGGCTGTTTTTTCATGGCATGGACATGGTCCTCTGGTGCGACTGGACCGAACATTGACTGGAAATGCTTATGTTCAGCTACTGGGAGATCACTTGCAGCCATTCAGGGACTTCATGTACCCAAACAACGATGGGATTTTTATGGATGACAATGCGCCATGTCACCGGGCCACAACTGTTCGCGATTGGTTTGAAGAACATTCTGGACAATTCCAACGAATGATCTGGCCACCTAGATCGCCCGACATGAATCCCATCGAGCATTTATGGGACATCATCGAGAGGTCTGTTCGTGCCCAAAATCCTGCACCATCAACGCTTTCACAATTATGGACGTCTATCGAGACAGCATGGCTCAATATTCCTGCAGAAGACTTCCAACGACTTGTTGAGTCCATGCCACGTCGAGTTGCTGCACTTCGCCGGGCGAAAGGAGGGCCGACACGATATTAAGAGGTATCCCATGACTTTTGTCACTTCAGTGTATAGTAATATGTTTTATAAATGAAGAAAGTTCTATCCCTGATTTAATTATCTTATACTTTGAAACTTTATTCCTTTTTGTTAAACATTTCTTAAAATGATCAAAATTAAAACAACATGATCAGAATCTGACAACTATTTATGATAAAATAAAGTACAGCATTCGGATATTTCAAAGATAGGGTAAGTAATTTGATAAATTTCAAAAATAGAATTTTCTTATTTTTATAACTATACGTTTTTAAAAAGTTATTTTATTTATTCAGCAGTAAGTATTACAAAATTTAAAGAATATCTAATTTTAATATGAGCTAATTTTAATGGATTTAAAAATTACTCAAAATGCAATTAAACACAAAATCCAAACAATTAGACTTATGTTTTGTTTTTATAAACTAATAAATTACTAATTCTAATATAAAAAATATTACTAATAAGTATTAAATTATTAAAAAATATTAAAAAAATACTAATGTATTCAATATTACAATATTAAAAAATATTAAAAATATTACAATTTCTAAAAATTAATAAAATATTGCAAAACCTTTATTTCAAAAATTAGAACAGTTTTGTTTATATTGTATGTACTATTAAATAATATTTAAATTTTTACTAAAAGTTATTGCTCAAGGCCTGATTAAGAAGCAAAGATTTTCCATTTAAAAATATTAAACAGCTTCAGAAATTATAATTCTTCATTCTAACTTTAAGTATACACTTTAAAGATAAGTATCAAACAGGATCTCCCCACTAAGAGTAATGGTCTAAGTAACGATTTCATCGAACTGTTAAGCCTTAATTAAGATACTTTAATTTAAAGGATTGTGTGTAGAAAAAAGAAACACCTTTTGCATTTTTCTCCAGTTAACATCAATTAAGACCAAGTCTTTGAAGGAATTTCTTTTAAAAGTTGCTTCATAAGCGTAAGAAAGCAAGTGTAACTTTAGATAATGGGTAATTCCAAAAACAAGGATATACTTTAATAAAAACACAGCAGAAAGTCATTATACCTTTTTTTATTTTGCTTTTATATCGCTTGAAAGATTCGAAATTTTTTCAGTAATTCTGAAGAGAAAAAGCTCATTTACCATTTCTTCTTCTTTTTTTTTTTTTTCTTCTACGTAATATCATTATTTTTTAAAAAGAACCTTTTTCAACTAAATTGTGAGGTAAAATGACGAATTTGTAAGCAACGATCTGAGAAAAAGTAATACGGCAACAGGTTGATTTAAAAAAAAAAGTAAAAAAATAATGGGAACCGTTTTTATTGGAAGATTGCATGACGACCATTTTAAAACATCCGATATCGCAATGAATCGAATGTATAATGTTGATATTATTACATGAATTAAATGTTCTTCTTGAATTCATGTATTGATTGTGTATTATTGTGTATTATTGATGATTGTGCATTATTGTGTATTATTGTGTATTATTGAGTATTTTTGATGATTGTGTATAATTGCGTATTATTGATGTTTGTGTATTATTGTGTATTATTGATGATAATTTAATGTTTATTAACCAATTAATTTACTTAAAATTATATTTTATGCAAATTGAATTTTCTTTGAAAAAATATAATATTCAATAGAACTACAATGACTGGCATTCAAGTTCTTCGATATTGTATATATTCGTTCATTTTATTGCATATATTCGTAACATTACGTGTATTCATTCATTTATTGCACATATGCGCTCACTTTATTGTATATACTCGTAATATTACATGTATTCGTTCATTTATTGCATATGCTCGTTTACTTTATTGCATATATTCGTAATATTGCATAGATTCGTTCATTTTATTGTTTAATGCATGATTTTTCTTTATCAGCCGTAGTTGACCAATTTCACTCCTGAACTATTCAATAAAGTTTTTAAAATACGTTGAACCAATATAAACTGTGTGTATTCTAATCTATACAATGAGGGAATTAGGTGAGGTATAGTGTGACATGTGGAATTTACTTATTACATCAAATGGGCTTTAGGATTTGAAGGGACCAACTAGTATATTGAATTCGTAATATCATTTATTCTCCATGATCTTCTTCTGTCATTGCCACCTTTGCAACTTTTATGAATTTTTTGTAATTTTACACTAAACGTTCTACATTTTATGAATAACTATCCATTCTTTTATGATTTTAAAGAATATATAATGAGGAAAATGAAACAGAATAATATTTCTAAATTTGTTAGTCAATAAGAAATTGAAAATACTTTTCATGAATTATTTTGATATTTTTATCAGAACTTACCCAAAATTTGTAAAAAAAAAAGACGTCACATGATGTGAGTTGTAAACAATTTAAAGCAATATATGTTACAATGAAAAAAATTCTGAAGAACGATAATTACTAAAGGCAATCAGCAATACAACTATTCAGGTTGTATTGCTGATTGCTAATTTTTAATGTTCGTAAAAGTAGAGTATGTACATATTTATACTAATGAAAAAAATTGTTTAATATGTCATCAATATAATAATATCCATAACATAAAATTGTAAACAAATATTTTTTTAAGAAAGATACAGAGGAAACTTTTATTATGTCGCAAAAGTAGATTTAATACACTATTTCCCTTGCTAATATTGTTTAATTAAATGGATGTTACAAAATAACTAATTGTATGAGTTATTTAAAAGTTCTTTCAAATTTTTTCAAAGTTCTGAATTTTATGTTGCGTTGTTGAAATTGGCATAAAAAGTATACAATGCGTCGCTTACTTAATGATTGAGTTATATGACAATGATTTGATTTTCTTCTTCTTTATTGGCGCAACATCCCCATGGTGAGCCAAAGCCGTCTGCCTCCTAGATTTCGAGACAAGAGATTTTTATATACGGGGTAAGTTTGTCCTCCCTACGCTCAACAGTCATATTAGTTTGGGGCCTACGGCTTAAAGCAGATTCCAAACCACTAAAAACAACCATGGCATAAAGCCCCGATTTGATGTTCATAATGCAAAATTGTACATTAAATTACTCTAGAAAATAGAAAAAGCCATAAACTAGTTATAATAGTTATTAAAAGTAAATAAGTTTAGAAAATTTTTACTTACTCTATATGATATTGAATAAAAAAAAATATATATATATATATATATATATATACGAAAAAATATTGGAGTTTTGTATCAATGAAGTTTTATAATGCGAATAGATTTCAAAGATATGCATATGATATAAATATTCAAAACTTTATTATTAGTCGAATAAGTTAATTTAAATTAAAAATTATTATTTTTATTAAAAATATTAAATGTTTGTTTCTATGTAATATTATATTATGAAAAATAAATTAAAATCAATTAACATTTCCAAGAAGCCCTTTAATGTCTACAGATCTGAATTATTTTCCAAGAAATTAAGGACATTCTTTTAAATTAATTTATAAATATCATTCGGCAAAAGTTTTTCTATATTCTCTTAAGTAGTAAAGGTACTACATAAAAGAAGAGTTAATGCAAATGTAAATTTGGCCACTTTTCGCTAGAAATGAATTTAATACCCTTTCCTAGAATTATTATCAGTTCTATGGAAAAGGCTTAGTTCCTAGAATTATAATTAAATAAAGATAAAGAAACGCAAGAGAAGTGGGCGTAGGCTAAATTTGTACATTCTTGGAACAACAATGATAAAGATTGTCAAATTTTTATTTTAGGGAAAACGAGACGGTGTATTTTATTTCAACATAATTCAGTAATTATTTTAAATTTAATGATCTGATTTAATGAATTGAATGATTTTATTAAACAAAATTATTTCGAAAGATTTGAAGAATATTTTATGCGTTTGCTAAGAAAACTGAAATAAGTTACATGACCACTGAGGCCTATTTGTGCATGTTTACTTTAATGAACCGTTATAAGATTTTCTTTTTGTTTGATGATCTAATGGAAATATCTCATTTTTTGCAAGGGGTATTGTAAAAGAACAATATCCATCTCCATGGTAACTATTTTATGCAGACTTAATGATCTTCTATTTTGTTCTTATCTTACCACTCTTTAGGGTTAGTGTCTTCAATCTTTAGTGAATAGTGAGATAATAGTGAGAGATCATATTACCAGACTGAATTTAATCTTTTTGTGTATTAATATTTATAACATGAATTGATATATTTACTTTATAAAATACTTATAAAATATTGGTTTTAAATTCTGATGCATTCTTTTTATTTGTTATCTTATTTTTTTAAGATATGTAGTGAAAATATAAAGAGTAAATATACGATCTAAAAAAATGCTGGCAATTTTCCTTAACATTTTTTTAAAGATATACGTTAAGTAAAATTTAAGTAAAAGTAATTTATTTTCCTTCCCTTGTATCATTTTAAAACTAAAAAAGTTACATATCCAAATATAGTTAAACATTATAATGTTATTTTACTTAGTACATGTAAAAACATTTAATAAATGCAGTTAATACATCCCATAAATTGTATATTTTAATTTGTTAAATAATTCAAAAATATATTTCTTGTTTAAGGTAGATTAAAATCATGTTAAGGTAACTTTTTCATACAAGGAAACCGAGAGAAAGCAATTATTAAGTTATGGATTTTTATACCTCTATTTGAAATAATTATGCATTTAAAACAATTATGTATCGGAAACCAAATAAATAAGTTTAAACATATGCAAAGTTTTTATAATTTTTTTTAACTGAATCATAATGAAGTTTTTAACCTAATCATTTTTCCATCATTTATACATTAAAGGAAAATAGTACAAGGCAAATGATTTCATAAATATAACTACCCTTTGAATATGTTTCATAGGTTGTCTATTAACCTTTTTGTATGTTGTCTATTTTGAATATGTTGGTTTTGTTTATATGTTATTTATTTTGAATTAAAAAGGGATTAAAAAGGGGAAAAGTAAATACCCCAAGTTTGGTTTCCACCTTTATTTATTTAATTCTACTTATTAATCACGATGTCAACTGTTTTTCTTACGTTATTCACTCTAGTTTACCTGAGGAACGTATTGAGTCGTATCGATAAAATCATTTTGATATTTTTGTAATTGACATCATGGCAAGCAACACATCACCATTCAAAAACGATTCTGGCTATTTTCAGCGTCCAGAAGTATTTCTCATACAAATTTTTCTAACTCTTATTTCGTTACATTTATAAAATTTCATAAAATATGTTCATAAAATTTTTCCATCGTTTGTACATTAAAGGAAAATAGTACAAGGTAAATTATTTCATAAATATAAGTATATAGCCCTTTGAATATGTTTGTGTTGTTGATATGTTGTCTTTTAACCCTTTGATATGTTGTCTATTTTGAATTGAAGCAATTCTTAAATATCATGGCAAGCAACATATCACCGTTCAAAAGTGATTCTGGCCATTTTCAATGCCCAGAAGTATTTCACATCCAAATTTTTCTAACTCTTATTTCGTTACATTTATAAAATTTCATAAAATATATTCATAAATTTTTTTCATCATTTGTACATTAAAGGAAAATAGTACAAGGTAAATGATTTCATAAATATAAGTATATAGCCCTTTGAATATGTTTGTGTTGTTGATATGTTGTCTTTTAACCCTTTGATATGTTGTCTATTTTGAATTGAAGCAATTCTTAAATATCATGGCAAGCAACACATCACCGTTCAAAAGTGATTCTGGCCATTTTCAATGCCCAGAAGTATTTCACATCCAAATTTTTCTAACTCTTATTTCGTTACATTTATAAAATTTCATAAAATATATTCATAGATTTTTTTTCATCATTTGTACATTAAAGGAAAATAGTACAAGGTAAATGATTTCATAAATATAAGTATATAGCCCTTTGAATATGTTTGTGTTGTTGATATGTTGTCTTTTAACCCTTTGATATGTTGTCTATTTTGAATTGAAGCAATTCTTAAATATCATGGCAAGCAACACATCACCGTTCAAAAGCGATTCTGGCTATTTTCAATGTCCAGAAGTATTTCTCATAAAAAATTTTCTAACTCTTATTTTGTTACATTTATAAAATTTCATAAAATTTTTCCATCATTTGTACATTAAAGGAAAATAGTACAAGGTAAATTATTTCATAAATATAAGTATATAGCCCTTCGAATATATGATATGTTGTCAATTTTGAAATGAGACATTTCTTAAACATCATGGAAAGCGACACATCACCATTCAAAAGCGATTCGGGCGATTTTCAATGTCCTGAAGTATTTCTCATCCAAATTTTTCTAACCCTTATTTCGTTACATCGGCCTTTCGGTTTCTTGGGACATCCAAAGCAAGAATTTCGTACTTCCGGGGAAGGTGGTCGGATAAAGATTTCGGAAGTATGAAGTGGAAAGGGACACAATAGGTCTTATTTGAAGAGATCGATAAATTGTCTTGTTTCTCAGGACTCAAGAGCTGAAAGCGGTGCCGCCGGTCTTCGGAAGAGAAGGTCATACTGGCGCCTATCTAAAGTGATACTTGATGTATAACATGCGCCTTCACCGATAAAAGGGGATAGTAAATACCCCAAGTTGGGTTTCCACCTTTATTTATTTAATTCAACTTATTAATCACAACAGTGACAACAGTTTTTTCTTACGTTATTGACTCTAGTTTACCTGAGGAATGTATTGAGTTGCATCGATAAAATCATTTTGGTGTTTTTCTAAATTTAATTATGGCATCTACGGTTCTATCATTAATAAATTAAACATATGTTTTTAATAAATATAATTTTTTCAATTAATATTTTTTTAAAAATATGATTTTCAAAATAATTTAAGTGTTTGGTTGTGTCAGTTTATCTTCAAACTTTTTTTAATATTTGGTGGTGTTAGATTATCTTCAAATTTTTTTAAGTATTTGGTGGTGTTAAATTATCTTCAAATTTTTTTAAGTATTTGGTGGTGTTAAATTATCTTCAAAATTAATTTATTGGTGCCTATCTAAAGTGATACTGGATGTATAACATGCGCCTTCACCAATAAAAGGGGATAGTAAATACCCCAAGTTGGGTTTCCACCTTTATTTATTTAATTCAACTTATTAATCACAACAGTGACAACAGTTTTTTCTTACGTTATTGACTGTAGTTTACCTGAGGAATGCATTGAGTTGCATCGATAAAATCATTTTGGTGTTTTTGTAAATTGAATTATGGCACCTACGGTTCTAGCATTGATAAATTAAACATATGTTTAGAATAAATATAACTTTTTTTCCAATAAATATTTTTTTTAAAATATCATATTCAAAATAATTTGAGTGTTTACATTTTTTTTAAAAGTATTTTAGTGGTGTTAGATTATCTACAAATTTTTTTTAAGTATTTGGTGGTGTTAAATTATCTTCCAAATTAATCATTTTTTCACTAAATACTTTTTTAGAAATATCCTTTTCAAAATAATTTAAGTGTTTACATTTTTTTTAAGTATTTGGTAGTGTTAGCTTCTCTTCAAACTTTTTTTTAATATTTGGTGGTGTTAAATTATCTTCAAAAGTAATTTATTGGTGCCTATCCAAAGTGATACTCGATGTATAACATGCGGCTTCATCGATAAAAGGGGATAGTAAATACTCCATGTTTGGTTTCTACCTTTATTTATTTAATTCAACTTATTAGTCCCAACAGTGACAACAGTTTTTTTCTTACGTTATTGACTCTTTTACCTGAGGAATATATTGAGTAGTATCGATAAAATCATTTTGGTATTTTGGTCATACGAAGTATTTGGTATTTGGTATTTTTGGTATTTGGTATTGGTATTTGATACTTGGTATTATTGTCATTTTAATTTATTAATGCTAGAATCATAGGAATTACGGCACCGATGATTCTAGCATTAATAAATTAAACATATGTTTTGAATAAATATCATTTTTTCAATAAATATTTTTTAAAAATTAATTTTCAAAATAATTCAAGTGTTTAAATTTTTTTTTAAGTATTTAGTGGTGTTAGTTTCTCTTCAATTTTTTTTTTTTTTAATATTTGGTGGTGTTAGATTATCTTCACATTTTTTTAAGTATTTCGTGGTGTTAAGTTATCTTCAAAATTAACTTCTAGTTAGTTTATATAAATTATAATATTTGAGGGGGAAATGCATGAAATAAGATTTAATTTTTTTTTCTAATTTGACTTACTGTGATTAGGGATTTTTCTTATTTAGCTCCTATTTTTTTCCCAATCTCCCTATTGAAATTCATTTTCAAAATTTACCAAATACATAATCAAATAATTGATAAAATTATTCTGAAAGTTTATATTAAAAAATTAAAATGAATTTATTAAAAAGTTTTGTTTACAAAAATTACGTGACGTTATTGATAGCGAACAAGTTGAAGTCTCCATACTCCACTTATACGTAAAATTCTTTGTTTGTGGGAGTTATAATAATATTGATCAAAGCCTTGATTCCGACAAGGTACATAATAGGAAGTTCAGTCTATAAGACTTTTTCAAGTGATGGCATTTTAATTAATCGTACTGGATCGATGGCATAGGAATTCAGATTTATAAGACTGAATAAAATGTTAAATTAATTATTTTCATAAATTCAAATTTTACTAATATATTTCAATTTTTTTTCTTCATTATTTAGACTTATTGAGCTTACATTTAATGCCAAAACAGAAAAGCGCAAAATATTTTAATTCATCAATTAATTTTATATAATACATGAATTACTTTCTGACATGAGTGCGTAATACGTTTTCAGTGTTAAAAGTTACAAAATAAAAATTATTAAATACTTTTACGTGACAAAATAGAATTTAGATTTATAACTGAAATGCAATATTTCATAATGAATTCCTTCATATGAACAAATTATAAATTTCAATTCAACAAATATTTATTTTCAATAAGTATTTAAATACATATTTAAAATAAAAATATGAACTGATGCGAATTGTTTTGGTTTTCAAAATTAACTTTTTAGAGCCATGTTAGTTAAATTTTTAATTAATTAAATTTATATTTGAGGTTTCAAGACTAATCTAAATACATGCACAAATATTGAAAACAATAGTCAGCAGCATGTTGAACCAACATGTTCTAATAACTAATCTGTTTAATCTTTTATAAATTAACTGAAAATCCTAAAAATAAAAAAAAACAGGAAAGATTAAATCCAAATATTCGACATAATCGTATTTACAAAATCTAACTAATAGATAATCTATGAAAGGAACGAATCTTTTACTTGAGAATTTAGTTCTCAGAGGATTTTGAAATGACTTTGGTTGGATTACGATCTTTTCGAGTTTGTTATAACTCTTAATTCGTTGACAAAAATTATGTGACGATATTGTTAGTGGCCATGTTGAGGTCTCCGAACCTAACTTTATATATAAAATTCTTGGTTTGTGTGAGTTATAATAATATTGATCAAACCCTTATCCCTGGCAAGGTAGATAATACGAAGCTCAGTACATAAGACGTTTTCTGCTGATGGTATTAGAATTAATAGGATTGAGTCAATGACACAGGAACTCAGATGATGCGACTGAATAAAATGTTAAATTTATTACTTTCATAAATTCAAATTTGATTAATATATTTCAGTTTTTTATTCAATATTTACACTTAGCCTGCATTTTATGCCAAAACAGAAAAGTGCAAAATATTTTAATACATCAATTAATGTCATATAATGCATGGATTTATTCATGTCATAAGTAAGGATTACTCTCTTATTGTTAAAAAGTTACAAAATAAAAATCATTAAATACTTTTATATGACAAACTAGTATTTAGATTTATAACTGAAATGCAGTATTTCACAATATAATTTCATATGAACAAATTATAAATTTCAATTCAACAAATATTTATTTTCAATATATATTTAAATAAATATTTGAGACAAAAATTTACACTGATGCGAATTCTTTTGGTTTTCAAAATTAACCTTTTAGAATCATGTTAGTTAATATTTTAGTTAATTTAATTTTCTACATGAGTTTTCAAAAATTATTTAAATATATACATAAATATTGTGAATAAAATAGTTAATAGCATGTTGAACCAACGTGTTCTAATAGTAATCTGTGTATATTTTATAAACTAACTTTTAAATTAGCAAGGTTTTAGTTATTAAGCTAACTTTTAACTTATTAAGGTTTTTATTTAATCTTTCATGGTTTTCTTATTTTAATGATTTTAACCATAAACTGACTTATTTTTAAGATTTTAATCATGACTTTCTTATTTTTATGATTTTAATTATAAGTTAACTTAATTAAGTTTTGGGTTTAATCTTTCATGGTTTTATGATTTTAATCATAAAAATAAGAAAGCTATGAAAGATTAAATCAAAATCTTAGTCATAATCGTATTTACGAAATCCAACTGATAGATAATCTATGAAAGGCACAAATCTTTTATTTGAGAATTCAGTTCTCTGAGGATTTTGAAATGACTTTGGTTGGATTACGACCCATTCGAGTTTGTTGTAACTCTTAATTCAAACTTACTCAGCCTTGTTAATTAAATTAAACATTTGGGAATCAAGCGTATCATGAGACAATTAAGTGAAAGTCATCAAATGGGTGTAATAAATCTCTTAACTCTTCCTAATTTGATTTAGTGCTGCGAACATCCCAGATTGCAAATCACTGTCTACATGAAATACAAAAAAGAAATCATTAAGAAACTTTTAATTAAAACAATGATCGAAGTTGTATGGAATTAGAATGCCCAAGCATTTCCAAAAATCAAGTAATTTAAAGAGGAAACTTCTTCTTCAGTCTTGAATATTGATTTCGGTGATACGCCAGAGTAGTTCGCTAATTAATCCAAATATTTAGACAGTGATACTTCTTTTTAGAAGAGCTTCAGAAGTTTCAAGTTGGTGATTGCGAATCCTTTTTGTTTTGCCAAAAGCTAATGAAGCATTAAAAATGCAGAGAAAATTCATTGCGTTGAATTTGTTGCTGAGATCGTGTTATTAAAATAAGTTGTTTAAAGTATTATCCCTAAATATACTTCCTATTTTGTTTTTTAATTTGTATCTTTTCATTTTAAATTTCTTTTCAGAAATCTTACTCAAGAATTGCATACATTCTCAATTTGCGAATTGTATTTTTATGATTTTTTTAAAGCGCACCGAAAGTGATTAGGGACCCATTCAAAGAGCCCCGCAGTGTGTAATGAGTAATGATTAATTACAAAGAGCGTCAGACATATACGATCCTTGGAGATGTAAATAAATAAATAATCTTCGCTAATGAACCGGGTTTTATTTAATTAGCTTTTTCATGTTAATGAATTATTAATTTAATCTGTTGGTAAATGTTAAAAAGCGTGTAGAAAATGCATTCTTATTTGAAGATTAATTTAATTTTTGAATAACAATTTAAGTACTTTATCAACTTCCTCGCAAAATTATTTCTCCTTTTTTACTAAACTATTTAAAAAATAGTAACACTGTAGATTTTTAAAAATAAATACTAATAAAATACGAGTCGAAATGTAAAGTAATATGTTATCATCAACTAATATCACCTACCACTCTTCTAAGATGTCAATCAATTTAAAGTTAGGTTTTTAAAAATAATTATTTTTATATTAATATATTCTCCTACAGAATTTTTACCGTGATTTTTTATATATAAGCAAATTTTTAAGCAGTAAAACATTTTATTGCTAGTTAAAATATATTTATGTTTCCTATTGTGGTGATATTTCTTTATTAAAAACAAATCAACTTAGCAATTTTGGGATTAATAAATGTAATAATACAATGTAAACAATGTAAGTTTAGTTAATTAAAAATTCTATTCATGATAAGAAGGCAATTAATATGCGTTAAAATTCATTAAAAATTTCAAAACATTACAAATTAATCGCATGAAATCTAAAAAAAAGAAACCTTTCCATAAAATTTCTTGGAAACAGTAAACAATCCCTTTAAAATTCTAAAATGGGAATACTTAATTAAAATCATGTTTAAACAGAAATGTATTGCTTTAAAAATCTAATGATTTAAGAATATACAATAATGAAAGTGGTTTACTAATTTGTCAAAAAGAGATGACCAAATATGATTAAATTTAAAATGATAATATATCCAATGTTATAATTACATATAATTATATTCAATAAAAAAAAATTCAAAAGTATATTCAATTCAAATATCTAATATACTTTTGAATGCTTACATAATGTAATTACTATACTCTGTGCACAGTAATTATAAGTATCCTATTGTAAACTAAAAAAATCTTGAAAAATTAGGAATCATCGACTTCAAAGCTAACAAACATCCTTTGCTTTCAGAAATCAGCTATATCTAATATTGTGAAATTGAAGAATATACTTTCTAATTTCGAATTCTGCTTTAGAAATCTGATGCTTTAAGAATATACAATAATGAAAGTGGTTTACTAATTTGTCAAAAAGAGATGACCATATATGATTAAATTTAAAATGATAATACATCCAATGTTATAATTACATATAATTATATTCAATAAAAAAAAATTCAAAAGTATATTCAATATACTTTTGAATGTTTACATAATGTAATTACTATACACTGTGCACAGTAATTATGAGTATACTATAGTAAACTAAAAAAAATCATGAAAATTTAGGAATCATCGATTTCAAAGATAACAACCTTTACCATCCTTTTAAAAAAATTCAAAAGTATATTCAATTCAAATATTCAATATACTTTTGAATGTTTACATAATGTAATTACTATACTCTGTGCACGGTAATTATCTTACTGTAAACTAAAAAATTCATGAAAAATTAGGAATCATCGACTTCATCACATCCTTTACTTTCAGAAATCAGCTATATCTAATATTGTGAAATTGAAGAATATACTTTCTAAATTCTAGTCCAAAAAAATTTTATCTAGTTCAGTGTTATGCTTTGAACAGAAACATAGCTGATAAGAGGCAGAGAGAGTTCATTAAAATTTGGAAGCGAAATAGATGCACTTTTCTAATTTGTAAATCTATTTTGTTCCGTTGCTTGTTTAAAATTGTGATTTGAATCTCTGGCAGGAATCCAAGCATTAGAAGATTATCCTTTTTCCTTTCTGAAATTACGTTATTTGTTAAAGTCTGAAAAAAAGCAATGATCGTTCATTTTATAAATTAACTGAATTCATAAAATCACTTTATTAATCCTCATTTATTTATTAATCACTCGGTTTATGTACTTTCGCATCATTACCAATCCTTCGTAATGTAAAATTATGTATTAATTGTTGTCCATTAATGATTTTTACTTTAAATAAAATTACATTCTATATAATTACATGAAAAAAGTACTGTATACATCGGTTAGCTTTGTTCATTATTTTTTTTTTTAATATTCTTTGTCAAATATGCATATGTGGTTGTCTAATGAAATATACACTGGAAAGTGCAATAGTACAGAAAAAGTAAGAAATATTTAAAGCTATAGTGCTTCTCACCAATCTAACAAAAAAAATAGAAAACAATTTTTCAAAAAAGAAAAAATGTATTATAAGACATTTTTAGAAATTTTTTGCAAAAGAAAGTAATATCCCTACATGCATTAAATTACTTTGATAGCTTACATTGAAATTTCCTGTTTGTTTTACGCTATGATAATATGAAAGTAAAGGTTTATGGAAATTGCAGAGAAATAAACGATTTTTCTTAGAAGACAGTGTCAAGAAATATATTGTATGTTAAAAAACAACGTGAACAGAAAATTTAACATTCTCGTAAGCTTCCTAGCTTTTCAATATCAGCTGCAGAGATCTCTTAGACTAAGATTTATATTGCTATAAATGGAAAAAATGACACTGAAGTAGATGCTTTTAACAATAGAAATCATATCCATAACAAGTACAGTAAATCTATATCATGTGTTAAATTTGGAGTTACTTCTCGATGAACGTATAAACAATAATATTTACCATATTAATTTGATTGAATATTTCCTACGGCATTTAATATAACTACTCTAATATACTATAAGTGCAAAAGTAATGTTATCATTAACTCACTCCCTTTTAAATCTAAAGTGTTATTCTGTGTAAACGAATAAATAATATTGTTAATTATTAATTATTAACATGTAAACAAACAAATACTTGCAAATTTAAAATACTTATAGTAACGATAAAAGATAATACAAAATTCCAACTCCCTAATTTCTTAATTTCAATTAATAATATTTTTAGAAATTATCAATCAATTAATCAATTGATCAATCAAATTATCAAATGATATTTTTTTAGAAATTATCAATCAAATAATAAATTGAACAATCAAAATATTAATTGATAACTTTTTAGAAATTATCAATCAATTAATCAATTGTTCAATCAACTTTATCAAATGATAACTTTTTATGAATTATCAATTGAGTTAATTAAAGAAATTTGCTTAAGATTTTTACAACTAAGATCTTTAACATTCGTTTTAATATATGAATAGTAATATATATTTTTAAAAAAAGATATTTTCATTAAAGAAGTTTTAAAAAAATTAATCAAGCTGTAAAAAAACCCTCCCAAAAAATGAAAATTATCCTTTTAAATCACTTTACATAAAAAAATTGACATGATTTCAAAATAATGCATATAAATACGGCAAGTTGTTTCTATTAAGAAATATCAAAATTGTCTGAGGCGTTTGAACTCATGTAGCATCCAAAAAATTTGTAACGAACTTAATCAAATTATCAATTGACATTTTTTTTAGAAATTATCAATCAATTAATCAATAAAATTATCAATGATAACTTTTTAGATATTATAAATCAATTAATCAATTGATCAATCAAAATATTAATTGATAACATTTTTAGAAATTATCAATCAATTAATCAATTGATCTATCAATTCATCAATTGATAACTTTTTTAGAAATTATCTATTGAACAAATTAAAGAAGCTTGCTTAAGATTATTACAACTAAGATCTTTATTAACATTCGTTTTAATATGTGAATAGTAATAAATATTTTAAAAAAATATATTTTAATTAAAGTAGTTTCAAAAAAAATTAATCGAGCTTTAATCAAATTATCAATTGATCAAATTATCAATTGATATTTTTTTAGAAATTATCAATCAAATTATCAATGATAACTTTTTTGATATTATTAATCAATTAATCAATTGATCAATCAAAATATTAATTGATAACTTCGTTAGAAATTATCAATCAATTAATCAATTGTTCAATAAATTGATAAATTGATAACTTTTTTAGAAATTATCAATTGATAACTTTTGTAGAAATTATAAATTGAATTAATTAAAGACGCTTGCTTAAGATTTTTACAATTAAGATCTTTATTAACATTCGTTTTAATATATGAATAGTAATAAATATTTCGAAAAAGTTTTAAAAAAATTAATCAAGCTGTAAAATAAAACCAAAAAAATTGAAAATTATCATTTTAAATCACTTTACTTAAAAAAATTGGACATGATTTAAAAATAATGCATATAAATACAGCAAGTGATTCTATTAAGAAATATCAAAATTGTCTGAGGCGTTTGATCTCACGTAGCATCCAAAAAATGTGTAACGACCTTCTGGTGAAGCACTCATAAAAATTGCTCTTCTACTACCATCTAAAATTAGTGCATCGAAACATTAAATAAAGAAAAGCAAATACCTTCAATAAACATAAAAAAATAAGTAAAAAAAAAAATCAGTTGCGGATTCTAATGGCCATATTTATTAGCAAACTCAGTAACTTCGAAATTCACTGGATTGAATTTTGGGTATTAATTGATTTCCAACATTCAGCAAATGTATTTATGACCTCAAAAAAACTCACAATCAATAAACGTGAGAAAATGAGTCTTATTTGAAACATAAGGATTGTAATAAAAGAGATGGGCATTACTTCAGCTCCGATAACTTTTTAATGGAGTTTCCAATACGTGACTCTATACACCAAAGCGTTTTTCTATGCGAGATGATTCCATGGATACCAAGTCTTTGACCCAAACCGAAGGCTTTACTGCTGTTTGATTCCATTAAAATAATCCTTAAAAGATAAAAACTAAAATGCTCTTTTTTAAAGATATAGAAGTCATTCTTTTTTTAGAAGAAAAACCCTGGTTGAATGGATAGATCATTATATTTGCTAAATTCTTGTTACACCCTTTTTTTTTTAAGTCATTGTTTGGAATAAATGATTTGAAAGCCATTAGGTAGTATCTTCTTTGTCGTATAAATGCATTATTTAATATTTTATGTTTCATATTTGTTGATTCAAATAGAAGACTTTACTGCTGTTTGATTCCATTAAAATAATCCTTAAAAGATAAAACCTTAAATGCTCTTTTTTAAAGATATAGAAGTCATTCTTTTGTTAGAAGAAAAACCCTGGTTGAATGGATAGATCATTATAGTTACTAAATTCTTATTACACACTTTTTTTAAGTCATTGTTTGGAACAAATGATTTGAAAGCCATTAAAGAAAAACAGCTAGTATCTTCTTTGTCGTATAAATGCATTATTTAATAATTTATGTATCATATTTGTTGATTCAAATAGGTGACTTTACTGCTGTTTGATTCCATTAAAATATTCCTTAAAAGATAAAAACTAAAATGCTCTTTTTTAAAGATATAAAAGTTATTCTTTTGTTAGAAGACAAACCCTGGTTGAATGGATAGATCATTATATTTGTTAAATTCTTGTTACACACTTTTTTTGAGTCATTGTTTGAAACAAATGATTTGAAAGCCATTAAAGAAAAACAGCTAATATCTTTTTTGTCTTATAAATGCATTATTTACTAATTTATGTTTCATATTTGTTGATTCAAATAGGATCTCATTTATTTCCATACATAAATTGGATAAATTGAATTTGATTGAGTTTATTTTATCTTAGCTTCAAAAAAATGTGAGATAAAAAATAACGATATACAGTAAAAGGTATTTTTTTTCAATATAAATAATTATTAATCAATGAGAAATAACAGAAATAATTGTTTTGATTCACCAAAATTAGATTACTTTTATAAATTCACATGATTTAACTTCAAAATATTATTATCTGTAAGCAAATATATAATAACATTGTTAATTATTAATTCTAAGCACGTATAACAAATAAATACTTTCAAATTTAAAATAGTTACAGAAACGATAAAAGATAATACACAATTTCAACTCACTAGCTTCTTAGTTACAATTGATATTGTTTTAGAAAAAAATTGATTTATTTTAAAATTTATTCGTTACTAGTATTTCATTTTTTTAAACATTACTAATTATTTACTTACGCGAAGTTTTTGGCTGAGTTTAATATTATGTAATGTAAAAAAATTATATTAAATTATTATTTGTTTCAAATTTTGTGTTATGAATTATAAATTTTTTTTCCAAATATGTCATGATTTTTCAAAGTTTTAAAGGAAACTTGATTATTTAGTTTATATTTACACTTATTTTTTTATTATATTTATTTTATTATTTAATTCTGATGAAATAAATAAAAAAAATATTTAAAGAAAACATGAGGCTATGTAGCTAACTGACGAATAAAAATATGTTTTCCTAAATATTCAATTTAGACAACAAAAAACGAGTGTTATTAAGTTTAATTTGTTGATCTTTATTAATTAAAAAGATAGAATAGGAATTCACGAAATATATAATGTTATTAACTCTAAATTTTATATTGTTTGCTCTTACAGTACTTTAAAATAAAATTTCCATGCATTTAACAAAAAATATTAAAATATTTTGATATTGTTGATATTGCTTATATGTAGAGTAGTTTGTATAATTTGGCAATAAGAATTGTTTTAGTTTATTATTCTCGTTTTCATATTTCTGGGACATTTTCTATCAAGATTTCAGAACAATCTCAGATTTATATTTAGTCTGGCTTTGAATCGTCTTGTGACAGGTTTTCTCAAACATACCTTTCAAACATTTTTCTATAAGGACATAGACGTAAACATCACTTTAGAAAATGATTTGACCATTTCCCCAGTGTATGCAAGGTACCAAGTTTTGGTTGAGTATTGCAATAACAACAAAAGCTTGAGTGACAATAGATAGAACGAATAAAAGTGTCCCGGAAAAATGTATCGGTAGTGAAATTGAAATAGGTAGCAGGAAGAGATTGATTCTTTACAATGGTGTAAAATGTAACACGATTTGAAATTCTTTCAATAGTGTTACGTAAAGACGAAGCATAATTTTATTATGCCCTAATTTTTATTTTGTCATTTTTTTTCAGAATTGCATTCAGTGTTGCATGCGTACTACATTTACTTTTGAATGGTGAATGTCGAAATAAAAACATGGCGCAACATTTTGTATTCATTTTAGCATTGTGCAAACAATTTATTTATCTCTCACAAAAATGTATGCTCTGAATAATCCGTCCACTATTTATAAAACATTTGGAATCGTGAGAATTGTGGATTCTTATTTAAGCTTTACTTCTAGTATATTTAACTTTTTTTGAGTTATAAAGTTAATCAAAAGTCAAAATAAAATTTTTAAAATTCACATGTATAATTGAACTGTAAGAAATTTGCAAAACTAATTTAAGTCGAAAAAAAATTCGACAGTTTGTTTCTACCTAAACATATACTTTACTAGTTATTTTAAAGTAATTCTAACCCTTCTTAGCTACTTTGAAGCAGTTTTATATGCTTGTGAAATTCAAATTAAAGTTATGCCCATATTGCCACAGCACGGACAAAAGTGTTTGGATCATTTTCAAAATATTAGTTTGCATTTTCTAGATATTTTAAGAATATATTTACCTAAGTAAACTTTGATAACCACAGAAACTGAGAATTTGACTTAATATGGTATTGTTAATGTCTAATATGGCATCACATATAATATGATTTGATGTCTGTTAAAATAGTACGGGATATGAATCTTCCATCTTCCATGGCAACAAATATTGCTTAGTTTTATTCTATGTGATAACATAGATGATCCAGAAAAAGAAATAAGACTTGTTCTTAATCCAGTCCTCTGTTGGCTAGAAAAGATATACGCATCATCATCTTAGAACGAACCTAATCCTAATGACTGTTTCTGAGGAAAGATCAACAGAAATACAACGAATCTTTCGCAGAATCATTTGATGGAAGACAAAATCAGCAGATATTTAATGATAAGGACTAGACAGAATTTCTCGAACTTCGAGTTGTCTTTCGGGATTCCTCAATACAAAAGGGACTCGTTGCTTTTTCTTTGCGCCTGATTCGATTTTCAGCATTTTCTGTTTCATTACTTAATGCCCATTGTGAATTATTAATACACTTTCCTTCCAATTGAGAAAAAATTCTCTGTAATTCTAAATATATCGACAGTGAATTTAATTTAACAATACTGCCACTGCTTTATTCAAGAAAGGATCCAATGGCTTCTGAAATTAAGAAAAGTAATTTCGTTTAGTATATTGAATTTTCTTCTTGGAAATTTTCTTGGTATTTATTTTTCAGAACACATTTATATATTTTGCATCTAATCTCACTTTCTGTTTCTGGACTTTTGTAAGCGAAGTTATTAAACTGTTCTTCAGATACAGGTTCAGGTTTAAACTTAACTCATAATTATAACACAAGTATTAAAAAAGGCATTCTACAGCTATTTTACATACACTATTATGCTAACAGCATATATAAATGTAATTTTCTTCTAAATACTTTTTATAATGTTATGGAAAATGTAGTCTCATGTTAATGACATAAATATGTTTTGTAATTTTTAGGATATTTAGAGCATAATTAATCATTGGACTTTTCACTCACCAAAATAAGATTCATAAAATAGAAGTTAATCTGTTTCATTATATTTCCTGTCAAACTATAAGGATTCAATAGAAATGATATATTATTTATACCATTCTACGAACTTTAATACAAGAGACAAAATAATTTTTTGAACATTAAGTTAACATAGTATACCTGCAAGACATAAACCTTTCCCAAAAGTTTAAACTACGTAAAACAATTGCTGGAAGGAAAATTACAATAACATGTATTTATTTTGTCTACCAGAAAACAAATGCTATTAAAATAAAATAGTTTGCTTTTATGCTTTTTAAAGAGACTAAAAGTTTGATTTTAGACTTGTAATCAAATCATTGAAAGCAAAACTGAACATACTTAACATTGTAACGAAAAAATAATCTTAATTAATAGCCTTCCGTATTTTTAAACGTTTTGATACTAATTCAATCAAATTGTTGAAAGAAACCTTTCAAACGAATACTGCTTAATATAACATACAATGCTAAAAGCTAGATCCCAAAAATCGAATCACACATGTAATTGTATTTAACAACATCCCTCTACTCTCATCTAGGGCCATCTGGTTTTGTATTGATTGTACTGATGTAAGTTAATTAATCTCGTTATTTAGAATGATTACCAAATAAGCAGATTAACACCTGAATTGTTGTACCTCTTCCCAGATTACTAGGCACATCCAACAGGAAATTTTCGGCCGCTCAAATATGCTCAGGGACATTTGATAAGCCATTTCCGAACTTGAAATCTCTATCAACTATTTAAACATTTTAAGCTACTGCTGTGTCCAACAAATTAAGACCAGTTTTCAATTTACATTTCCCGGGCAATTTCAATTTTTTTTTTTTTTTTTAGGTTGTTGGAACTGTCCTTGACATCTGTGTGAAATTTGATGTCAAAATATTCATTAGTGTTTGAGTTATGCATGGCTTCGTGAGACGCTAAAAGTGATTCCGGCGATTTTTGAAATGTCTGAATTAATTGAGGAAAGAACCTGCATTCAATTTTGTTTGCGGAAACGAATAGAATGTTGCAGAAAACATTCGGTGAGCAAACTATATCGCAAATAAATGTTTAGATGTGGTATAAACAGTTCAAGGAAGGCAGAGAACGCGTTGAAAGCGAAGAGCCCTCTGGCCGACCCTCAACTTGAAACTGATGGTAATTGAATACATTCTAAATTATAATATATGCACATATAGTACATAACTGCTATATCTGTATGTCATTGTTGAATTCTTCATAATAACTATTTATCTTTCTTTTTATTCCATTTGTAAAATATTTATTTTATTTTAAAAAGACTTTATTACATAGAAAGTAAATTTCCTTATTTACAAAATCTGAATTTTTACATAGGAAAAGAATGTCTAAGCTATTTGTATACTTAAATTATCTTCAAACAACTTACTTTATAATAACTGCTTTGAAGAATGAGTTAATACAAAGGAGATCGTGAAATATTATTAAGCGTTGATAAATGGGTTTTTCAGTTGGTGTTTTACTCCTGGTACGGCAAGCAAATGGGAACCAACTGTCCTCAAAAATTCTTCTGAGTGATATTATTTTCCACATACATTTTTTTAGGGAACAATATTCACATACCGAGATGTTTTTCTTACTATATATATATTTCTTGTTAATGTGTCAGATGATGGTGAAGTCTGTGTCCTTTAATAAGAAAAAAAACATCCAAACAACTTCATTATATTTTTATTTTTCTGTTTCCCAAAGAACAAACATATACGGTTATACAGATTTTTTGATAGTAGTGATGCTAATCAACTTTGTTATTAAATTAATATGCATTGGAATATTTACTCAACATTTGGCTATTGGCTAATATATATTCGTGACAGTTGATAATAATAATTGCAGATATAAAACATTGAGCCATACTTTTTTTTGCCTACTTCTTATGATGTCCTATTTACCAATTTTGCATGGTCGTACTGAAATTCTAATGTTTTGTTTTAAGAAAATACAGTCACTGAAACCCCATCGTTTCTTTAAATAAACTTTTTGAATCTTACACATAAATTTGGAATAAAACCTAATTTTAAACATGTTCTTTATAATTAGTTGCAGCATAATTTAGAAGTATATAGTACAATCGATACAGCACAGATTGCTGTACATTTAAGATATACAGCAATCTACTTAAATCAATACAGCAATAAATTTCTTGAATCTTACACTTACATTTTGAATAAAACCTAATTTTAAACATGTTCCTTATAATTAACTGTAGCATAATTTAGAAGTATGTAGTATAATCGATACAGCACAGATTGCTGTACATTTAAGATATACAGCAATCTACTTAAATCAATACAGCAATAAATTTCTTGAATCTTACACTTACATTTTGAATAAAACCTAATTTTAAACATGTTCCTTATAATTAACTGTAGCATAATTTAGAAGTATGTAGTATAATCGATACAGCACAGATTGCTGTACATTTAAGATATACAGCAATCTACTTAATCCACTTGAATCAATACATCAATAAATTACTTGAATCTTACACATAAATTTTGAATAAAATTTAATTCTAAACATGTTCCTTATAATTAACTGTAGCATAATTTAGAAGTATGTAGTATAATCGATACAGCACAGATTGCTGTACATTTAAGATATACAGTAATCGGTTCATCTTAAATGTACAGCAATCTGTGCTCTATTGATTATACTACATACTTCTAAATTATGCTGCAGTTAATTATAAAGAACATGTTATCCGGTAATACAGCAATCTGTGCTGCATCGAATATACTACGTACTTCTAAATTATGTACGTATCAAATACATAATAAGTTAATAATACTTTTAGAAGGTAAAGTACACAACACTGAATTTCAAAAATACATTATTTTAAAAGTTTTTTTTCATTATAATTTTGTTTGAATAACTCATATTACTTCCTAATATAAAAACAAGTTTAAGCGTCCCTTATGTAAAAGAAAAGTGCAAAATATTTTTACAAAATAAATGTTTCTGTAGCTGATTGGATAAAATAAGTAAAATCAGCCAGTATATTGTATTATTCTTTCGGAAGCGGAAGAATCACTTAAGAATTTAACAAAGCTTGCGATGGTCCAATTAGGATAAAAGTATAGGAGAAAGAGAAAAGACTTTAGACATTTTGATCTATTTATTTGTAATTTGTAAGAAAAGCTTTTTGGTTTTTAGATAAACACAGGAATTGATTCAATATATATTATTAAACTTTACTTTAGAGAGTTCTTTAAATTTTAAATATAAGTACTAATAAATAATTGGAAATGATTTGCATGTTAGTAATATTATAAATGGAAAGAAATTTAATACATTATGATATTTTCAAAAAGAAATACATTAATTCAAACACATTACGAAGATATTTTTATTCTACCAAAAAGGAAAACTGTATGAAATTAAAAAAAATATTTTTAGTTATCACAAAATATATATTCTGTTGTTTATCATAAATAGAAAAAAGACATATTAATGTCTTTTTCTAAACTCCCATGAAGGCCTCGAAGATGAAATAGTGGCCCGAAGTTCAGATATGAAGATGAAGAATACATTACTTGGCTACTAAGCAATCATGTGATCAAATTCAATTAATAAATTTAATGAAGTCACACCATTTAGTAAATAATTTTGTTTTGTATTTTTCCACTTATATATAAATGTACAAAAATAAAAATTCCCCTTGTGTTAATCCATTAATGGAATACTCATTAATAACTTCTTAATTAAAAACTTCTGAATAAAAAAATTCTCTCATAATATGTATTTTTTATTTTGCCTATTGACGAGAGAATAGTGAATGCAACATATATTTTAATTTTTCATTTTGACTTTAATAAGAAGCATAAACCAAGATCTGCGTGTTTGTATTTTTGATACAGATTTTTTTTTGTTTTGCAAGTAGCAATTTTAGTTTGTTAATATGCAAGTAGCGTTGCTGTATTGCATATTTGACATTTCGTAAGACAATCGTTTTATTTATTAAATAAAAATATTATTGTTGAAACATACAATAAAAGCTTCAAAAGTGATTAGTTCTCATAAAATCATTGAAAACAGGACGAAAAATAATGCAAATGACTTTAAAATGCAGACTTGCTTTCCAGTTCAATTCATTGATGCAAAGGGTTAATGAGTAATTAATTCAAGGGATTATTACTTTGATATTTTTAAATATTTTAAAATAACAACTTATTAAGTAAATTGATGACTGTACAATAATTTTTTACACACATTTGATAAATAAAAGTAATATTTATTACGCTAATTTATCAAAGGATAATTATGTTATAAATATTTTTAAAGTATTTGAATTTTTAAATAAAACGTAAGAACATTTATATTTATTCTAAGCAATATTTTATTATAAAACCAATTTTAATAAACATAAAAACCAATTACCTTAAGAATTAATTCTTACAACTATTTCTCAAATTTTGCTAGCACAGATTATTTTCCAGTAGTGAAGAATGCTTATTTGGCAAAAGAAAATGTTAAGAGAAATTTAACAATGATAACTGTATAAAAAAAATTTTGAAGCCCTGAATTGTTTTTGTTTTCTTTTAGAACAATATGTTTCACTTAGTTGACAAAACAAGAGTTGTCATTTAAACAGAAATTAAGTTTTTATCTGAGACATATTTTATAAGTAATAATAGTTATTTTATTCAAACTTGCACTCTTTTGCCTCGGGATATTTTAGTTCCATTCCAATTCTTTCTTTTCAGATCAAGTCTCGATTGGAAATAGCGAGCGTTAGCAAATTTAGAAGGTAAAATGACTTCTGGTGCTCAGAAAGTGATTTTCATTCAACTTTCGAAACTTTTGAAAGTCAGCTGATATTAACGGAGCATATAGATAAATGGCTTACTACGGGAATCGCCATACTTATTTAACTATTTATTGTTAACGGTGAATAAAGTCGCTGAAATTAATACATCCCTTGGAGGAAATAATATCAATATATATTTGAATGATTTTAGAGAATTAAGTTTCCTCCAGATTTCAAATTTTAATTCCAGAATATTTTTATAAATAACAGCAATGAAATAAAATATTGCACATTATGCTGAAACAGTAAATAGTGGCCTTATGGCCAATTGTTAGCGCTCTGGCCTTCAGTACCAAACTTTAGTACGTACGTACTTTTCAGTACTTTCCTATTCAGTACCAAACTTTGGTACCACACGCTTCAAATCTTGAAGATGGCATGAATGTTCGTTAGTGGATCGGAATCCACGTTAAACAGTAGGTTCCGTTCTAATTAGCCTAAAGTGTGCACAAAATAACCGTAGAATGACAAACCAAGCCGAAACGGTAAATATTTGATAGAATAAAAAATTGATTACAGTACATAATTTTTTCATAGATATATTTGATATAAAGACTTGAAATAAAAACACTCAATTTTAAAAATAAATATTAAATTTTCATAAAAACATATTTTCTTAGAACTCGATTCAAAACAGCGAGCATTAGCAAATTTGGAAAGTAAAATGACTTCTGGTGCTCAGAAAGTCGCTGAAATTAATACGTCCCTTGGAGGAAATAAAATCAATATATATTTGAATGGTTTTAGAGAATTAAGTTTCCTGCAGATTTCAAATTTTAATTCCAGAATCATTTTATAAATAAACGCAATGAAATAAAAATATTGCAAATTTTGCTGAAACGGTAAATAGTGGCCTTATGGCCAATTGTTAGCGCTCTGGCCTTCGGTAGCACACTTTAGTAAGTACTTTTCATACTTTAATATTTTCCTTTTCAGTACCACACTTTGGTATCACACGCATGGCATGAATGTTTGTTAGTGGTTCGGAATCCACGTTAAACAGTAGGTCCCGGTCGAATTAGCCTAAAGTGTGCACAATATAACCGTAGAGCGACAAACCAAGCCGAAACGGTAAATATTTCATTGAATAGGAAATTGATTGCAATACATAATTTTTTCGTAGGACTTTACTTTAATATAAAGACTATAAAAACACCCAATCTTTGATATAAAGACTATAAAAACACCCAATTTACTAATACATATTCAAATTCATTAAAACATATTTTCTTAAAACTCATATCAATTGATTTTAAAATTTTTAACTTTTAAATATGTTATTATTGTTAACGATGAATAAAGTCTCTGAAACTAATACGTCCCTTAGAGGTAGTAACATCGATATATATTTGAATGATTTTAAAGAATTGAGTTTTCTAAAGATTTCAAATTTTAACTCCAGAATCATTTTATAAATAAACACAATGGAAAACTTTGTTGAAACGGTAAATATTTCATTGAATAGGAAACTGATTAAACTACATAATTTTTTCCATATATATATATTTTATTATAAAGACTGGGAAATAAAAACACTCAATTTACTAATACATATTCAATTTCATACAAACGTTTACAATTTCACAAAATAATTTCTTTAGAACTCTTATCAATCGACTGCAAAATTTTTATACTTTTAAAAACGTTAAATTTGCGTAAAATGTTTATATGCGAATATTTTTTAATGTCTATTTAATAAATATTCAAAAGTTTTTATTTAGCAAATATTTAATTAACATTTAGAATGATATTAATATGAAACAAATATTGTTTTTCTTATTGAGAAAAATATTTTTTTTTAAATTTAAAATTAAAATCCATCTACTACGGTTACCTTATTAATTCACCGAAAGAAAAGAATTTCTGAGGAAAGTGACAGCTCTTGGAAATCAGAACTAGTTGCATATGGGGGGAGATAAATCTACAGGAAACGACAGCTATGATCGATAAGATTAGTTATCTACTCTACCCTTAAACATCTTCAATCGCTTCCGCCTACTGAATTGAAATGAGTCTTCAATTATACGTAGGTAATGTATTTTCCTTATCAGGCATCGGAAGCTTTAGATATGGTAACCAATTCGTGTTTCTTGTTGAAAGTTCCTTGAATAAACAAGGGCATAGACAATGAACCACAAGCAATGTACTTTTTTTATGAACTATTTTTTTCTATATTACATTTACTAGATGAACTATAGATTTGAATTCACGTAAATTCATCATCAATCACTGTCAGCACTTTTCTTTCTAAAAGGTTGCCATTTGCGTAACCGAAAAAATTTATTCATGAACTTTTGAAACTTAAAAATTTAAATGATGAATGTAATTTTCGCTGACTAATAAATTTACTATGTGGATCAGTAATCAAATTTTGTACTTTCTTTTTAGATTCATTTGTTTCAGCTGAAAAAGTAAATGATTTTAAAAACAATTAATTGCTATCACATATCCTTAAGTTGTTTTGTGAAACATACCGTTTCCCATATTTTATATCCTTTCTGGTTTAAACTCAGATTTTTCTATTTGTATTTATGATTGTAATTTTCGCTGGCTAACGAATCTACTATGTGGATAAATAATCAAACTTTATGCTTCCTTTTTAGGTTAATTTGTATCAGGTGAATCAAGTAAATGGTTTTAAAAACAATTAATTGCGATCAGATACGCTTAAGTTATTTCGGGAAACATATCGTTTCACATATCCTTCCTGGTTTAAAATCAGATATTTTCTACTTTCTATCAATGAAAATTCAAGAATTTCTTCATATACTTTATGCATAGCAGCTATGACTCCTAAGCCAACAAAAAAGGATATAAAAATAATGGGATCCATTTCGCATCGCCGAGTACAATTTTAAATGTGGTTACAATGTGGTATATTTACCCCCTTGGGCACCAAGGAGAATTTTGTGAAGCGTCAAATAAATTAAAAGCAGGGTATGTATTTTTATTGCAAATATCTTGGTTCAAAAAGAAAATCTAGCAAAGTCATTGATCTAAATAAAGATTCCTATCATCGTGGACAGAGTATAGTTGAAAGAAGTTTGATAAAATCACTCGGGAACGGCTGTCACTTCGTATTCCATATCACAACCTTCGATAAATTTATTATTCTACAGACGCTTTAAAACTATGATCGCTTCAAACGATGAAAAATTCACAAATGTGTTTCTTTATTAAAGCCTTCTTCGAAAAATAATAAAGATTTTTTTTTTATCTGAGCAAATGGCAAACATTGAAAACTAAGTTCAATATCTTAAATTACAATACCGAATGAATGTTAATCTAAAGGGCAACTCTGTCCTCAACGTAAAAAAATAATACAAGCATTGAAAGAAATCCATGAAATAATATCGTTACAAACCTTTTGAGAATTGATATTAAAAAGACCAAGCAAAATAAAAAAAATGACAATTAATTATGATCACATACCCTTAAGTTATTTTGTGAAGCATACTGTCTCTCATATTTTATATCCTTCCTGATTTTAAATCAGATATTTACTACTTTCTGTAAATGAGAATTCAAGAATATCTGCATATACTCTATGCATTGCTGTTATGACTCATATGCTAATAAAAAAGGAAAAAAAAATAATATGGTTCATTTCATATCGCCGAGTACAATTTTAAATGTGGTTACAATATGGTATAGGAGAATTTTGTGAAGCGTCAAATAAATTGGAAACAAGGTATATATTTTTATAGGAAAGATCTTGGTTCAAAAAGAAAATCTAGCAAAGTCATTGATCTAAATAAAGATTCTTATCATCGGGGACAGAGTAGAGTTGAATGGAGTTTGATAAAATCACTCGGGGACGGCTGTCACTTCGTATTCCGTATCACAATCTTCGATAAATTTATTATTCTAGAGACGCTTTAAAGTGAAACTATGACCGTTTCAAACAATGAAAAATTCACAAATGTGTTTCTTTATTAAAGAATTCTTTGAAAAATAATAAAGATTTTCTTTTATCTGCGCAAATGGCAAACAATGAACACTATGTTCAATACCTTAAATTACAATACAGAATAGGTGTTAATCTAAAGTGGTAAAACTGTCATCAACGAAACAAAATAATGAAGAGAGAGATTGAATAAAAAGTAATTGAATTTTGAGAATTGATATTAAAAAGACCAAGCAAAATAAAAAATGACAAACAATTAATTATGATCACATATCCGTACGCCATTTTGTGAAGCATAACGTCTCTCATATTTTATTTCCTTCCTGATTTTAAATCAGATATTTTCCACTTTCTGTAAATGAAAATTCAAGAATTTCTGCATATACTTGATACATAAGAGTTACGACTCCTATGCCAATAAAAAAGAATACAAAAATAATATGATCCATTTCGCATCGCATAGTACAATTTTAAATGTGGTTACAATGTGGTATACCTACTACTTGGGCACCAAAGAGAATTTTGTGAAGCATCAAATGAATTGCAAACAAGGTATCTATTTTTATAGCAAAGATCTTGGTTCAAAAAGAAAATCTATCAAAGTCATTGATCTAAATAAAGATTCTTACCATCGTGGACAGAGTAGAGTTGAATTGAGTTTGATAAAATCACTCGGGGACGGCTGTCACTTCGTATTCCGTATCACAACCTTCTATAAATTTATTTTTCTTGATGAGCTTTGAAGTGATACTATGATCGCTTCAAATGATGAAAAATTCGCAAATGTGTTTTTTTATTAAAGAATTCTTTGAAAAATAATGAAGATTTTCTTTTATCTGATCAAATGGTAAACAATGAACACTATGTTCAATACCTTAAATTACAATACGAAATCGGTGTTAATCTAAAGTGGCAACAATGTCATCAACGTAAGAAAATAATGCAAGCATTGAAGAAAAGCAATAAAATAATACCGTTACAAACCTTTTGAAAATTGATATTAAAAATACCAAGAAAATAAAAAATTACAAACAATTAATTATGATCCCATATCCTTAGGTCATTTTGTGAAGCATACTGTCTCTCATATTTTATATCCTTCCTGATTTTAAATCAGATATTTTCTACTTTCTGTAAATGAAAATTCAAGAATTTCTGCATGTACTCTATGCGTTGCTGTTATGACTCTTATGCTAATAAAAAAGGAAACAAAAATGATATGGTTCATTTCATATCGCCGAGTGCAATTTTAAATGTGGTTACAATATGGTATATCTATCCCCTTGGCACCAAGGATAATTTTGTGAAGCGTCAAATAAATTGGAAACAAGGTATGTATTTTTATAACAAAGATCTTGGTTCAAAAAGAAAATCTAGCAAAGTCATTGATCTAAATAAAGATTCTTATCATCGTGGACAGAGTAGAGTTGAATGGAGTTTGATAAAATCACTCGGGGACGGCTGTCACTTCGTATTCCGTATCACAATCTTCGATGAATTTATTATTCTACAGACGCTTTAAAGTGAAACCATGACCGTTTCAAACAATGAAAAATTCGCAAATGTGTTTCTTTATTAAAGAATTCTTTGAAAAATAATAAAGGTTTTTCTTTTATCTGAACAAATGGCAAACAATGAAAACAAAGTTCAATATCTTAAATTACAATACCGAATCGATGTTAATCTAAAGTGGCAATGCTGTCATCAGCGCAAAAAAATAATACGCATTGAAAGAAATCCATGAAATAATATCGTTACAAAGATATTAAAAAGACCCAGCAAAATAAAAATAAAAAAATGACAAAATGTCAATTTACTGAAATGTTTGTAGTTTAATAAAAAGAACTTGAGATGTAATTTTTACTTTATTCTTCTCAACGTCTTTGGAGTTATTGATTTAAAGAATTATTTTACTTTTTTGTATTTTATTTTTATTTGGTTCACGAGGACGAAGAATTGGAAGAAAATTTGTTTTAAAAAAATAATTATGCTTGGATATTACAACTTAAAAATTCAGAAATTTTTTTATCATTAAAAATAAATAATTGAAAGTTAATTCTCTAATGGATTACAAATTGAAAAATAATGCAAAATTGTTGTGCATTTAATTTGTATAATTCATTATATTTAAAGGCATAAAAATGAATTATTTTCCTCCTAACAATGTATATTAAATTTTAAAAAGTTTAAAGTTTGTTTTAAATCATGAATGTTGCTCTTTTATATTTTTTTTCAGCATGTTTTTTTAATTAAGTTTTATTAAAATAAACGGTGTAAAATGTATTGAATTTAAATTCGTTAAAAATTATATATGCTTTGAAATGTTACCAAGTTATTATAAATCTCACGAACTGTAAATAATTCATAAGATTTGTCTACAACTAAGATATAAATTCTTTCTTTCAGATAATGTAAAATTGTAATATGTAAATAATGCAAAATTTCTGTCAAATAATGCAAATTTGGCTTCAAAAATTTATTCAAATTTGAAAGTATTCTAAATCACCAAGTAATCTTCTAATTATAGATTCAATGACACAATTTATATTAAAAAATAGTAATATTAATTTAACATAAATTTAATGAATTGTAAATGATTCATAAGATTTGTCTAGAACTAAGATATAAATTTTTCATTCAAATAATGCAAAATTGTAATAAGTAAATAATGCAAATTTGGCGTCAAAAACTTATTCAAATTTAAAGATATTCTAAATGACCAAGCAATCTTCTAATTATAGATTCAATGACACATTTTATATTTTAAAAAATCAAAAATTTTACCCATCTTACATTGAAAGAATATAAATTTGGAAGTATTAATCCCGGTTTTCATTGCTGCCAAAGTTAGTTAAAGCTACTGTCCTGTGTATCACATATATCTTATAACGAAACTTGAATCACTACAAATATACTGTTGTGTTAACATGGTGAACTATTAAACATAACTTAAATAAAATTGAAAATATTATGCTTAAATTGTTATTAATTATTAAAATATCCCAATGGAAAGCAACTTATCTACATAAATTTACATCAAGTACTATTACCTGTATTTCATGCAGAAATTCCGTCATAAATTTTTGAATCTAACATAAAATTATGAATGCATTGCAAAAACCCATCTAGACGAATGGTCTTCGAGATATTCGAGCTTTGTTGCTTTTAAAAGAATTTCAGATGATGATTTTGCAATGCACAAGGTACAGGATCACTATTACATCTTGGCCACAGGAAGCTTTAGCTTGAGAAAAGGATTCAGTATCAAATATAAAAATACCGTTCTACTAGACTTGTCCAAAGCATTTTAAAAATTAATGTGTTAACACCTGAGTTCTATGCAGGCATCCCAACCATTCTAAAATATTGCTTTGAAATTTAATAGAAACCAAAATATGTTTCTTTCAAATTGAAGTGACGACATTTATTGTATTTGAGCACCAAACAAGAAATTTAATTTTCCTCATTGTGAGTTACAAAGAAACGCAAATAACGAGTACATCCAAATCCCGCAATAAACCAAAAAGGATTTTCTTAATGGCTGAATTTCTCCTAAAAGACCATCTTTCCTGTTTAAATGCTATCAGAACAGATACTAGCTTATTTTTATCTGTATAATAACTTTAAAATTTATATTTTTTTGCTCTTAAATGTCCACTTTATTTCTCCTCGCAGTCGCAAACTTATACTTGAGAAACTTATAAATTCACCGATTCATGAAGAAAAGAAAAGTATAAAACAAAATCAAAAGCTTATATCACGAGCTCGCCAGGATCCATTTTGTTAGCTATAACGTGAGTTGGGGTTTTCACTATATGCCATCTCTGCATTATTTTTTCTTTTATAGCTTTCGAAAACGAATGACCATCAATTTCACGCCTTCATCTCTTTAGTTCAATGGTCCTTCCATTTACTCATTCCCATATATATATATATATATATATATATATATATACCTATATATATATTGTCAGGTTTACATTTTGGGTTGAAACGAATGTCTTTTTTTTATTCGCAAGAGAATAACTCTATTAGTTGTGTCTTCAAATGCTATTTCGAAGTTGTTTTAGTTGTTAAACTACTGCTGGAGAGTATTGCTTTTTTATCTAAGTTTTACGACGCTGTATGTTTTGTATTCCTTTGAGTATTTGATCCCTTTTGTAAACTTTGAGTAAGCTAAAATCTATGTCTCTCTTTACCATTATTTTCTTATTCCTCTTGCTTTGTACTTCCTGTGTCACTTTTGCTGAGCAGCATTGAAGAGCCACGCGTTGTAATCATTTAGTGATGTTCTGGCTTTTATCACTTCTACGTGGTGGGCAATTAAGTGGATACGCAACATTAAATCTTTTTTATAAGAGCAATTAAAGCTTCTTGCTGTGAGAAAAACAAAGAGTTCCTAGGTGAAAGTGATTTTTCTTCTTTAGCATTATATCTTTTTCAGCGAATAAATAACGAAGATATAAACTTGATCAAATTCGTACAAATTGTAGAAATTTGTACATAAAATTAACAACCAGTTTTTTGATATTGAAAGGTCTATAGTAATGAAACTCCTAAACCAAAGATATTATTTTTTTAGGTTAAAGTAGTTAGTACTACGATGCTGTAATTTATAATTAAGTATTAATCGAAATCATTATATAATGATTATGAATTTCATTTACCAATAATTCATTTAATGTAGTTAACATTTTTAACAAATTGTTAAAGAAATTTCAATACATTATTTAACTAAGAATTCTGCTTATTTGTAAATCATCATTTTAAGCATTGCTTTAATTTTTTTTATTTTTATATTTGTAAAATATAAAGTTCACATTTAAAAGTATCTACACTTTTAATTATACATTAAGAATAATAAAAAAGAGATTTATCTTTTAAATTAGAAATTATATATTTAATTTACCAATAATTTATTTAATACAGTTAACATTTTTATCAAATTGTTGAAGAAATTTCAATATATTTTTTAACTAAGAATTTTGCTTATTTGTAAATCATCTTTTTAAATTTCTTTATTTTAATATTTGTAAAATATAAAATTCACATTTCTAAGTATCTACATTTTAAAATAGCGTACTGCTTTTTTATCATTTAAACTGGCTGTATCAGTACATTCTAAAATTGTAGAAATTAAACAATATGCATTGAAAAAAATGCTCTCAATTAATCTATGCAATAAATGCTTAATTAATGAACTTCAATTTATTAATTAGAGGCTTGATGCAGAAATAAAGATATTACTAATGAATAAAGCTAATATATAATTAAATGAGTAGGATCTTATTTTATGAAGAAATCCACTTAGCATGCACCTTTGATGGCTTCAAAAACTCTCAGTCAACTACTGTGTGATTCAAAGGATGCTTGAACATAATTTAGATAAAAATTATGCTCTCAATCAAAGCTATAAAGAATCGATTACAGTCACCTTTCAATAAATAAAGAATTAATGAGCATAAAGTTGGAAGCTTTCAAAAATAATGTTTTTTTATTAGAGAAAGGAGATACAAGTTTGTAAATTAATATTATAGTTCAGGCAGAGTTCATGTTTAAAAATATATTCTATCAGACAGTCTTAAACATGATCCTTATACAAACATGAGCTCTTCCACAAACTTAAAATATTTATTTAATATTGTTTTTAAAAATAATAAGATTAGAGGGGGATTTTTATTAAGAAAATAGCAAGAGATATAGTATAAATGTATAGTTAAGAGTTGAAAATTGAAAATATAAACGAAGGCTTATAAATATTTTAATAAAACAGAATAATTATCTGAAAAAATGCAATAAAATAAATACAGAAAGAAAGAAAATTAATTAAAAGTTGTTCTGAAAAGATTTAAAGAACTACTAGATTAGAGTGTGAAACTGCCTTATCTACTCAATCGGATCTTTCATCAAGAAAACTGCCAGACTAACAATCGAGACAATAAATAATAATAATAAAAATGTTATAGAAATTGAAGAAATTAAAAATGTATTTATTTCTTAGTGACAGATATATCTTATTTAATATAGCATTCCCTATATAAAAACAGAACACTGTGAATAAAGGTTCTACAAGATGAAGACAATGGAGAATAAGATAAATAAATTCTTAAAAAGATCTTAATTACATAAAATTGCAGAGAATTTATAAAATAACAGACTACTTTGTCTATTAAAGTAGTTTATGTCCTACAAAAATCAATGAGTAAGTATTAGGCTAATGTCTTCAGACTTAAATCATTCTTTTCAAAAATATTTCTACAAATCCAGAACATAAAAAACTAAAACTTGATGTCATAGTATGACCCAATGACTTTTCAGTTTGCCTTGCGATACCTTGCTTTATATCTTTCATAGCTATCACATTCATATTAGATTTATGAAGTTTTTTTTTTTTTAGCATAAAGTTTGATGCTAAGCCCTGAAGATATTTTCAGATTTGGTTAGGACTTTTGAATCGTGAAGATTTTAACTTCCAGTCAAGTGCTTAAATCGGACTTAAAGATATTAGACAGTTTGGTAGAATGGCTTAAAGAAATTCATAGTTGAATGATAAGGTTGTTTTGCAGTGATTTAGTCTGTTTTTAAGTTTAACGGGGAAAAAATACAAATCAGAAATACACTCATGTCCATAAATTAAGGATAATGAAGTTCAGGCAAAGAAAGAGACAGAAGCAAAACAAATTTGACTAATTTGTAAAGTCTATTTATTAAACAAAAGGTAAAGAGCAAAAAAGATGCTATATGTTTGACAAAATTAATAAAAATTGCGATTTTTACTCCCTGGAGCAAATTTCAAAAAAGAACCTATTTACAAAAAACAGTATAACATGGTTAGTATGATGGTTAATATGGAGTATGTCTCCCGGACGATGCAATACATTCTTTACAACGCCTAGGCATGCTGAGTATCAAATTATCAATCTGATCTTGAACGCCGCAGGAGTGCCACTGGCCTTCCCGAATTAACGGGATTTCAGGGCAAACTACGGAAAGGAGGATTGAATAACCACTCTGGGTAACGCAAGCAGCCCTTTGGCTGAGTTCACTGTTGCTAATCAGTGATAATCACTGGGTCCGTTCCGCTTTGAGGTTGTCTGATGCATATCAACACGCCAGAACGGCTCTCAATCGTGAGGAGTTCTAGGAACTCTTGCTTTAGGCCTTTTTGAGTGATTTATGGCGAAATGTATTCCATGCTTTCCGCCAGCAAACCGCTCTACTAAAACTACAATCTAATATATATTAAAAGGAAAATTAAAAATGAATTTAAGACAGTTATATACATATGGAATTGTTGACCAAGGTGATATGAACTATGTTAATAAAACATAAACTGTTAAGGGATATGGTTACATCACAATATTATTGACATGTTTATGGTTTTTATTGGTCTATATTTTTGCGTTACAAAGTCCATAACCTTGATAATTTTTCTTTTATTTTTTTACTGCCCCAGGCTTCATGCTGGGTTTGGTTGTAGTGCATGATTTGAGACTGTTAGAGAGCAAGAGAATAGATAATGATCCGGTGTGCCTATTTCGCCACAAATGCAATTGTCCGTATCTTTAATGTTAAACCTGTATAGGTATGCTGGATGACCCGTAACAAAAAGTAATTTATCACTGTTGGGAGAAAGTGATGAGTTCTTCTTCCTGTGATCCCATTGTCCCATTCTTCTTGCCATATCTTGAGGCTTTGGTTTTTAGTTCTCGTTTTTAGTAGGCTTGTTGGTTTTTATTTTCGATTGATGTACTTCTCATTGTTGCTTCTTTGGCTAGAGAGTCATTACCTTTGTTACCTGCGTGTGCTTTAACCATAGTAGGCTTATTGATTTGTTGTTGATTGTGTTTAGTATGTTTCCATCTTGAACCTGGCTATTTGTATTCTGTTGATGGCTATTATGGATGATAGGCTGTCCGTAAAGATTTGATTCTTTTATATTTTGTGTTTTTTATCCATGTTAATGAGTTCAATAATGCATTTAGTTCTGCTTGGAAGACTGAGTTATTGCCTTGAAGGATGTGTGGATTTCTATGTCGTTGTCATCAATCTGATCTTAGGGAATATTACACCACTCATCAAGCAATGCCCTCCGAAGTTCCGGTTGACAGGTGGGAGGGGGTTGACGGGCTGCAATTCGTCGGCCAAGCATATCCCACACATGCTCTATTGGATTCAAGTCCGGTGAGTATGCTGGCCAATCCATACGGGTGATATCCTCCAATTGAAGGCATTCGTCTACAATGTTTACACGGTGAGGACGGGCGTTGTCATCCATAAACAGAAATTCAGCACCCATGGCGCCCCGAAACAAACGTACATGTTATTCCAGAATGACATCCCGATAGATGTGGCCTGTCATCGTTACACTCTGAACATGCAGGTCAGTTCTGGAACCAAAAATAATTCCTCCCCAAACGAGCCATCCTGCACCACCGTAACGGTGTCGTTCAATGGTGTTCTCTTGGTGGTAACGGGTACCTGGCGCTCTCCATATGAAAGTCCGGCGAGAATCAGACTGCAAACTAAACCTGGACTCGTCGAAAAACATCACACCAGACTACTGTTGCAGTGTCCACAATGCATGCTCTCTACTCTAGGTTAATCGCATTCGACAGTGAGTTGCGGTAAGTGGAACACATCTGACAGGCCTACGAGCATATAGACCAATGTGCCCTAAGCGTCTGTACACGGTCTGCCTTGAAACTGTCGTACCGGTAGCTGAAGAGAGCTGACAAGACAGGTCTGATGCTGTGCTCCGTCTGTTTCTTTTGGCAGTAACTGCTAAATACCGATCCTCATTCGGCGTTGTAACTCGGGGGCGACCTGTGCTGTAACATCTACTCACATTACCATCATCTCGGAATCGTTTCCAAAGCCTGGAGATGACACTCTGGGCGATTCCAAGTTCCTCGGATACTTCCAGCTGGGTATGTCCACATTCCAGTCGTCCGATAATTCTACCACGTAAAAAATCATCCAAATGCTTCCTTTGTAACATAACTATGCGGTTATTGCACTGAAAGGCTTTTAAAGCGCTTGTGAACAATTTTACTTCTTTGCCACCATTTCTTATATAACCCTCTCTTACACTCTCGTCATTGTGACGTACTATTCGCGCCATCTGGTGGTTTCCTGTAATTTGCATATTCTTCTTCAAGATGTGTGTGATAATTCTACAGGTGAAATTTTTATTTTAGAGTTCAATTTCTGTGTGATTCTGAATTATCCTTAATTTATGGACATGAGTGTATAAGGGCGATGTATGCAATCCACAGAAAATTATTAAGAAGATTTGATGAATTTTACAATGTTATATTTAGACGTTATATTTTGAAAAAATACATGAATGTCAGAAAATGCTTATAATAAAAGTTTGTTTAAAGTAAATGAATTTTAAAAATTTCCCTTCGAACATAACTTTTTATAACAAATACAGAACGAATTTGTTAAAAAAAAACGTTTTTGGAAGACTTATTAGCATGAGATTCAGCTGATACGGCAAAAGTGGCATATTTTTTAATGAATGACGGTTAAAGTTGAAATGTAGATAAACACTTGTTTTGTAAAGAAATTTCCAAGTTTCGAGTATTTGTAGGATAGAAACTGAAAATGATATTTCTCAACTTTTCATAGAAGCTTACATCAGTTTCATCGACATTCTGGATGTGTAAACTATGAAGTAGAATTCATGCATAAATGCTGTATTTAGATATTTTTTAAATGAAGAAAAGGGGGTGATCTTTAGTGATATCTTATTTGCCTATATTGTTTTTATAGATGTTGAGAGAACTTTCTTGGAAAATATTTAACATATTTTTTATAAGAAACTACTATGGTGATATCATGTACCATCATGCATAAAGTATATAATTAGTATTCAAGAGTTAAACTGGACTCAGCTAACGAGTGCTATCATATGCATCATTTATGACATTTTGAGTGACATTTAATTTTATTGAAAATTTTCTTTCTTGAGAATCGATACGGCACTCAGTAAATAGTTAATATTAACTAGTTTATAAATTTTAAATACTTCAATTGTCAAGAACACGTCATCAGCAGAATTACGTGTTGTCAATTTATCTATAATGCAATTAGAGTTATAGAAGATAGAGGAATAAAGCCTCATTCAAATATTGAGAAAAATTCAACAATAAAAAATATAATATCTAAAAATTTTTATATATAGGCTCATATTAGGTTATTATTTCTATGGATCCAGAATCGAAATTTGTTGCTAACATCGCTTCTTTTGTATAATACTTTTACATTACTTCCCAATTAATAAGCATAACGGTATTCATTTTTGGAAAATATTTTTTTTTCACACCGGTATCACCCCTTCTAGGATTAACGGTGGTCGTCATAATTGGAATTACGTTTAAATGATTTTGTTTTTGTCGTTTTCTAGCTATCTGTTGTTCTCAAACGTAAAAATGTTTTCGTAAATTAAAAAGTTAAAAAGATTTTTAAATCCATTTACATAATATACAGTAGGCTGTCTCCTATTTTGAAACTCTTATACATAATATACAAGTTGTTGTCATGAAACCATTCATCATGGTTTATAAGAGAAATAGAGCAACCCCTGTTCGTACAATTACTAGAAATCTAGAAAGTATAATACCTTTGCCTCGGCATGTAATTGGAAGAGAGGTTAAATAATTTTTGAAGTTATTTAGTGTAAACCATACCGTATTGTGATAAAAATTGCATTGTTGATAAAACGTGGTAATTTCCCATGAGGTGTTCTTAATTGGTGCAAAACATTCTGTTCACAATCGCTGTCGAGTCTACTCACATTTTGTAGCCGCTTCTGCTACACACTCCTCTACAGAAGTGTTTCTAGATATTAATCTAAGTGGAGAATTGGATAACTCTAATTGGGGAATTGGAATCGATTCAGATATTACCTCAAATTGAGCATAATATTACTAAACTGTTGTCTTACAGGATGATATATAGGACTATAATGATGTTTTATATAATGTATTACTAAACTGATTTTGGAAAAATAGTTTTTCTTTATACTTGAAAACGCCATAAGAAAAGTATGTTTTAAATATAATGATAGGAATATTTTTACAATTACAATTAAGTTCATGGAATTATTTAAAAAAAAATACTCACCATTTGTATTAAATAAAAAGCAATTTGTTTGAGACAAATCAAGATGGTTATATAAAAAAAGGCATGAACTGAGTTAAAAAGAAGACAGGAGGTTAATTAATAATAAATTGTATTTAATTGTACACAGTAATATCAAATTTCTGATCACTCATCATAGTAATAAATTAAGATTGTTAACAAAATTCTGCAATCTAAATGGTTAAAAATAATCATGATAGAGACAGAAATCAAATTAGGAATATATTCCGAAGAGCATTTCCATTATCCTTAACTTAGATTATTGTTAACAAGTTAATGAAGAGCATATAAGCAAGTATTTATCCTTTATTCTTCTTGGAATATTCATTAATAGTTTTTGACAAGCAAAAGAATTCTGTTTCTTGTCAGCTAAGCATCTGGAACTCTGTATGGATTCCGCTTTGAAGATATGCATCTTCATTACAAGTTGATTGCTAAGTCCCATGAAATTTAATTATACAAGACGAGTTGAATAACATTCTTTTCCTTCGCTTTCCTAAATCACGGTAAAATATGGTACCTAAAACAGCTTGAACTGCTTCCAATTAAATCAGGGACATTTTATCTCTAATATAACTTTATTCCATCAATGAAACTTGGTAAAAAAGCTATAAAGCCATCTTCTTGACACTTTCACTAGCTTCTGTCAATATGCTTCACCAAAGTGAGTATAGATAAATTTCCATTTCATGGCTAAAATACCTCTGATTTCTTTAATGATACGAAGATGTAAGTTCTTCATGCATTATAAATTATATACCCCTCTTGAAATTTTTTCATTCTTTTGAATTAAACGACAAACGGAAGCACAATGAAATTTTTTGAGATTGGAGCTAATGAAGCACGTTATGATTTAAAACTGTAGCATTAAATTTAAAGTAAGGATACTCTACCTCATTATAGTGAATAATCTTTCTTATTGAAGTTGTTTGTTTATTATGAAAACTGCTAGCCATTCCTACCATTTTAATGAATGATTATCTGAATTGGCAAAGGAAAAGTTGTTGCAGAATCAATAAGTAATATATAAAAAAAACTGTTGTTTTCCTTTATTGTTATTGTTTTCCTTTTTGAGTTTATAAAAGGATAAGAGATCAAATGAAACAAATGGAATTTTAAAATCAGGAATGGAAAAATAGAACAATTCCAAATCTTATGATTTGGTGAAGTTGATATTTAACCAAGATTAAATTTGAGTGGTTAATTTCATTTTTTATTCAGAAAAATGAAAAAAAAAAAAAAGTGTTTGTTTTGATTCGTCAAAGTAAAAAAACTGGAAGACATGAAACGATTAGACGACGAGAACCTAATTCAAGAACTGCAAGAAGTCTTGAAAGTATTTCTATGCCTATTCCAACATCAACAGTAAATTTTCTAACAGTTATTATAGGGTTAGTTTTAACTTTGCTTTCAGAGCATCATTACAAAGGACGTTTTCAAATCTTTCACAGTATTCATTGTCTAAGCTCACATGTCCTGACTTTCAACTTTCGCCCTTCAAACTTCATTTTTTATTCAGAAAAATGAAAAAAAGTGTTTGTTTTGATTCATCAAAGAAAAGAAAACTGGATGCCATGAAACGCTTAGATGACGAAAACATCAATGAAATTAAGAGTCCCATCATCAAAATATTTGAATACAACAAAACCATGAAGCCAAGATTCTTCCCCATTATTTAAAACAAAAAAAACTTTCATGTTTATTAAACATGTTTACAGATACTTTAGATGGAATTCAGATAGTAAAATTTTATGAGTATCATGTGTATTAGAAAAAAGTCGTCTACAAAACATAGAATGCAGTAGACAATTTTTGAGAAGCAAAGAATATTGGTGAAAACAAAAGTTGACTGTCGAAAAATAAAATATATATTCTTAAAAAACATTCCTGATCATTATTAAAAATAAGGAAGTATAATCTTCTTGTATACATAATATTCTGTTACTTGAAAAGCTTAATGTCATGATACAAATTAAAGGCTAATTCTCTACACATTAGCTTTTATTTATACTTTTATATAAGAATGGATATGTGAAATGTAATTAGTAAATTATACAAGTAAGATAATACTCGTTTTATCCTTTAAAGATAAAATATTTTATTATAAGGACAGTTATAACAAGCCTCTCTTAAATTTCGATTACCTCAAAATGATTTCAAACAAAAAGATATTATAAATACATTTTATGGCACAGTTTTGTTTTTGCAAGCAATAATTTCGTTAATAATCTTTAAAATCAAATATTTATTATATAATGTTTGTGTGTTACAATGGGTAGTATAAGTTAAAAAATCATAAGGGTTAATTATCGAACGGCATTTCAGTTTCGAATGATTTATTATGTTTTTCTTTATTCAAAGAAAATAATTATATTACCAATTGCATAGAACTTAATAATCGGAAAAATTGCCTAACCATCAACCTAAAACCTATTTAAAAACCTAAAAATTAATTTCTTAGTGCAAAATCGATATCTTTTTCAATAAAACACAAGAAAAATTTTAATTTAAAGAATAAAACTGATTGCCCCTTTCATTAAATGAGAGTTGATTGAATAAGGGGAATTTATAATATTTTTTATTCATTAATATATTTTTTTTAATTATTTTTTTATAATCTCCATAAGAACAAGTTCTTTACATATTACAAAGAAAATTGTTCTGTTGAACTTAACAACAATACATTTTTATGTATAATAAGAAGATAACTTATTAGCAGTTGGCTATCGTCAAATAATGCAGTTAACAAGTTTTTTTACAATCTATATCCAAATGGATACATATAAATTAACTGCTTCAAATCAAACTCTAGAATATTTTAAAGAGACATGTTATTTAAATTTTAAAAATTTATTTAAATTATTAATAAATCATGGAGCTTTGCAAACACTTATTAAATTTGATTAGTTTGATTTAAAAGTTGTGTTTCATAAAATTGAGTTCCTTTTATTATTATTATTTTTTTTAATTTTCAAATAATTTTTTTTTTCATTTTAAATATTTTTGTGTCAAATAGATTATTTACTTTTTTATTAATTTATGTTTCTTTACATTACTTAATTTTAAAATAATCACACTAATGTTTTTAACTTGTAGATAAAAATATTGTAAAAAACTAAATTAATGTATTTGAATTAACATTTAACAAAAATCTAACGTTAGACTTAACTTTTTAACCTCAGCAGAATTAAAAATTTCTCTTTAAAGTTATTGAATAATTTCTACAAACAATCTTTATATTATATAAGAAAGAATTTGAATCTTCCTTCATGTACACTTGTAATGCATTATCCTACATTTTAAAAAGCTATATTTTACATTATCAGACATACAGAAAAAGAAAGCTCTCACACAGGAAGTCTCACTCTTGCATGATCATTTTTTTAATACGCCTTATTTATAACTTTTTGCTCTAATAAAAATTTAAATAATGCCTACCAGTTTTATTAATACATACCAGATTATAAAAATCTGAACAACAAAAGAAATTCTCATCATAATACATTTACAGAGAAGTATAAACTCATTTTTGTAATTATTATTCATGGAATTTTAAATATGCAATCTCAAAAGAAATTAAGATCTATACTAGAGATGAACGAATTTTAAGATGTATGCAGGAGATGAACGAATTTTAAGATGTATGCAGGAGATGAACGAATTTCAGTTGTTTACTATCCAAAACACCTACTTAATATCCAATAACAATATTTTACATTATCAGACATGCAGAAAAGAAAGCTCTCACTCTTGCAAGGTCAATTTTTTTAATGCACCTTATTTCTCACTTTTTGCTCTAATAAAAATCTAAATAATACATACCAGATTATAAAAATCTGAACAACAAAAGAAATTCACATCATAATACATTTACAGACAAGTATAAACTCATTTTTGTAATTATTATTCATGGAATTTTAAATATGTAATCTCAAAAGGAATTAAGATGTATGCTAGAGATGAACGAATTTTAAGATGTATGCAGGAGATGAACGAATTTCGGTCGTTTACTATCCAAAACACCTACTTAATATCCCACTTGAGAAAAACAAATTACGCAGCATTAGTTAATTTCCGCTTCTAAATGGAAGTTCTGATGGTAGCACTATTCATTTCTCCTTATTCCTCTTTGTCTGGGGCTTAGAAGTACTTAACACCGTTTCCAAGGGAATTAAGAAAACATTTAGTGGAACATTCATTTCCATAAAGACAAAATTTGCATTAAAAAAAACTTCAAGTTGCTTTATAACACATTTTTTAAACAAATGCTGTCTACGAAATTCTTGTTTTTAATGCATTTAATGCTAGACTCTGAAATGACATAAAATAAAAACAGAAAATCTTAATAAAATCAATTCCCATATGTAAAACAAAAACAGAAACGAATTGCATTACAGGATAACTTTATGTACCTTTTCTATTTATACAATTTTTATAAATGTAATTCTATTAATATGGATTATTACTTTGAACTGGCTTTGGAAGCCAAAAGTCTTCAAGACAAGTGTGGATTTAATTTATGCGTTTTTATGACCCAAAATAAATGTATGTTATATAAAATACTTTGAGATGGATGAAAATTAGAATTTGTTATTTTTGAGGGCAGGAACTTTGCCTTTATAAAATTCGCTACTTTTTTTTATTTTTCGTCACATCACACTTACGTACAATATTTTACCAATTAGAAAGCTGAAGATGGAACATCAGTGAGCCTCCTGTATACCCCGAACAGCCCACTGATGAGAGAACAAGGCCTTTAAAGAGGAATTTTAAGGCATGTTGCTCATTGCATTTGTGTGTCGCATGGGAGCAATCCTAAAAATTTTCTACCTGGCAGTCTAATTATCGAGACGCTATACACAATTGTCGAAATTACCATTGAATGTACTTGTTTCTGAAAACAGTGACTACAACAAAACCTCTAATGGATTCGGACCTCAGCTCTCCTACAGGCTAACTGAGCAATTTGGCACTGGATCAAGAGTTGGGCAGCATAGAATGGCATACAGGTGTAGTTTGAGCGTTACTAAAGGTGCACCATGGAGAACCTGCTACACTGCATGCACATTTTATCCCTCCCTTTAATTTTGAAATATTTTAAAGAACTCTTTTCGAGATAGCATTTGAGTTGTTTGAGATGTTTCTTTTTTCATCTTTTTCCTCGGACACAGCAGAAAAGCTTTCGGACCCTCAGATTTATTGTCCCCATACCTGAAGTATAAAAAGAAATTTTAGTTTGGCTTCGCTTATGGCAACTTTCAAACTGAGCTCTCTCAATTCAAAAGCACAGTGCGCTAACTCTTAGGCAAATACAGGTTTTTATTTTAAAATAAAAATAACTTTATATTTACAAATGCTTTAATTAATTTCTAAAATATTTAACAGTCTGACAAATCTCTTTAATGTTTATTTTAATCATCAGCCAACTTAAACCTTTGATATGATTAATAATCTTTAAAGGTTTAACATCTTCGAGTATTACAGACAAAACTGTTTTGTTAATATTCTTGAAAAGAATTACCAGATTACTGGAACTGGAGGAAAATGCTCGGATTTCAAGGTCGATAAACACAAAGAGATGAATTGAAAGGTAGTCAAGTATAATAGAGGAAGCAACTGGAACGCTTTAAGGTGGAGGCAGAGAGAAAGACTCGTAGACTCGTATCTCAACACAAAAGAGATCTGAGTCCAGTGCACTTCAATACAGGAAGGAAATGTTAGAGAAAGAGTCTTTTCAGTAGCGAAACTTTCAAATGACCACGACCAAGTTAAATGTTCAACACTTTAGAAAACGAATGAAACAAAAATCTTTTAACCTTCCGTTAGTCGTTGATCCTTTTGTCACAGGAATTGCCACAATTACTTGTGTTCTTTTATTACATTACTCTGAAAAAAAGGCTTTTCTAAGGCAGAGTTTTTTCTAAAACACCATTTTTAAAAGTTGAAAAGAGTAGTAAACCCGGTTGTTTTCAGTAAAAGTTAATTTAATAAGTTACTTTATTTTGTAAACGTTTCCTTTAATATCTGAATTAATTATTTAATATAATGAATAATTAAGTATTTCTCATAATAAAAATTCAGAGTTTTTTCTAAAACATCATTTTTAAAAGTTGAAAAGAGTAATAAACCCCGTTGTTTTCAGCAAAAGTTAATTTAATAAATTACTTTTTTTTTGTAAAAAATTCATTTAATATCTTAATTAATCATTTAATATAATAAATAATCAATTAATTATTATATAATACAAATTGTTTTCTTTATCTTAAGTGCAAATAGGTTATTTTTTATTCATTTTATTATGCATGTAATTTTTCAATACAGTCAGAATTTTTCAATACTCGCATTCATAATTCTGTATTGGTGTACATATAAAAATTAGAAGTATATTATAAAAATATTGTTGAATTATTTAATCTCGAAATAATCCTCTCTAATCCTTGAATACATAATATTTTACATGACTTTATGCAGAAGTGTAAATAAATTAATTGCTAAAAAATTTACAAGTTTTTTAAATTCAAAATCATTCAACTTGTAAGCACGAAATCACTAATTATAACTTTATTCTGGACATTAGAAAAAAAGTATTTTAATTTTAAATTTTTTATTACAAATATGAAGTAACTTCCATTATAAATTAGAGTATGCAAAACATTTATAGAATAAAATTACGTTGTGCATCCAAAATATTCATTGTAAAAGTAACACAAATAGCAAAAAGCAAAATCAATAAACTGTTCGATTATCTATCCAACTTTGTCGCAACCTTTCCATGGTAAACACCTTTTAAAAAGAAATATTATTCTATGCAATATAAATGAAGTGCTAGACAGCAAAGAAAACGAAATATAAACAAAAAAGAAGAGCCACAGTTATATTATGGGATGAATTTTTAAAAATGTTTATAAATATTGTTAAAAATAATGGCGATGCTTAAAGATTAAACAACGATAAACATTTTGATAACGGGCGTTTGGGATTTTGACAGCTGTCAAACTGGGCGTGTTCTTTATTTTGAAACATCAAATACTTAACAGCTTCACTAGAAGAATTGAAGCTGCTTTTCTCTCAGAATTCCTCAAATTCTCAAAGAAATCTCCTCAACTTCAGAATTTTCAAAGAAATGCTTAGTTTACATATGTTTTATACCAACTTTCTTTGAATAAATATTTAAATGTTCTGTGAAATTAATGATTGTGATATAGAACAAACGTTAAAATTTCAAAAACTCCTTTTCAGCTGATCATATACATTTACTTTGTCTTTTTTTTTTCAAATATTTCTTAAACATTTTACTAATACTAGGATTTCGTCTCAATATATCTATAACTATTTTCGATAACTAAATCGTTAAGAACTTCCAATGAAATGAAACTAATTATTATTTTTAATTTCATGCATAATTCTTGTTTTGCCATCTTGGATTTGAATTTGATGCCAATTAGATTTTCAAAGAAATGCTTAGTTTACATATGTTTTATACCAACTTTCTTTGAATAAATATTTAGATGTTCTGTAAAATTAATGATTGGTAAATTCCGAATGTGATATAGAGCAAACGTTAAAATTTCAAATACTCCTTTTCAGTTCATCATTTACATTTACTTTGTCTTTTTTTTTTCAAATATTTTTTAAACATTTTACTAATACTAGAATTTGGTCCCAATATATCTATAACTATTTTCGATAACTAAATCGTTAAGAACTTCCAATGAAATGAAACTAAATATTATTTTTAATTTCATGCATAATTCTTGTTTTGCCATCTTGGATTTGAATTTGATGCCAATTAGATTTTCAAAGAAATGCTTAGTTTACATATGTTTTATACCACCTTTCTTTAAATAAATATTTAGATGTTCTGTAAAATTAATGATTGGTAAATTCCGAATCTGATATAGAGCAAACGTTAAAATTTCAAATACTCCTTTTCAGTTGATCATTTACATTTACTTTGTCATTTTTTGTCAAATAGTTTTTAAATATTTTACTAATACTAAGATTTCGTCTCAGTATATCTATAACTATTTTCGATAATTAAATCGCTAAGAACTTCCAATGAAGTTAAACTAATTAATATTTTTAATTTCATACATAATTCTTGTTTTGCCATCTTGGACTTTGAATTTGACCATTCCAACAAGATAGTTGCACACATTACACCTGGGACATGAGTTGGATGTTTTAACTGTCGTTAATAAAATTTATTTAAAAAAACTTGACTTAAGGAATTGGAACTATAGAATTTTGGAATTTTGACTTACGGATTTGACTAAGGCGTATTATTTTCATTAATTCCCTTATGTTTATCCATTCATTTTACTTATAATGTTAAATTGTATTCAAGCTAAACTCACTATCTTAACTTTTAGGACACATTTACTACACACGTTCGTTAAAGTATTCTTTATTAAGAGTTTGTAGAATAAAATTAATAAAAAGTGGCACATTTTTTTAATTAAATTTTAAATTAGGACTTTTTTATTGGTCCTTAAACTAGAATATATAATGAGAAATAATGTAATACAACAATAATATATAAAAATAACTGATTAATCGCGTGTACCACGAATGAGCCCCAAATCCTTTTGTACTCATGTTGTGATTGGTAATAATATAATCCTATGTAAATTAACTGTTTAAAGTTCAAGATCATAAATATTGGGTGACTTAATGCCTCAAACTTTATCATCTATGGTAAAACAATATTCTTCCACCTTTCAAATATTAGCAAAATTCTTCGCCAAAATAATATTCATTTCCCAATTTTTTCAAAAGACTCAATGCTAAAACTGATGAATATTTATCTGCCTCATACTTTCAAATATTTTTTTTAAATCTTCTTTATTGAGTAAAGAAAGAAAAGAATTAGTTGGAATAATAATGCATAATTTAACTTTATAATTCTAATACAAATTTGGCAATGATAAATTAAAAAAAATTGTGAAATTGAAAGCAAATGAATAATTACCCAAAAAATAATCTCAAAATTAAGTCAAACTAACATAGAATATTTTAAAGTTTGTACAATTTTTGATAAGTTATGTATCATAATTTTACTAACACTGCTCATAAAATAAAAAATAAAATTATGTAGTTTTCATAATGACGCACTCTGCATAAGCAATTATCTATTTGCATTTTATTTCCTAAAGTGAAAAAAAACCATGTTAGTTTATTGAAATAAATGAACTAGCATGCTCATAAAATGTAATTTAACATTTAAGTAATATGTTAAATTAAATTACCTTTATGACATTTTCAGCTAAATGACATAAATGAGCTTTATATGCATCACTTGTTTATGATTATTCCAATAGAAAGTTGCGAATAGTCATAAACTATCTTAACTGTACTACACACTTTGAGAAAAGGTTATTTTAAAAAACAGTTAATTGAAGAAAAGAAAAAAGTACTTCTTTATAATATAATAATTATTAAGAGCTTTATATGCTTCACTTGTTTTTGACTATTCGCAATAGAAAGTTGCAAATAGTCAAAAACTAACTTTCTTAACTGTACTGTACACTTTGAGAAAAGGCTATTTTAAAAACAGTTTATTGAAGAAAAGAAAAAGTACTTCTTTATAAGTATAATAATTAGAAGTTTAAAAAGAAACTGGCAGTTTAATTTTTAATAAAACGAGACAGAGTAAGAATTCAAACTCTCCAAAGACTGAAGACGACACTGTAATTGATCCTTACTGTCCTCATAAAACGTAGTCGGTGTAGTGAAGAGTGCATTTGCATTATAAGATATGAAGAACGGCTCATATACCCTCATACATCAAGTGACGTGACAAGCAAAATTTTTTTTCTTTCTTATCCTTGAAGAATATTTTTACTCTCTTACAAAGCATTAAAGCTGCTAAAGTGAAACGTACAAGAAAAGTCAGTGGTTAGCAGATTTTCTTTCGGTGCTTTATGCAAAAATATTCAGAAGTTGTGTTGGATGTATACTTTCTACAGAAATTTAACTGTAATATGTTTTTAATGATGTGAATTCATCGCATCGCTAAAAATATACTATACTTTTAAGATCAAGTGAAATTTGTTGTTTTTCTTAAGAATCTAAATTAACTACTATGTATTTCATTATTTCTTCATAATTGTTTGTTCTTTGCGTTATTTTTCTTTATAATTGTTTTTATTTTTTATTTTTTTATTATTGTTTGTTATTTGCATTATTTTTCTTTATAATTATTTTTTTATTTTTCTGTTCTTTATTATTCTTTGTTATTATTTTAAAACCAGACAATTTTTTGCTATCATTCTTAAAAATCTAAACTAACTACTATATGTTTCATTGTATTTTTTTTCTTTATAATTTTTTGTTCTTTGTAATATTTTTCTTTATAATTGTTTTTTTTTAGCTTTTTTTATAATTGTTTGTCATTCTAAATTAACTACCATATATTTTTTGCATTATTTTTCTTGACAATTATTTTTTTATTTTTCTTTATAATTGTTTGTTATTCTTGAAAATCTAAATTAACTGTCATATATTCCTTTGCATAATTTTTCTTTATAATTGTTTGTTATTCTATTCTTTATTATTGCTGCTTGTTATTATTTTAAAACCAAGTAATTTTTTGTTATTATTCTTAAAAATCTAAACTAACTACTATATATTTCATTGTATTATTTTTTTTATAATTGTTTGTCCTTTGTAATATTTTTCTTTATAATTGTTTTTTTTAAAATTTTTTTATAATTGTTTGTTATTCTTAAAAATCTAAATTAACTAACATATATTTCTTTGCATTATTTTTCTTTATAATTGTTTGTTATTCTATTCTTTATTATTGTTTGTTATTATTTTAAAACAAAGTAATTTTTTGTTATTATTCTTAAAAATCTAAACTAAATACTATATATTTCATTGTATTATTTTTCTTTATAACTGTTTGTTCTTTGTAATATTTTTTATTTATAACTGTTTGTTTTTTTTAATTTTATTTTATAATTGTTTGTTATTCTTGAAAATCTAAATTAACTGTCATATATTCATAATTTTTCTTTATAATTGTTTTTTTCTATTCTTTATTATTGCTTTTTATTATTTTAAAACCAAGTAATTTTTGTTTTATTCTTAAAAATCTAAACTAACTACTATATATTTCATTGTATTTTTTTTTTTATAATTGTTTGTCCTTTGTAATATTTTTCTTTATAATTGTTTTTTTTAACTTTTTTTTTATAATTGTTTGTTATTCTTAAAAATCTAAATTAGCTAACATATATTTCTTTGCATTATTTTTCTTTATAATTGTTTGTTATTCTATTCTTTATTATTGCTTGTTATTATTTTAAAACAAAGTAATTTTTTGCTATTATTCTTAAAAATCTAAACTAACTACTATATGTTTCATTGTATTATTTTTCTTTACAATTGTTTGTTCTTTGTAAAATTTTTCTTTATAATTGTTTTTTTTAATTTTTTATAATTGTTTGTTTTTCTTAAAAATCTAAATTAACTACTATATATTTTTTTGCATTATTTTTCTTTTATAATTGTTTTATTGGTGAGATGTTTTTAAAAAAATTTCGCAATTTAAAATTGGTTGTTATTAAAATGTATTTAAAAAAGCAATTATCCAAGTTATAAAAATAAAGCTTGAAATTAAAGGATGTGTAAATGAATATGCTGAAAAAAAAAGTAGAATTTTTTCCTTTGCTCTTTTTAAGAGACCGTCATATTTTGGTATATGAATTGTACTTTAATTAAAAAGCAGTTTAAGAAAAAAAATTGTTGGTAAGGAATTTCATTACGTTTCGGTTTCAACAATGTAGTAGTGTCAAAACATTCGCAATTATAATTTTAAAGAAGATAGGCATACTGAGTGGACGATTGTTCTTCAAATCAAAGCAGCAACTTTTTAAATGGTTTTCAAAATGGTAGGAGTTTCTTAAGTAAATTAATTCAAAGAAATATATTTAAATATTTCCTCAGAGATAACACTATCAATAAATATAATATAATTTTATATGATGTACTTCTGTGTCCAAAAAGTAAGACCAATTTTCAATTTAAATTTCCCGGGCATATGGTATTTCAATTTTTTATCTTTTTTAAGTTGTTGGCACTGTTCTTCACATCTGTGTGAAATTTTACGTCAAAATATTCATTGGTGTTTGAGTTACGCTTGGTTTTGTGAGACGCTAAAACTGATCCCGGCGATTTTTCAAATGTTTACAAATGGTATAAACAGTTGAAAGAAGGTAGAGAATGCATTGAAGACGAAGATCCTTCTTGTGGACCACCAACCTCAACCGACGAAGCTCACGTCCAAAAAATTAAAGATTTGGTGCTTGCAAACCGTCGATTTACAATTACAGACGTTGCTGATGATGTTGAAATTTCAAAAGGATCTGCCAAGTCCCTTTTGGGCCTCAAATACGTCAAATCTGGATTGGTATCGAAAACACTGAATGGGCCAGCTCCCACTGCATTGATTCTTCGTGACTTTTTCGTCAAAAAGGAAACCCATATCGTTCCACAACCACCGTATTCCCTAATTTAGCATCGTGCTACTTTTGGCTATTCCCTTAACTCAAAAGACCACTCCGGGTACACTGTTTTAAATCGACTGAAGAGACATTTCAAAAATTGCCGAAATAAGTTTTAGCATCTCATAATACCAAGTGTAATTCAAGCACTAATGAATATTTTGACGTAAAATTTCGCATAGATGTCAAGGACAGTGCCAACAACCTAAAAAAGAAAAAAATGAAATACCTTATGCCCGGGTAATTTAAATTGAAAACTGGGCTTACTTTTTAAACATAATAGTATAAAATCTTTGACATCAAACAACAATTAAGAATAATTCATAGATTTGAAATGAAATTTCATCAAGGAATTTAAAAAAGTACGTTTTGTTTAATTTGTTAACGAATTATTTGGCCAGATTATTTGTGTATATATATATTCAATTCAAACAATTCCCCAACTAGTATATATGCAATTCAAACAATTCGTCAAGAAGTATATATTCAATTCAAACAATTCGTCAACAAGTGTATATATATACTAATAATCTAGTCAAACAATTCAAGCAAAATGTAACATATTTCTTAAAGTTCTTGATAAAAATTCCTTTTGAATTTATGAATTATTCTTAATAGTTATACGTAAAAGAATTTATACATAATATTGTTATTGTTATGTCTGGCGAAATATTTAAATATTTTTACATTTTAGACATTATTTGAATATATATATATATATATTGAGTGTAAGAATTTAAATGAATCATTAAAGAAGCTTTTAAAATTTTAAAACAACTTTTCTTTCAACAATTATATTGCATAAAAATTGCTTTAGATAAAATTATTGGTAGCTTACTATCATACAAAAAAAAATTCCTAGAAAAGAAAATTCTATTTCTGAACAAACGGAGAATTTCTCAAACGCATGATTTTTCCCTGATTTTCAAAAGGGCGGATTTTTTTTTCGAAGAAAATATACGTTCCCTTTTTTAAATATATACGATTAAAATTAATCAGTTGATTTTTATAAAAGATCCCGTATGCCTTCATCTAACCTTTTTTTCTTATTAAAAAATAAATTAAAATGTTTTAAATAAATTTTATTTCACTGATAATAAAATTATTTGTCACTTTTAATCATTTACTTTAAAGAATTTTTATTTATTTATTAAGAAAAACTCTTTCTGTTAGATCTGAAATATAATGAAAAAAGTAAATATTTCAAAAGACTAAAAAAGTGTATATTTTTTACCTTATATATTTGAAAAGGGGCTTTTCATATGTCTTATATGTGAGATCCTGATAATTTACTGCACAGAATGATTATGTAGAAATTGACAAGTAATACAATTTACAAGTTATAAAACAATTTAAGAATATTGTGTGTTCGACGTGAAATATCTATATAATTAAGTAGTTTTTCAGAAAACACGAAATACTAGAGGTTACAATGAAACATTATCGCTATTTACAATTCGTATCATATAATTAAGTAATTTTTCAACAAACACGAAATACAAGGGGCTAAAATGAAAAATTATCCCCATTTACAATTGATATCATATAATTTGCAAAGTTTTAACAGTGAAATGCTACTTTTGTATCAATACTTCTGATCTTTTTCACAGACATGATCATAGGTTACTATTTATTTTAATAATAATTGTTTTTTATTTGTGTACATTTTTTCCAAGTAAATGATTTCATTACCTTTATGAATAAAATTATGAAAATTTCAAAAATTTCAAAAATTAATTTAAAAAAAGCAATTATCATATACATACCGTGGAACAGAGTATGAAACATGTTGTCCAAGAAATTCGCAAACTCTACAGATATTAGTAAAATTAAAACGAAATACTTATAAAATTCCAAGAATAGATTAAATATAATTCCCTGAGGATTGCTTTATCAAGGAATATGTATCCTCAGAATACTATAAACCACGTTATTTCTACTCGCTAGATAACTGAATCCAAGTCAAAGACTTATCTAAGACTCAACAACTTCTTCCGTAATCATCATTTCACTTTTTTTTTTGAGAGAGAGAGTTCTGACTGTGAAGCACTTCAGAATTTTGTATTGTGAAATATATGATGGCTTTGTTATACAATTTGAGTGAAGCTAATACTGTTGTGTATCTTTCTGTGCAAAAAGGTCATATTTCTAGTTCATTCCTTATCAATTATTTTTTTTGCTTACTTGCTGATGTGTTGTGTTCTGTATATATATATATATATATATATATAAGAACACAACACATCTCATTTTTCAACTCATCTCTTATAATCTCTTGTATTTTCAACTTATCTCTTAAATCAACCCGTCGCAGCGTGATTGCCAATTGGCTAGCGCTCTGTTTCGCTTAACGGTACCACAGGCTTCAGTTTCGAATCCTGACTGTAGAATTGATGTTTGTTAGTGGTTCAGAATCTGTAGGTCCCGGTCTAATTAGCCTAAAGTGTGCATAAAATAACTATAGAGTGACAAATCAATCCAAACTTAGTTTTTATTTATACGATCCGTTAGCCTAATAAAAACTGGCTAGACAAACTACTTGGACATGTGCGTCGCTGTGAAATTTTTTAACAACATTGCTAAAATATGTTGGAGAGCTGTTTTTATTAACAAAAGCAAAAAATAAAATGAAAAATCAATATATGAAATACTATGCACACGAAATAATGAATTGTATCTATGACATCAATAATGAATTGTATCTATGCACACGAAATCTACGTACGCAATGTGAAGAATACTAAAAAGAAATCCTACAGATGAACTTAAAACACTTTGAAATACAATAATCGATAATCAATTTCTTAACACAATTTTTCAAACCGGTATTTAGTACATTGTGAATGAAATTTATTCAAATGTAATAATATTTATAGATATAATATTTATGTACATAAATATTATTATGTTTAAAATATTTAATATATGAAATGTTTTATATATTCAAAATATTTTAATATGTGAACAAAAAAAATTCCTCTCAAAATTTTCTGTTCCGATACGAAATTACTAAAGCTCAAATCCCATCATTTTATAACATCTGTTGGACACAGAAAACTATTTACCGTAACTAGATCTGTCTCATTTCATAAGACTAATAGTGAGAAAAGATTATTTATGTTAGATATTTGTTTACTTCCAGGTTACTACATTCAAATGTTGCTGGCTAACAAAATACGCCATCAGCATTTACAGGCGCCTTAAACAATGCCCAAGGCTTCATTATCCACAGGGGATATCAAGTACATCTCATTTCTATGTCCTCTCATCCATAAACGGATATTTAGTTACCGATAACGGGGAATCGTGACGACGGAAAGAGTTATAGGGCCCCTAAACCTCATCAAATGTGCAAAACGTGTGTCTGTGTCACTTCTAATCCCATGTGGGAGGTTTAGGTTCTTAATCAAAATTTAGGGTGTACTGGTTAAACGCAAGGGGCGGGGAGACTGAATAATTAAATATGGTAAATATATTACGTAATAATTGAAATAGCGACCTGAGGGTATGAAGTAATTGAATTCCCGGTGTTTTTTTTCCCGCAATTTTTGTAAAATATTATTTTCATGGTATATTATATTAGGCATATGCACTAAAAACAACAGGTTGAAAAATTAAGTAAATTTTGCTTTTTCGGTAGTTGATCTTTCTAAAATTATCTGTCTTTTGCAAATTACTTCATATTGTTTTAAATTGAAGAATAAAATCATTGTAATTGTAATGTAATTTATTTTTTGCAACCTAAAACAGTTTTTTCTAATTTTAATAATATAAATAAACGTATTTAACAATAGGCTAACAGTTTTGAAATGCCTTCACCAAATAACTTTTTAAATAATTTTTTGATTATCCTTACTTTTATGATACAAAGGTTTTTTTTAAATTGTTGTAAATGAGGGAAAAGTTAATTATCAAATACTAAGGTATCAAAATTCTAGGCAATCAATAGTAGGCTATCTGTCTATAAAATACATCAGTATATCTAGGCTATCTATCTATATAAGGTATCAATATGTCTAGGATATCAATATTCTCGATAATGGGAAAATCTATTTGTACAATTATACTTATTTGAACTTTACATGATATAGAATGTGTTTCAATAATGCAATTACTCAAAAATCACTTTGTCGATATACTAAAACTGAAAATGATTTATTTTAAAATTTATAATTCTTTTATGTTAGAAATTTAAAAAGAAATCAAAGAAGAAAATTAATATCTTATTTTATATTTCATTTATAGTTTTCGAAATAAAATGTAAATTTAAAAATTTTTAAATTTTTCTTTTCATTTTAGAATTCAATAGAATACATTTTCTATTTTTTCAAAAAATAAAAAAAACCACTTAAACTGTCACGGCTTTCCTTTACTTTTTTTGAAAATTATACTTATTCCAACTTATTATTATTATTTGTAGATCAAACTTCCTCAGAAGAGTTGTTGCAATTAAAGAGGATCCTTTTATTTATTGATAACAGCTTAGATTTCCTAATCGGTACCATGACGTACAAAAGTTACAGAAATTTCTCTAAGCTTTAATAACAGTTTTCTAAACTTTCACAATTCTATCGCAAGTCCCTCGGGATAGAAATCTTTGTCTTTTTCTCTTGCATAATATGAGAGACGTGACGGAAAGTATGGCAGAGAAACAAGATAAATATAGCTTGTTTCCAAAGCGCCGGCTTCATGCACTTGACAACCTTATCTGAAGACCCCTCATTTTCGAATTTTATGGTTGATTTCGTACTCTTTTATTATCATATTCGGTATGGTGTACTTTGAGCGGAAATGAAATAAGCTGTCAAGCAACTGTCAAACTCTATGTGTCCTCTAGTACCCCTAACATTTCCTGTAAGTTCATGTCCGCGATAAAATGCCAAGATTACAGAAGTTACTGGATCGAATATTTTCACAATATCTGAGGAAATCGAACTCACGGTGTTAATCATATTCCAAAGTTCTATTGAAGAAGGTTATTTGGCGTGTACTTCGATAAAAAATGGGAAATATTATTTCAAAATCAGAAAGAAAATATATATAAAATATTTTTATTAAAGTAAATGCTGAAACCTTGAAAAAAATATTATTATTATAAGAAAACTACGTGACTTGTTTGTAACTAATGTTATTAACAGCATTAATTTGTTTCATTAACAACATAACACAATTTTATCCCATCTCATTTCTGAAGACACGTATAAAACATTTAAAAATATAAAATCTTCCTTTTATAAAGAAAACTATTTTATAATTAGAATTATGTATTAAATTACTATGTCGAATTACTAAGTCGAATTGAAGAAAGACATTTAACAATTATAATTATGTATTGACATTAGACATTTAACAGTTAACATTAGACATTTAACAATTAACATTAGACATTTAACAATTATAATGTCATTTACTATGTCGAATTACTATATCATTTACTATGTCAAATTACTATGCTATTTACTATGTCGAATTACTATATCATTTACTATGTCGAATTACTATGTTATTTACTATGTCGAATTACTAAGTCGAATTAAAGAAAGACATTTTACAATTATAATTATATATTAAATTACTATGTCATTTACTATGTCGAAATTTCTATTACAATCTTTTATAATATATATATTTGTGCACCAGGTGTTATATTTTAGCCCGAAAATCCAAAGTAAATAAAAGGTAACCCTATAAATGTAATATCCTGACAGTCAAAATGGATTAGAATTAAAATTTATTTCATTTTTTTTTTACGAAATGTTACTGGTTTTTAAAACATTCCTTGGAAAAAACAAGTTGAAATTGAAGTGGAAATTGCAATTTTTGTTTTTTCCATTTGCTAGTAATTAAGAACACTTTGTTACGAATGGTTCTTATTTAATTAAATAGGTTTATGTATTGAAGAATCTTTATAAAATGTTAAATCATAAAAGCCTTAAAAAATCTATTTTTTTCTTAAACATTTTAATTTTGCATCGTAAACTTAATCATTTTTTTAAATATACATTATATTTTTTTTATGGAAATGATTAATGTTATTAATCCATTTTAGTATAAGAGCGAGAAATATTTATTCTTATACAATTAATTCAATGTTAAATTATCATTGGATTGTTCAAATTACTTTCAGCTAACAATTAATCTACTTTGAAATGAAGAATGCTAAATCAATACGGACGAATTAATTGGAATTCCAAAGGAATTAAGTAACAATTACAAAATTCATCGTAAAGAAACAAAAAAAAGAATAATTTTTTCAACAACAATTTATTGAGATCCCCAGTATGTTTATTAAACATATTTTATTAAAAACATTCAAGAAATACTTTTCCCTTAGCCAAGCATGATTTGTAAACAAAGAGAACGTTCTATTAAATGACATTTAATGAAATTGTTCCAGAAAAGTTTCGTGCTTAATTAAACAGTTTCACTTCATTTAGAGAGAAAGTCGTAGAGATGGATTTTGTCAGGAAGGATAACAAACAGCCTGAGCTTTCATATTGAAAATCAATCTTTTACCTTCCAGAATTTGATGAAGCAGAAGAGTTACCCTCACGATTAGCCTGCAAGACATGCATCTTGTTTGAACACTTAAATCAGACTTGAATAAATTGGAATATTTTAGTAACTACTTTTAGTTTAGCCAAAATTTCTTAAACATAATGAATAATAAATAGATCTTTCATCAAATTTTATTTAAATTAGTATTTGATACACTTCAATATTGGCACTAAGATTTGGAGTTGTGTGTTCTAAAGTGAAATAAAATAAGAAATGGATTATTAATATAAATTCATAATATTACTCTAAGGTATGATACGATATTGCACAGCATCGACAAATTTTATTTATTTTGTTGACATAAATATTGAACAAATTAAATGTAAAGTAAGATTATGGATAATTATATGGATATTATTTGATATATTAAACTTTATATAATTCGATTTTTATCAATAGCAATATTTTGATTTAAATAGCTAATCCAGGCAATACATTCTTAAAGTAATTTATTTCTTTAAAAAAATATTTAAATACTAAGATATTTTTTCATTATAAATAGCAATAATTTTCTATTCATAATGAAAATTACTAGTAATATAACTGATAAATAGCAATAATTTGCATTAATATGTCTTTAAAAGGCTTATGTTGAAAATACCTCATCTACGAAACTTCTAAATTTAAATTTCAAACTTCTGAAACTATTGACTTTAAAAATATAAATACACTGACTGTAGAAATTAATTATCCAGTTTTTTTCGATTTATTCTCATTAATTTAATTGTCTAGTAGTTATTATTATATTATATTCACTCATATTTTTCAGCATATTTGATATACTATGTTTTATATAATATTTTTTTTTTTAAAAATTGAAATATTTTCGTTTCTTTTTGGCATATAAAAATATTTTTAACAAACAAGTAGGAATTAATTACTATTTTATCATATTTTTTGGTTGTTTTTAATAATTTTTTTGGCATTTATTCATGAGTTTGGTATCTAAAACCCAAACAACTTTAGCTTCTGATAACACAACGTTTGCAATGTTTATTCAATGTTTAAAGTCCAAGTAGTTTTATTAATTTTTTTTTCTTTCATATCATCTGTTAGCGTTTAACTTTTTAGCACAAGTATAAACTTTTTGCACAACTTTATAAACAAAAGGGAGTGTTAACAGCTGGTTTCTTATCTGCTTTTTCCGGTTTTGTTTTAAATTTGAAAAAATACCCCACATAACACAACTCATTCGATATTAATTTTACAAATTAAAATGTTTTTTTCTCCCTTTGCTTTCAAAGAGACTTATGTTAATAAAACTAACATATCCAACAAACGATGCTATTTTTATTTCATATAAAACAATAAAAATACTGAAGATCCAGTTAGAATTGAAAATTGTTTCTTATAAATATATTTTATTACTTAAAAATCGCTTGTGCTTATCACTAAGTGTATTTAAAACTACTTAATCGTATTCTTTTATAAAATAGTAATTTTTAGACACGTTACGAGATATAAAATAATAAATATAAGCTCTTCCTTTTCAGAATTTAATATGCATTATGTGGAGTATAAATAAATACAAGTGTTTACAGAATTTTATTATGTACAAATATACACACAGGATCTTTATTAAGTCCTGCCTTCATCTTAACTTAAGAATGGCAACAGCTATGGCCAAAAAAGTGGTGTCTAGGTAAAATAATAATTATACTATAAAATCAGTAAAAGTCCCATCGGACGACAAACTACTGAGCTAATGTTCCCATGTTGAAAAAGGAAAAACATCAATTACAAATACTGATTTAGAACAAAAAGTCACATTGTATACAATAATGCTAAGAACAGGACTTGTATTATACTCAGTTTGATCGCGATTTCCTAAGCATGTAGCGTTACAAAAAACGGACAAAAGTAGATAAGATCATCTTCTAAACATGATATAGCCGGCGTCATGGTTTAGGGGGCAGAACGTTTCATTCTTATTCGAAAGACAGTGGTAGTAATTTCACGTCAGTAGGCTTTATCGGCTTAGTCTACAAACCGACTTCTAGACTATATGGCGATCAGGCAAACTTTGTCTCGAAAGGCTAAAAAATACTTAACAACCAGCGTTTAATAAGCGAATCACCTGAAAAGCGTGTATTATGCAAATATAAAACCTCCGTTAAAAATCGTTAAGTTATGTTACGTAAATGATCGTAATCATGGAGTAAATTTATAATAATAGTATTACTAGATGATTCTTATTTATGATGAATGTCGACATAGAGCATGAACAGCAGCGATGTTGTATAGAGATTTTTTCCCTCAGGTCTGTCTTCTTCAGGGGAGATCATCCGAAATGTAAAATGTAACGGAAGACGGGCTGACTTCAATTCGACAGATCAGTTAAACTATGGTGGTAAATGAAACCTGAAGATGTATTGACAAACGTCTTCACACAACCGAAAAGCAGTATACAGTGAAAACCGATGGAAAAAACCACAGGTAGAAATTGCAGTACAAAATACGTATTAATTAACACCGGAACATGCTCTATAGGCAGGGATGCAGAAAGATATAATTATTTTTACACCTTTATCATAAGCCAATTAGAAGCTCAGCCAACATAATATGGATGTATGAGGCATTCTTTTCACGTAATGAAATGTACAACAGACAGAACACCCATTATTGGCTGATGAGAAATCTTTATATTATGATAAGTACTACATCAAATACGCTGACAGATTAATGTTTGGTGCGAAATTTTCAATAACGGTTGGTTAGTCTTTCATTTTATGAGGGCAAAATAACTGGAGTACTATTTCAGGAGCTTTTGCAGGATATAATATCAGATTTTGTTGAGAATCTTTTTTTTCTTCAACTTCGATATGTATGGCTCCAATATGACAGCGCATCTAAGTACAAGGCATCAAATGTAAATCAGTTGCTGTTGGAGACATTTTTACATTTTTTGCATAGATTCTCGGGTAGGGAGTTGTGAAGAATGGCTGCCTCCACGTTCCTCTGATCTAACCGAATTGAACTTTTTTCTACGGGCATATCTCGAACAGCAGATGCACACGATCCCTTCTGCAACATTCCATAATCTTAAGCGACGTATTATTGATGCTTGTCCCTGCACTCCGCTTGATATGTTAAAAAATATGCAGCACGAAATTTAAAAAAATGCCCAGATGTGCATTGTAGCTGATGGAGAGCATAGTGAACACCAAAAATAAAGGTATCTGAATATAACTAGTAGGTCATATATATGTATACTACTGTGTCCAAAAAGTAAGACCAATTTTCAATTTAATATTCCCGTAGATTTGAATTTTTTTTCTTTTTTAGGTTGCTGGCACTGTCCTTGACGTCTGTGAGAAATTTGTCGTCAAAATATTCATTAATGTTTTAGTTACACTTGGCTTTGTGAAACGCTTAAACTGATTCCGGCGATTTTGAAATGTCTGAATTAATTGAGCAAAGAACTTGCTTTTAAATTTTGTTTGCGGAAACGTATAGAATGTTGCAGAAGGCATTCGGTGAGCATTCCTATATCAACCTCAACCAACGATGCTCACGTCCAGAAAATTAAAGATTTGGTGCTTGCAAACCCTCGATTTACAATTAGAAACCTTGCTGATGATGTGCGGATTTCAAAAGGATCGGTCAATTCCATTTTGGGCCTCAACCGCGTCAAATCTTGATTGATACCGAAAACACTGAATGGGCCAGCTCACACTGCTCACGCCAGCTTTTTCTCTAAATATGTAACCCATGTCGTTCCACAACCACCGTATTCACACCGTGCGAATTTGGAAGAATAAATAAAGAGGTTTTGAAAAAAAAATAATTGGGCACAGTAGTATACTTAATAAATACTTAGTAAATTAACAGCCATAATGCTCATAACATATGTATGTTTGTTACAAAACCATTTTACAAGAAAACAAAGAGAGTAAACTAGAGAATTGAAAAAGCCGAAGAGTAATTATTTAGTAGCATTTGAGCACTAATTAATCATTTAGTAGCATTTGATTGTAAAAACCTTAAGAAAACATTGCTTAAAGAGCAGTAAATTATTTCTTACAAAAATATTAATAATCTTTCTAATAAATTATTTTTCCATTAAGTGTTTATATTAAAAAAATAAATTTAACAAAACAAAAAAAATATATATATATATATTTTTTTTGAGACATTTTTATAAATTTAAAGATTTATGCCAAAATTTTCTCATTTACATTATTTATCGTAATTCATATAGCAACTATTAATACCTTGAAATTATTTTTAAAAAATTCACCCAACTAATACATATTTAATTTTTTTAAATTATTTTATGCTATAAAAATATTGCTATAAATGTTGTCATAGTTTTACACTACTTTTTTTTGTAGTGTTATTAATTAATATTCCTTTCTTTGTATTACATTTTTGGTTTTGTGTATAATTATTTGCTCATGCTTTGATCTTTTAAAATAATTTAATTAATTTTCAGTAATGAAATGTATATTTATATATTGCTTCGTAATAAAATATATATTTTTATGTTTGGTTTAACAAAATAAAATTCCAATTAACTCATTTAAATTGAAAAGGCTTAATTTTCGAATTAAAGAATTTTTGTGGAAGGCAGTAGTTAACTTTCATAAATTTCTTTATTATGGTAAGTTAAGAAGAAATGATAACAGCAAGACTTTTAAAGCAATTAATTGATTTAAAATGAAATGTAGTAAAAGCTTTTTTCAGACCGAGAAAAAAAATATTGTTACAAGGGAAATTCATTAAATATTCTCGACGAAAATAAAAAAAGTAACAATAAAGTTAAATGAAAGGAAGAAGTAGTAAAGTAGTAAGTAAGTAAAAACTCTTGTAAGGATTATTGATTGAAAAGTAATTAATCAAATTGATCTTCAATGGATTGACTATTTGTATTTTAAAAGATTTATTGAAGTGTTGTAAATAAAGAAAAATAGATGTCTAAAATTTTTTTTTCTTGATAGTGACTGTTTTTTGACTAACTTTTGATTTGACTTTATTCAATATTTATTATTTTTAAAATATATGAACATTAGCTAATATTAAATTATAAATTTATCATAATAATAATAATAATAATAATAATCATAATGAATATTAAATAAATAATGAATATGAATAATCATAATGAATATTATTTCTGGGATTTAATTTCTCAATTTTGCAGTGTTTCATCTAGTTGCAAAATTTCATTGAAAACTTCCATTTGTTTTATTTCCTCATTAAATGTTAGAATGAAATTTATATAAACTATAACCAACTTATCAAAACCGTATAAATTCATTTATATTAATTTGATTTCACTATTTATATTTTTATAGGTTTTCTATAAGAAGTTTTAATAGTTAATCGAATTTTGATAAAATGTTTAAATAAATTTATTTAAAACTATCCTTATGCTAAGCTGATAAAAAAACTTTTTTTTAAATTTATTAATAAACGTAGTAAGAAGAAATTAAGATCAGAAATTTTAATAATATAAAATAACTAAAAATTAGTAATATGGAATATTTTAATAATAATACTTTAATAAATAATATAAAATAACTTTTTTTTGAGTGCGTTATTCAACTAATGTTTTTTCAAATTCATGATAATTATAGCTATATATTTATCAAATGTGCATTTTAAATTTCAAAAAAACAATTATTTACATTAAACATTTTTTAACATTACATAAAAAAATCCTTCAAACTCTTTCTAATTTATAATAATCCTTTTTATGACTAAACAAAATATTTACCGAAACCATACCCTTAATAAATATGTACCTCAATAAATTTCCCTCAATATTTTAGATAGATTGTTGACTTTAAATATTTCAAAGCTTACGGTGCGTGTTGGAACATTCCAGGTAAAAAAGAATTGAATATATAATAACTTAGAATAAGGAAAAATACACATCTGTCTTCAAAGGATTGTTAAAGTGATTGCAACGCACGTTACTTTTGGAACTACACTCTAGCACGCGAAGGTGGATGTCTGGCCATTAAATTGGTATATAATGTAGTTGAACTGCTGGAAGATGATTTATTTATCGTCTTTATAAAATAAAACCAAAACATGAAAGCCAGGATCAACTTATATATTTCAGTATTTTTACTCTACCATATTTAAAATATTTATATTCTAGAATTATATAATACCTATATTCTAGAATTTTTTTATTATGCATAAACACTCATTTATCTCACCATACAACAATGCCAAAAGAATCGAAAACGTGGTTATGAAATATTTCAAAATTAAGAGATAAGACACATTTATAAGATCGAAATTTCAGATTAAGGTTCATGTCAAAAATTTCTTCATTCTAATTATCACATAACAGTTTTATGCATGTATTAGTGCCCCTGGTTTTTCAAATTTATCTCAATGCCATAATTAACTAGAAGTAATAAATTACTTAAATTTAGAAAGCTGGAGTTTTATTTTTCAGTAACTTTTGAATAAGATATTATTTATTTCCAATGCTAAATTCTAGAATCTATAATACATATATTCTATATTTTTTTATTATGCATAAACACTCATTTATCTAATCATACAATAATGCCAAAAGAATCGAAAACGTGGTCATGAAATATTTCAGTGGTATCATATTTCCAAATTAAGTGCTAAGATACATTTATAAGATGAAATTTCAGATTAAGGTTCATGTCAAAAATTTCTTCATTCTAATTATCACATCGCAGTTTTATGCATTAGTGCCCCTATTTTTTCAAACTTATCTCAGTGCCATAATTAACTAGAAGTAATAAATTACTTAAATTTAGAAAGCTGGAGTCTTATTTTTCAGTAACTTTTGAATATGATATTTTTTTATTTCTAATGCTTAAATCAGTTATTTAGGTTTTTTTAAAAGAGTTAAGGAAAAATATTTCGTATACACTTATGTTACTTATTTACAACTGCTTCGTCAATTTACATTTAAGACAGTTTTACTTTTACAATAAAGATTACTTTCATCATATGAATGACATTTCATTTAGCATATTTAAAATAAATATTTCCTTTATTACTATTATTAAAACTAATTTTATTAGTAATTTAACTAAAAACTATAAAAAAACAGTGTTTAATATTTTTAACAAAATGTAATAATTCTGAAAAATTATAAGTTTTTTTTATATAAGTTTGAAAGAAAAGATTGAAAAGTTTTCAATGTCAGACATAAAGCATATATTTGCTTGAAATTTTCTGTTGATTAAAATTCTGTAATTTTCTGTAATTCTTTTCTGTTAATTTTCTGTAAATTAAATAATAAAAACACAAATTAGCTATGAGACTCAACTTGTTTTAATTATTTATCAAAAATAAATTATTTTTTACATATTATACTAAATTTAATTAGATCTAAAAATTGTAAGAAAAATTAAAATTCAATTAACTTTTTTTAGAAATAAAAAAATAAAAAATTACTTAGCTTAAAAAAATAAACGTTTAACAGGATATATTGAAATAATATTACTAGTTAATCTAATAATACTGTATTAGATCCTGAATAGACTATACATTTTCTCTTTACACTATTTTCTGGTTAAATGTATATTTGTTCTGGTATCCCCAAAAGTAAAATTTGGAATTGATAACAGGAAAAAAAATATGACACCAAACCCTAAATTATATATATATATATTTTAATTTTGATTTGAGTCAAGAATCTTTTCTTGTTCAAATATATAAAACCCGAGATTAATTTTTTATTACTTGAGATAAAAATCTTCAAAATTTAACCATGACACACAAAAATTCTGTGAATTGTTAAAATGTATCACTTTTTTTCAATTTTTATAATCTAGTAAATTTCTTTTTTCAATACAAGGTTACTAAACAGGAACAAACAAAAGATACAAAAAAAAACCTATCAAAAACTTAACATGAAAAAATTCAAATCTCTTTTATTTTTCATTATTATATCAGCTTCCTTTTTAAATTGTATCCTTTTTCTGGCTATATACATTATTCAATAAATGAAATTTCTGGCTTTGATTTTTATACTTCCCTTTGTAAAAACCTGATTTAACTTTTTCCTCTTTATTAAAATATTGGTTTTATTTCTATGAAAAGGGATATTCTAAAGACTTATAACTATACATTTTCTCTTTACACTATTTTCTGGTTAAATGTATATTTGTTCTGCTATCCCCAAAAGTAAAGTTTAGAGAATTGATAACAGTAAAAAAAATATCACCAGAGAGAAACCTCGGCATACATCTCTGTTAGAAAAGGCAAAAATATATGAAGCATTCACGCCGTAGTCCTCTTTGAAATTCAATGGCAAAAGATCTGGAAGCAAGTTGTTGGTTTCCAAGGCAACCTGCAAATTTTTCTTTCTGCCTCCAAATGTCTTTTGGTGTCGTTTTCGTTAAAATGCTATTACAGCAACGGTGCATTTGTTTAGAAATGCAAAAAAGAAATGCAGCATTTTTGGTCTTTTAAACCAACAGAAAAAGATATCTGGTTTTTCTTAAGCTCCAATTTATGGTTGTTTTCACAACTCAATTTAGGTAACAGTTAGTTTCGAAACCAATTAAAAGTGCTGAAATTCAGCGTTCTTATGCAAGCAAAAATTCTTTTAACTGGAATTAGTGTGTAAAATAAACTGAAGTAAATGTTGAAAGTTCTTATTCTTAATAGCTCTTAAATAAATATTTTTTATAATAACTTTCTCCTGAACCATTTGAAAGGACACTTTTGTATTCTAGATTTGCTTTAGGGAACTAAGTTACAAATACAAATTCAATGTAGGCTGTGTAATTAAATATTCTATTGATAAATTAAATGTAATAATATTCAAAGTCTTATGTTGTTAGTTTATGTGTCAATTTACCAAAATATTTACATTCTTTAAACTATATTTTAAAAGAAGTAATAAAAGTTATTTTTAATACTTAATCTGTTTATTTACAAAATAAACTTTTCATTAAAATAACTAAAAGGATCATTTCAACTCAAGTAAGTAAATTTAAATAATTTCAAATAAAGTAAATTGATGTGATCCTTTTACTTTACTGACTCAATAAAATTTATTCACACTCCTTTTTCATAGTAAGTCTGTTTTTTTACAAAAAATAAAATATCTTTGAAGCAGAACCTTTCATTAATAAAATATCTAGACAATCATTTAAAACTTCTAACATTCCACAAACCAAAGTCTAGCATTTCCTACTATTTAAACCTTTGATAAATTCAAGGACATGGTGAGTAAAATGGCTGCAAGATCTGGACTATAATTCTTTGGAGGAAAGCGTTATGGGTCGGTGCACGTCTTTGCTTAATTAATGCCAGCTAAAATGATGTTCTGGTGTGCACTTTGGTAATATGCTTCATAAACTTCGAGTTACTTCTGAAAATGCTTTGTTTTTCATGAATTTGGACATTTTCCCTTAGGAAATCTTTCCTCTATAGGAGGCAATGCTTGCATATTCGAATGATCCCTTTACTAAAATGTGTTAACATTAGTGCATTTTTTTGTAATCGAGTTCTATATAAGTATCGAAAAAAATGGTCAAACCATAAAATGTTACTAAGAAAACCTCCCAATACTCTAAATATTCAAGAACCAAACTAACTTAATTGAATATCTTGACTTTAAGAATTCTGGAATCATAAAATTCAGTAAAGATGAAATGGATAGAATCACAATAAAAACTTTTGAAAAGGTGCATTAGTGGCATACGTAATGCACTGCACCCCATGCTACTGTTCAGCTGTCATAGATGAATACATCGTGGGGTGCATTTATTAAGGTGACAACAAAGCACTGAGTCTCCAGGGAGTAAGAACATTATTAAAAACACAAAGAGACACGTGCCAGAAATGTGAACTCGTCTTTCTCTCTCTCTCTTTCGCTCTATCTCTATCTCTATCTCACTTTTCCTTTTCCTTCTTCTTTACTCTAGTGCTTAAGAACTCTTCAGCATGATAGAAATGATAAGAAAGCAGTGTGCAAACTTAATACATATTTGAAATGGGGAGTATGGCATAAATATATTGTGAGGAAAGGAATCGTGGGTTAAATAAATTGCATGTTTGAGAAAGTAGAACAAAACAGTTGCTCGGGAGTTAAGCCTTTTGCAAATTAATTTAACCTTTGCACAAATAAAGACCCAATGTACATGAGTGCATCCATTTCATTTTTGGTTTTACTTGAAGAGTATTTTAAACCAATATCGCACTCCCATATATTATAAATATGCAGTTTTCCCATGTTTTCCCCTTAACAATTCATGATGTTTTCTAGAGACCAAGTTGTTTAAAGAGTGAGTGTGTATGCCCCCAAAATTAATCATTGCAATTGTATATGCTACGAATTGATTATAACGGTAATATGTTTTATTGGTTGTAAACAAAAATACAAGTATTAAGTTATAGCTGAAGTTAAATAAGGGAATACTTAAATTATTCAAAGGATTATGTTGTTTTATCGAAATAATTCTTTGATAAAATAATATAAATTATTGAATCAGAAAAATTTCACTAAACTCAAATGTTATTTAAAAAATAGAGCGATCGATATTTTTTCTTAGTTATCATATCTCATTTAGAATTGAAAACAATTTATTCAGCTATATTAAAATCTCTTTTTTAAACTTTAACTTTTTGATCCCTTTTTTTATTTCTAGTTTTTAACTTTTCTTTCATAATATACACAGGAACAGTATATTATAAACACACTCAATAATGATTAGAAATTTTGTTGTTATTGTTGTTACCTATGGATTTATTGGAACTCATTCCATACAAATTTGGCCACTTACCGTAGAAACAAAAAGAATATGTAAACAAATCAAAGTTACAAAGTGAAAATACCAGACAGTCTTAACAAAAAAGGCCTTAAAAACAGTTAAAATCAAGTTAAATTTTCTAGGAATGAAAATTTAAAAAGCTAGAAGCACCATAATAAACGTTCGTGTAATCAGGACATCTTTTCTCTGGCCCTCCAGTAAAGAGCACACTAATCACCATTCTGTTTTAAGTTCCAATCACGTTTCTGTCGTCTGTTCTTACAAATACTGACTGTAGGTTACGAATTATATTGGAAATCAAAATAAAAAATATTATTTTCTTTAATAATCTCTGAATAAATTTCAGGATTAAATCAAGCCTTTAAAAGAAACTTAAATTATTTCAAATATAATTAGAATCCTGTTTAGTTATACGAAGCAAATAAAAATGTAATGAAATATTAACTATTTAACAAAAATTATTTATGACATTTAATTATAGATTGCGTGATTTTTATCTTTGAAAAAAAATAATACTAGAAACAAAGACGAAGATTTCGTTTATTTTTAAGCTTAAATGCTCCTTTTTTCCCATAAAAATAAGTAACCCTTTTGATAACAATCATTTTAATGCTCGATTCAAATTCATATGGGATAATTCTTACAATGAAATGACATGAAGTTCATTCATTTAAAATATAATTTTAAAGCTATTTATTTCATTTCTAAAATAATTTAATAAGAAAAAATTTCTTTCTACACAATTTTATTTATACACTAATTAAAAATTTTCAGTTTATTAAAAGTTATTTATCTTACATTAATTAATTATTTATTTATGTTACATTATACGAGTACTTTCTTATGAATACGATAAAAGCATTAAATACCGAATCACACTTAAACTGATTAAAAATTTCTTCATAGTCCAATTGAATACTGACTTACAATGAAGGGATTTTTTTTGGGGATCATAATGCAAAGTGAAAATGTTTATAATATGTTTATACGAGTATAAAGAACCATTTCAATATTATATGTAATAATTAATGTAATAGATTAAAAATTAAAATGTAATATATTAAAAACTAAAATGCAATTTATTAAAAATCAATATGTAATAATTAAAGTATTATTATGTAATATTCAAAAATTTGGTACGACTTAATCTACTATTAAATATTCAAGGAAAAAATACTCATGTTTATTAGAAATAAGTTAAAAATGAAATCAAAAAATTATTTCTACATTTTAAGAATGATATTTTAAACAATACTTCTTGCTTTAAATTCTTGTTTATTTTACTAAGGGAGGAATATATATACTAGATATATAACTTGTTATCACAAAACATTATTTTTCCATTACTTCACAGAAACACAAATAACTTCCGATTTGTTGGTGGAATTTCTTAAGAAACTCAGCGCATATCAAAAGGAATCGTTTAATATCAGAAAAGTATAAAGGAAAAATGTATTGAGATCTACTATTTTATCAATCATTATTTGTAATTACTGTTTAGGGATCGCAGTTTCATATAATGCAAATAAATCACACAAAAATATGTGAAATAGTGAAGATTATAGAATTTTAATGATATTAATTTTGAGTGTGAACAGTATATATTAAAAACAATATTCAAAATACATTGAAAATTGATCAGAAAATTAAGTACAATTTCAAAATATGTTTTACAGATATATAATCACTTTATAAGATTAAAAAACGAGATACCATTAATAATAATATTGATTAAAATATATAACTAATTTGAAATATATACATGTGTTCTATTAATTAATAACCATTAATCTAATCCTTTAAAGGAAAAATTTCTTTGAAAAAGTTGGTGCTGTAAATTTTGCTAATTTATAGGATCACATGACATTCAGTAGACTAATTTTCAGATTCAACAAATTTACAAATTCAGTCTTCTGAATAAATTCACTAAGAGTCGGCTGTTTACTTTATATTTAATTAAAGTGGCTTAATTTTGTTAAGAGTATTGAATTTTAAAGATATTGATATTGTGTGTAAACAATTAGAAAGTATATAATAAAAATAATACTCAAAATACATCAAAAATTGAACAGAAAATTAAGCACAATTTCAAAATATATTTTACAGAGATATAATCACTTTGAAAGATTAAAAACCGAGATACCATTAATAAAAATATTGATTAAAATATATAACTAAACCTATGTTCTATTAACTAAAAACCATTAATCTGATTCTTTAAAGGAAAAATTTCTTTCCAAAAATTGGTGCTGTAAGGTTTCATATTCAATAGGATTACATGGGATTCAGTTGACTTATTTTCAGATTCAACAAATTTACAAATTGTATCATCTGAATAAATCCACTTCTTAGTCTGCTTTCTACTTTAAATTTAGTTAAAGTAGCTTAGTTTTTTTTTCTACCTAATATTCTACATTTATATACAAACTTGGTGACTTTCTCTGTGAGCCTTTTCTTTAAAGCCAGCATTGAGTTTCCCTTCAATCTATTTAAACATCTTGATTAAAATTGTTTTTTCACTAAGGATAATAGAGTTCTCAAAAAACAGTTTGTTTACAAACAAGCAAGAACTTCGTGTATTGTAAGTAGTCCGGAGGCTATTCTGGATCTGTTCATGGGATTCATCTTCAGAGCAGAAGAATGAAGGGAGTTCCTTTCAGTTAAAAGAATCAGGTGGAAAAAGTTCCCTTGGGCACAAGTGGGACTTGCGATAAAAGTTTTCTCTTGTACTGGCTTGTACATAAATAGATGTCAGCCATGGTCAAGTGACGTTAAGTGATGAACTGGCATGGTGACAAGAACAAGTGTCTATCACTGCAGTATAATGATATACACTTGTTTTCGGTGGATAGAAATGTTTAATCTTAAAAAGATCAGGTGCGATTATCTTAATGTTTTTATCTAAAAGTTGAAACATTTTGTTATTTATTAAACACTTTATATAGTCTATAATTATAGATAAAAAGTATTTTGTCTTTTCAAAATTTAATCATAATATTGAAAATATACTTCGAAAAAAATAAATTCCTTGGGCAAAAGTGGGATTTGCTTTAAAAGTTTTCTCTTGTATTGTCTTGTACATAAATAGATGTCAGCCATGTTCAAGCGACGCTAAGTGATGAACTGGCATGGTGACAAGAAGAAGTGTTTATCACTGCAGTATAATGATATACACTTGTTTTTGGTGAATATAAATATTTAAGCTTAAAAAGATCAAGTGCAATAATCTTAATGTTTTTATCTAAATGCAGAAACAATCTGCTATTATTATAACTATTATTACTATTATTATACACTCATGTCCATAAATTAAGGATAATAAAGAATCACACAGAAATTGAACTCTAAAATAAAAATTTCACCTGTAGAATTATCACAAATATCTTGAAGAAGAATATGCAAATTACAGGAAACCACCAGATGGCGCGAATAGTATGTCACAATGACGAGAGTGTAACAGAGGGGATATACGGAATGGTGGCAAAGAAGTAAAATTGTTCACAAGTGCTTTAAAAATCTTTCAGTGCAATAACCGCATAGTTATGGCACAAAGGAAGCATTTGGATGTTTTTTTACGTGGTAGAATTATCGGACGACTGGAATGTGGGAGTACCCAGCTGGAAGGAACTTGGAGTGTCATCTCCAGGTTTTGGCAACGATTCCAAGATGATGGTAATGTCAGTAGATGTTACAGCACAGGTCGCCCCCGAGTTACAACGCCGAATGAGGACCGGTATTTAGCAGTTACTGCCAAAAGAAACAGACGGAGCACAGCATCAGACCTGACTCGTCAGTTCTCTTCAGCTACCGGTACGACAGTTTCAAGGCAGACCGTGTACAGACGCTTAGGGCACATTGGTCTATATGCTCGTAGGCCTGTCAGATGTGTTCCACTTACCGCAACTCACTGTCGCCTGCGATTAACCTGGAGTAGAGAGCATGCATTGTGGACACCGCAACAGTGGTCTTGTGTGATGTTTTCCGACGAGTCCAGGTTTAGTTTGAAGTCTGATTCTCGCCGGACTTTCATATGGAGAGCTCCAGGTACCCGTTACCACCAAGAGAACACCATTGAACGACACCGTTACGGTGGTGCAGGATGGCTCGTTTGGGGAGGAATTATTCTTGGTTCCAGAACTGACCTGCATGTTCAGAGTGTAACGATGACAGGCCACATCTATCGGGATGTCATTCTGGAACAACATGTACGTTTGTTTCGGGGCGCCATGGGTGCTGAATTTCTGTTTATGGATGACAACGCCCATCCTCACCGTGCAAACATTGTAGACGAACGCCTTCAATTGGAGGATATTATCCGTATGGATTGGCCAGCATACTCACCGGACTTGAATCCAATAGAGCATGTGTGGGATATGCTTGGCCGACGAATTGCAGCCCGTCAACCCCCTCTCACCTATCAACCGGAACTTCGGAGGGCATTGCTTGATGAGTGGTGTAAGATTCCCCAAGATCAGATTGATAATTTGATACTCAGCATGCCTAGGCGTTGTAAGGCCTGTATTGCATCGTCCGGGAGACATACTCCATATTAACCATCATACTAACCCTGTTATACTGTTTTTTGTAAATAGGTTCTTTTTTGAAATTTGCTCCAGGGAGTAAAAATCGAAATTTTTATTAATTATGTCAAACATATAGCATCTTTTTTGCTCTTTACGTTTTGTTTAATAAATAGACTTTACAAATAAGTCAAATTTGTTTTGCTTCTGTCTCTTTCTTTGCCTGAACTTCATTATCCTTAATTTATGGACATGAGTGTAAATTGTATAAATAATATTAACTAATTATTATTATTATTTATATAATCTATAATAATAGATAAAAAGTATTTTGTCTTTTCAAAATTTAACCATAATATTAAAAATATACTTTGAAAAAAAAAAATTATTGCAATCAAGTGACTGAAGTTATAACGATTTCTTGAGGTCTATTATCGCCCGACGATGAATAACGCGGGAATGGAGAACAAGTGTCTGTTACTGTAGTGTAATGATATACACTTGTTTTCGGTGAATAGAAATGTTTAATCTTAAAAAGATCAAGTCCGATTATCTTAATGTTTTTATCTAAAAGTTGAAACACTTTGTTATTTATTAAATACTTTATAGAATCTATAATAATAGATGAAAAGTATTTAGTTGTTTCAAAATTTAACCATAACAGTAAAAATATACTTTGAAAAATAAATTATTGCAATCAAGTGGCTGAAGTTCACACGAAAGGTAATTTTTTTTAAGATTCATTTATTATGCAATAAAAAATGAAAAAATATGCTTTATTCTTTAATTTATTTTTATAATGGCATAGGAAAACAATTCTACAACTGAATGTTATACTGTTTAACGAAAATAAAAATTTGTGCGTAAAAATCAAATCCTCAATATAAAAGCCATAGACTTAGATTTTGATAAATTATATAAAACACTATATATTTTACTCAATACGCTATTAATTACGTAAACCTAAATTTGACAAAGTTCTTCCAAAGTAAATTATTTGTTAACCGTTTGTATTCTTTCTATCTCGTTTTAAGCAATACTATGTACAAGCATAAAGGCAACTAACTTTATTTCTTAAAACACAATTCCTTCTTCCTCTTAAAATTTAAAAAAAAATTCTCAATTTAAAATTAATACATTATTTTGAAAGAATGCCTTAGTATTTTCCATCAGCTCAACCAGCGCAACAGAATACTTACAATTAGAATACAATTTTACACCTCCGAAGAGTTTGTTAAGATTTTATAGATATAGGTCCTATGAAACTTTGGTCAATTTGAGAAAATTCATTAGGCTTCTAAGATCTAAATCATGAATAATTTATACATTAGGCACCTTCTAACCGATAGTGTCTCAGCTATGAGGGACTTTGTTAAGATCCGCTCGTATGTTGGGAAGTTAGCAAGCATGAAAAGAGACGTAAACAAAGCCCATTATTGTTAGCACCGCAACCGCAATTAGTCGTTTACATTATTACAAAGGAACATGCCTAGTAATTAGGTGGTTATTCAAAACCCAGTTAAGCTTTCAATACCTTCCACGAGTCCTCTTATGAGCAACTAAATATAAATATAGCTTTCATATAAATTGAGAATTAATATCAATCATGAAAGTTCTTTTCCTTCTGCGCCTCTTTCGATAGTTTTGAGTATTCAATCAAATAAATTATCAAGTTAATGTGGTTCAATAATCATTTCATAAATATTATAGAAGAATAAAACGCATTAATATATAAATCAAAGTATTAAAGACGCAGCCAACTAAAAATTGTTTTGAATTTAAAATAGCTTTACACTAAAATTGATTTTTGAAAGCTGGTCTTAAAGGTTTATGCTGGTGGTCTAAAGCAACACACCTTTTTATAAATGTAATAGATTGTATATACATATAATACATATATATACACTGAAGTGACAAAAGTCATGGGATAGCAATATGCAAATTTTCAGATGGCAGTAGCATCGCGTAGAACAGGTATAAACGCGCAGTGCTTTCGCAGAGCTTTCATTTCTGTTCAAATTATTCATGTGAAGAGGTTTTGACGTGATGATGACCGTACGACGGGAATTAACAGACTTTGAACGCGGAATGTTAGTTGGAGCTAGACGCCTGGGTCATGCCATTTCGGAAATCGTTAGGGAATTCAACATTCCCAGATCCACTGTGTGAAGAGTGTGCCGAGAGTATGAAATTTCAGGCATAACATCCCACCATGGACAGCGCAGTGGTCGACCGCCTGCACTTAACGACCGAGACCGGCGACGTCTGCAAAGAGTCGTAAATTCTAACAGACAAGCAACACTGCGTCAAATAACCGCAGAAATCAATGTGGGACGAACAAGGGACTTGTCTGTTAGAACTGTGCGGAGAAATTTGGTTTTCTTGGGCTATTCCAGCAGAAGACCGACTCGAGTGCCTTTACTGACAGAACGATATCGCTTGCAGCGACTCTCGTGGGCACGTGAGCATATCGGTTGGTCCCTAGATGAATGGAAAACCGTGGCCTGGTCCGATGAGTCACGATTTCAGTTGGTAAGAGCTGATGGTAGGGTTCGAGTGTGGCGCAGACCCCACGAAGCCATGGACCGAAACTGTCAGCAAGGCACTGTTCAAGCTGGTGGTGGCTCCGTAATGGTGTGGGCTGTTTTTTCATGGCATGGACTTGGTCCTCTGGTGCGACTGGACCGAACATTGACTGGAAATGCTTATGTTCAGCTACTTGGAGATCACTTGCAGCCATTCATGGACTTCATGTATCCAAACAACGATGGGATTTTTATGGATGGCAATGCGCCATGTCACCGGGCCACAACTGTTCGCGATTAGTTTGAAGAACATTCTGGATACTTCCAACGAATGATCTGGCCACCTAGATCGCCCGACATGAATCCCATCGAGCATTTATGGGACATCATCAAGAGGTCTGTTCGTGCCCAAAATCCTGAACCATCAACGCTTTCACAATTATGGACGTCTATCGAGACAGCATGGCTCAATATTCCTGTAGAAGACTTCCAACGACTTGTTGAGTCCATGCCACGTCGAGTTGCTGCACTTCGCCGGGCGAAAGGAGGGCCGACACGATATTAAGAGGTATCCCATGATTTTTGTCACTTCAGTGTATATACATATATATATACATATATATATATATATATATATATATAACTAAAAAACTCTGCACAGACAGATTCGTTGTTTGGAATACATAAAACATGCCCAAATAACTGTACCTCTACGACCCATAGTTTTCGAGAAAAATGCGAGAGAAAATGTATGACGTCATATCCGGTTTATGAAAAAAACCTTTATTCGAAACATGAACATCGTTACTAAAAAAAAATAGTAACTGGACATTAAGTAACTTTATCAACATTTTTGCTAGCCATTTGCTAACTTTAGTAGACTTATGCAAATTTATTTTAGTATTTGCATAAGTTTACATATGAAGATGCTCGAAATGTCCAACACGCATAATGAGGCACGTGAAATGACGTCAAGCCGTTGTTTGACGATCTCCAGATCTGAC
>BPLQ01015142.1:0-20325 GCA_021605075.1 Caerostris darwini | reverse complement strand
TTTGAATTGTCGCCCGGGTTGGGAGAGATTCTCCTTCCTTCCTCACATTTAAGCCTTACCCACTGAAAAGGTACAAAATGCAAAAGAAAACTTGGCACAACAGCTTTCTGTTCAAAACTGACAAATCCCATACAGTTCGCGTCAAAACAGTTGTCAGAAAGACATATACGCCCCTTTCTCCCAAATCGTTTGGGATTACCGCTTTTGAATTGTGTTACTGGCCTAGCCGAGTTATTTAATATTCACAACAATTGATTCAGGTAGCGCACAACGCTTTGGTTTGCAGCTAAAAGCAGCTGTTGCTCTGCCGTTTACAAGGAGTTTTCAAGGATTGGAAATTTAAAATGGATGGTTTTAAAGCTTTCACAATAAAACGCACCTTGTTATTTTTAAGGATGTGGCAGTCTTTTGCAAAAGGGGAAAAAATTTTCAACGTTTCATTTGATGTTTCTTTTCAGTAAAAACGATTTTTTTTTTACATGGGTACAATAATTAACTATAATGTTATTGCTGTGCGTCTAACGTCAGAAAAAGGCAATTTTATTAGTTATTATAAATGATAGACATAGTCGGTTTTCATAATACTAATCGTATTTGAATACAATATTTTTTAATTGAGTTTATGAATATTTTTAAAAATATTTATGCTGCTTTTAACGACAAATGTTTAAACAAATTTTTTTTATTGATTATTAATGTATAAAAAGCCAATTTTCATTTTATAAAAAATAATTAATATAAAAGGCATATTCCGATCATTCTAAAATATTGAAAATTATTTAATGTTGAATTTAAACATATTTTACTACACATTTCTTTAATCTACAATATATATATCAAACAATTATTCGGTTACTAAATAATGACTACGTCAAACAGCACAGCTTTCTATGTCATGCTGATCTATAATAAACCGCAATCTATAATAAAACAATAAGGAATGAAGAATGTTATTCTTTAGATTCTCCTTATGAGGAATTAAAAAACAATCAAAGGGAGATAAAAAAGTGCACATGAAGCAATAAAAATTTATGATCATTTTTAAGAATATGTACTTAAATGTTTTGTGCACAACGGTAAAGCTTTAAATAAAAAGCTTTATTTTTTGTTCTTTATAAGGGTTTTTTAAACGTCAAAAACCTCACAATTCGATTTCCTATTTACATCTGATATCATTCATGGATAGATCGATATGATTGAAATTTATAATTAGAAACGAAATAGATAGCTGCGTTTTCAATAAATTCTTAAAAGAAAATTATATAAAATAACTATTTAAAAGATATTAACATTTTGAAGAAGTAAAAATTGTTTTTTTTTTAAATGATTTTTCAATGTAAATTAAACGTCAGTGGAAATTTTGCAGAAACTTAAATTTAAAAGAAAATGTATATAAATTCAGTAAAAACAAACATATATTTTAAAGCATATTTAAAAGAACCATTAATTAGAAATGAATACTACTATAAGGATTCTTAATGTAATTTTTTAATTTGAATTGTGAAAAACACTAACATTTAATTATTGATATATTATTGTTTTAAAAATAATTTAGAATTTCTAATATATAGATTATTCAATATTTTATCTATAAAATTCCCTCAGACAAGGGATAAATGTTAATCGTGTGTGGAAAATCGACGGGATTGAGTAAAATTGGAGATTCATGTTGCACAAATTTACTCACTTTTAAACAAAAAATGAAATCAAATGGGACATTTCATATCCCCTAAAATGAAGTGAAGAATTCATTACAGCTGAATTCATTCAATTCTTCTCTCCATTTTGTTTACACTCTCCTATATATATTTATATATCTTATTCAAATTTTCAATCGTTCATAAAATACTTTGTATTCATCCACTCAATTTCAAATACATTTTTTTTGAACTTGTAGTGGATGGCACTGGATGTTAATACAGTTTTTTCAAATATTAATTCAGTAATTTTAGTTTTATATGGGAGAAGAAATTTCTCTTATATAAGATATTTAGTTGGATATAAATTTAGGAATAAATACCGTTGAGTGGCGAAGCGTGTAGATTCACTGGCAAAAAGTTTCTTTTACAGATTTTTTTTTCTTTCTGGGTTCTAGTCTGTGTCAAGAAGGGAATAAAATGGGAAATGAAACATGTGAATAAATTAGTGAGAGAGATCAAAAGTGTATATGTGTGTGTGAGAAAGAGAGAGAAAGAATTTTTTCTAACTTAAAAAATGAATGAAAATTATTTATAAGGGACATTTTGCAATATAGTGAAAAAAAAGTAGGATTTGAGTTAAATTTTCTTTTATATTACTTGTTTTTATTTACATTCTTATGCTAACATACCATATGTACATTAACTTTTTTTTCGTGCTTTCGTAACCAGTATGCTTTCTTGTTTTCTGTAATAATATTTAAAGCTTGTACATTCTTTCACTGCTCACAATTAACATATATAACTCCTAATAAAATTTTCAACTTCAAAACTGTGGATAAAATCAACCATAAGTCGTTCTTGCTCTTTTCAATGTCATATAGATATCCAAACTTTCATATGCAATTGAGATGTATCAAAGTGATGTTTTTATGAATATAATATTTGACTCAGTGTATTTTGAGACACTATAATCTGATTTTAATTGCGTTCGAACAGTTTTATCTAGGGTGGGAGTAGACCAAAAAATTTCTGACTACTGTCCGATTTTTTTATACCGACTCCTAACACTTTTCTATAATTTTATGTACTAATGGATTTAGAAGAATTTCTGAAATAAATTCAATAACTTTTATTTTAATCATATATCTATAAAAGCTGTTTTGTATTATAAAGCTTTTTTACAATTTGTGGTAATTGAACTCACTTGTAATAAATTTTTGTGATGAAAGATTTGTTTATAAAAAATGTATATATCCTATAATATGACAATACCAAAATATGCTATTAAATGACAACTCCAATCCAAAAAAATAGCATAGCTTAAGACCAACAAAAAAAAAATGGTACATTTTAAGCATAAAGGTGCTATATTTTTAATACAATTATTCTTATTTTGTTCTTAAAAACAGAATAAGCTTCAGCACTGAGAAAAGAGTCTCAATAGTTACTTGGTTTGCTGCTACAGTAGTAACTGCCTTTACTACTGGTTGTATTATTGAAGAATACAATTGAATTATCTCCTTAATATTTAATTTTAAGATTTAATCTCAGAATTTTGCAAAAATAAAAATTATTTTTATAAAAGAATGAGGAGTGGGGTTTTAAATAATATTTTTTTCTCCTAATTCCGGCTCCCTGTCGAACTTTTTAATATTTTCAGTTTTTCTTTTTAATGACACCTCATTGATTTCGATATCTAAATTGATTTGATCATTTTTATAACAGTATGGACGACACCTCATTGACAAAAATTTAATATTCCTGCTGTTGAAAACTAACTCTGTTATGTCTTTCATGGTATTCTGACCACTTACCTTTCAATACTCTCCTCAAGTGCTATTGTTATCATTGACATTCACTAGTAAATCTTTACCAGGTTTTAGCAACTCACGTATTTCTTCGGTTGACAAGGATTCTCTTTTTCTTCCGTATCAAAATCCATTTCAAATCATTTTTGACATATAAATCATATTTTTGACACATAAATCATTTTTGACAAATTATTTTAGCTAGTGCATGTTTCACATTAATCTTCCACAATAATTCCAAATGCTTCAGCCGTATATTTCTTTCATATTAAAACAGAAACATAAAATTACTCGTAATTTTCCTTTTTTTGGTGCAGCATTCAACATGCTCAAGGAAAACTTTAATAATAAATTAAAATAATATTAAGGATGTTAGGCACCTTATATAAGAGCAATGTTAAAACGGCAACTTTGCTGCGTTTCTCAGAACGTACTGTAGTTAAAACTTTAAAATTTTTTCAATACGTAATATATATTTTCTAGAGTATACTAAAGTGAGCTTTCAAAATATTCACATATTTTTTTAATTATTCATATGCACCTCTTAAATTATAAAAAAAGTTGATTTTTGGTAATTAAAATTTGTATAAAATAAATAATTTTGCAGATATGAAAAAAGGCTCACTTTAAAATAATTTGCATTACATGTAGCATATATAGGCAAAAAAAAATAATATGTAACAGGTGGACTGAAAAGTTCGCAAGCTGACACATAGATGGCGCTACAAGTATTAAATCCATATGATTTTTAGTTAGCCCTAACCTTCAAAAGATAAATGTATAAATTTGACAGCTGTTGCACTATTAGTATGTGAGTTATAGCATTTTTAGTGAAGTTATAGCATTTTTAGTGTTCATCACGTGCAGTCCACTTGGCTGACTGTCGATTGGACTCCGGTGTGAATTGATGAAGCCATGTTTCCTCCATTGTCACATATCGACGCAAAAATTCGGATTTATTAAGATTGAACAGCTCCAAACACTGCTTAGAATCATCAATTCCTTGTTGTTTTTGGTCGATTGTGAGCTCTGCGCGGCACCCACTTTGAACAGAGCTTTCGCATATCCAAATATTCCTTCACGATATGTCCAACACGTTCCTTTGATATCTTTAGGGTCTCAGCTATCTCAATCAACTTCACTTTACTGTTATCAGAAATTATTTTGTGGACTTTTTTGATGTTTTACAGCCTCGGTGCTCATTTCGCCTCGTTTAAATTTAGCAAACCAATTCTCTACGGTTTATTTTCCTGGTGCAAAGTTCGAATAATGCTTATCAAGCCAAGCCTTGGCTTCAATAGTATTTTTTGTTCGCCAAAAAGCAATGCTTTAATTAACACACGAAATTCCTTTTTATCCATTTTTTCAAACTAACAAAAGTTGCTTCACTAAAAATGCTATAACTCACATACTAATAATGCAACAGCTGTCAAATTTATACACGTGTCTTTTGAAGGTCAGGACTAACTAAAGATCATATGGATTTAATACTAGTAGCGCCATCTATGTGTCAGCCTACGAACATGTCAGCCCAACTGTTATACGTACAATAATTTAGTAGAACAGGTGCATCGCTTTTTGAAAATATACATTTTGAGAAAAAGTGGATTTAAAGTAAAATATGTTATATAATTAAAATAAATATATTCTGAGGCTTTTCGTGTGTTACTTTGAAACTTCCCTTAATGTATACAAAATGACCTATCAAAACATTGGTGTGGTATGTCATGTGATAATTTGTTTAACTTCTTTAAAATCAATTTTAATATACTTTTAATATAAATTTTACTATTATTGGAATTTATCGTTAGAAATGTAATGAAATGAAGATAATTTTTCAACGATAATCCCGAAATTCTCTTTTTTATTACCTTTCAAGGTACTGAATCCCCTAATAAAATAAAAAAGCACTTTTTTTATATTTCAACAAAATTACACAAACTAAACATTAAGCCTTTGAGAGTGGTTAATTTGATTCACATGGTAATAATATTAATTAAATCATCTGTTAGAAAAACATCATATGAGTTAATTCTAATAATTTAAGTTATATTAAAAATAAATAAATACAGTAATAATACATATGCATTGCCATTTAAAGTTTTGCCAATAAGAATATTAATATTATTTTTCTTGAATGAAATTGGTATGTGATTAAGAATATTATACCATTGCTAATGACCAATAACAATGGTAATCAATGGTAAAGTAATATTAACATAATTTATTGAGTGGTTGAGAACTCGTGATATAAAGGTTCAATTACTGTAGCAGAAAATAATTTCTAAATGAATTTCTAGATGCCAGAGCATATATTACAGAAAAATTCTATAGGAGAAAAAAAAATTACTGTTATATGAATGCTTTTTTTATATATTTTATCCAGAACAAAATTTCAGTTTCAGACCATTACATCATCTCATTCCGGTTTTGGCACTTGAAGTGAGCGGACGTGCTTTCACCCCGCTCCTGATCCTTAACAGAATTTTTGAAAACGCGCTATTCTTAGCTTAACGTTTTGAGTGCTAGCTTTTTAAGCAATTTATCAATTATCATAAGTTCTAGATTTTTATTAGATTTTTATTATTTGATTTTCAATTGAATGAAACAAATAACTGACAATCAGGAGGAGGACCCCCCTCCCCCACCCCCACCAATTATCTACTACACCTCCCCGGCATTGACCACAGATACGAACATGGACACCGATAATGATCACGGAAAATCTGCTGCGAAGTTGCGCAGAACGCACATAGATGATCCGGCGGCCGCACAATATCACACCGGTATGGGCGAACTATACAAAGAACTGGATAAATTCCGATTCGAATACGGCATAGCCCTGTTCCAAATCCCTTCGATGAAGGAAATCGAAGACAGGTGTCTGAGGGCTCAAAACGCCCGCGAACTCTTAGCTACATCAAGCGCCCCTGCGCTCCCCATATTGGATGCCTCCATCGCCATAGCTAAAGAGGCCCCTCTTAACCGTAGGGTTAAAAGGCAAGCAGACGCGGACGGTTTCATATCACCGTCGAAGAACCTCTTCTCCAAACAGAAACAAGCAGTTCAACAAGCTTGTTTACCTACTAGGAACTCCTTTGCCGTCGTAGGCAATATTAATAACATCCCGGAGTTAAACGATACCAGCGTACAAGGGGCGTTTCGCCCTATTAGCCTCCTAAGTTGCGTTGCAAAAATGTTTGAAAAATTACTCTACAATAGAATTTATTCTTTCTGTGTTGACAACAATGTCTTTCCTCTGGAACAATTTGGATTTCGCCCACAACACTCAACAGCCCATCAACTTCTCAGAGTTACCAATATCATTACTGAGAGTATGAATAATAAACTTATTACCGGAGGTGTCTTCCTTGATGTGGCAAAAGCTTTTGACCGATTGCAGCACGATGGTCTACTTTATAAATTGATTACACTTAAATTTCCTCCCTATATCATTTACATAATTCATGATTATTTAAGCAATAGAAATTTCCAAGTAAAAGTAGATGGTGACCTCTCTCACGTCGGTCAAATTAAGGCTGGTTCCCCTCAGGGAAGCGTTTTGAGCCCCATACTATATAACATCTACACCCACGATTTCCCTCAAGTGAATTATGTAAGCTCCTGTCTTTTCGCAGATGATTCCGCTGCCCTTGTGCAGGGTTCAACTCTCAGATTTGTAACGAGAACCTTACAAATTTTCCTTGAAGCGCTAGAAATCTGGCTCACAAAATGGAGAATTGCTGTCAACACAGATAAAAGTCAAGCAATAATATTCAGAAAAGGAAATACACCAAACTCCAGTGAAAACATTTACCTATTTGACGAACCAATTGAATGGGTAAACGAAGTTAAATATTTAGGTCTCATCATTGATAAAAAATTAATTTTCAATAGCCATGTCACTTACATCAAAAATAAATGCTGGAATAAAATTCATCTCAGTCTCCCTTTAATTGGTAAATATTCAGCCCTCTCACTTCAAAATAAAGTTCTACTTTACAAGCAGGTCATCTGCCCAATTCTTACTTATGCTGCACCTATTTGGGGACTTGCTTGTAAAACTAATAAATACAAAATTCAAGTGCTACAAAACATAATTCTTCGTATAATCACTGGGGCCCCCTGGTTTTATCAGAAACGACGTCATTCATCATGATCTCAGAATTGCTACAAAAGATAACTACATTAGTGATCTCTCCAGAAATTTCTTCCTTGGCTTGAGAAACCATAATAATAACCTACTCAAAGCACAATTATTTTTTGCACACAACGAAGGAAAACATAAATATTCTTTTTCAACTACAAAATGGTCAGCAGACCTGCTCCCACCATAAAGATATTTTTTCTTTCTCAGAACTCCTGGATTTCCCACGTTTTTGTAAAAAATTTTTCATTTATTCATATTCGTTCACACGTTCAAGTGCCTGTTCATCTATTACAAGTCATTACGGGTCTTCATATTTTTATTATCCATCCTTCATTTACATAGTATTTTTATATGCTGTTTCTCACATCCTACTTTTAATTTGATTTTGAGTAGATGTGCACTTCGCGCACAGGTACTCGACCTGCATTCAATCTAAGTAAGGAGCGACTCATTCAGGACTTGAAGCTCACTCTGCAAGGAATAGATTCTCTGAGAGATTCTCTGCAAGATTCTCTGAGAGAATCTTCTAGACCTAAATTTAAGCCTCCACATGTTAGGTTTCCAAGCGAGCTTAAAAATGAAATTAAATATAGAAACGCACTACGTCGGTTCTGGCAAGAATCTAGAGATCCAAACGCCAGAGCCGATTATTTCAGACAGGAAGCTGTAGTAAGATTAAAGACTAAAGAATTCTCGCAACAACGATGGGAACACTACATTCAGGCCATGACGCCTCAGACAACACTATTTAGACGAACGTCTCTGTTGCGAAAACCATTTAGCTACATCCCACCACTCATACGCTCCAATGGATCTTCTGCTTATACACCACAGGAGAAAGCCGAGCTTTTAGCTGATAGCCTACAAGATCAATTTGAAACGAACCACGTCGTCGAAGATCCTATTTTCTTTCGACGCACTAACACTGAAGCAGCAGACTTCCTTCAACAACCCCACGTAAATGATATCAGTCAGGTCAGCCCAGCGGAAGTCTGTGAATTCATTAGGAAGATTAAACCTAATAAGTCTCCTAGGATTGATCGCATTAGTAATCGAATGTTAAAATCTTTACCTTATACATATGTGCTACTGATCACTTATCTAATTAATTTTTTAATTGATAAGTGCTACTTCCCACAGAGCTGGAAAACTGCCGTAGTCATTCCTATTCTAAAACCTGATAGCACCAATACCCCCAAAATTATCGTCCAATCTCACTACTCAATGGAGTGAGTAAAATATTCGAATATTCGATTCTTAAACGCCTGGATCAGCACAGCACAGATCATAATTTACTTATACCTGAGCAATTTGGGTTCAGAACCCAACTCAGTACTTCTCACCAGCTCTTACGTGTTAATGAGCTGATCCATGATGGCTTTATCAATCGTAAATCTATGGGAATATTATTTTTGACGTAGCCAAAGTCTTTGATAAAATTTGACATAATGGCTTACTACTCAAGCTCATTCGACTTGATTTTTCGCCCCAGTTTATTAAAATTATACACTCGTATCTCACTTTACGTAATTTCAGAGTGCGAGTGGCAGGGACCATTTCCAGCGATCATCCAATCAGGAGCGGGGTTCCACAGGGCTCACTGCTCGGTCCCAGATTATTTCTAATCTCTGTGAACGACATACCTAAGCCAGAATTCTGCAAACTGGCTATGTTCGCAGATGACACAGCGATTATTGCACAGCACAAGACACCAAACTCCGTCGTTGCTCTGCTCAATAATTATATTTCTCACTTAGAAAGTTGGTTGACCACCTGGAAGATCAAAGTTAATCCTACCAAAAGTGCGTGCCTTCTGTTTACACGTAAAAAGAACATTGGTTCTCTTTTGAATGTCACCCTTTTTGGCCAGCCAGTCCCCTGGGTTACTGAATATAAGTACCTGGGGTTAGTTTTCGACTCTATAAATTAACCTTTAACACCCATTTTGCTAAAGCAACAGGCTAGCAGGCTAACGATCAGACACAAGGTTTTGCTCTACAAGTCAATCCTTCTACCAATTCTCTTGTATGGATGTCCTATTTGGGCGTCCTCCTCAATCGCAAATCTCAAGAAGCTCCAAGTGTTTCAAAATAAACAGATAGCTATGATAGACAACGCCCCGTGGTTTGTTAGAAGGAAGCAACTCCACAGAGATCTGAATATAGAACCCATTATGGACTATATTTTCAAAATTTCGAAATCTTTTCATTCTAAATGCCCTCAGATCCGAAGGCCTATCAGGCAAATACCTGTATACCATCCAGGTGTGGCTAGCTCCAGGAAGAGACCCAAAGCTATCTATGATCAGCAATGGGAATCTTTCCCGGCATTGAAAAGGCGTTGTGGATTTTATCCTTCAACCGCCGATTCTACCGCTGTGGCTGTTGTCTAGTCACTCCGATCACTTCAAGCGAATCTGAGCTGCTATTTTTGGCATTTAAATCTTAACTTTTTATTTGCTACGATGTACAACTTAAATTAGAACATGGCTATCTGACTCTTTAAGCTGTAATTTTAAATTTTAACTTGTAAATTTTTAATGGTTCACTTTTATTTAATTACTCTTATTCTTTAATTGTTTGCCTATTTAAAATAATTCCACTTAATCTTCTTAACTCCTAATTGCAAATAATTTTGTTTTTATTGTTTACTTTTAACTTTTAAATTCCTTAACTTTGTTTAAGTCTTTATTTTATTTATTAACTGTAAATTTTAAATCTTTCAATAGTAAATCTTAACTGCTCTCGTATAAATATTAATTTTAATATTCTTTATTTTGTATATAAAAAAAAAATGTGTATTTTCCTAGCTTTGGTTAGGTTTTTGAATCTATGTAGAACAGACTGATGGCGGCATCTGTTGGCGTACTGATCAATTAGACATGTAAACCAGTTGTGTTTGACGCAACTTGTATGTCGCACCTTTTTATTTTTATTCTTATTTTTACTTAATCTTAATTTCTTTATATTTATTTTATTTCATATTAAACTTTGTTTAACTTTAATCTTTTATTTTTGGGCATCGTCAACGGACTCCTAATTGCACCGAAAGCTTTAGCTTTTTCGATCTCCTGCTTTAATTGTTATCAAGCAGGAGGTGTTTTCTTAACTTTAATCCCTTTATTTTCCGTATTCATTATTATTCATAAATTTAAGCAACCCCATTTTGTGCTAATGTTTAAATTAAATTAAGATGTGGAGGTATTGTGGTTCTTAAAACCACCTAGAAACTCCGTAATTGGTACGCCCGTTGCCCATTTTATCCTGAAATTTATTCGCAAAACGCTTTTAAGAAACTGTTATAAGCTCCAAATTATTATAAAGTGATAGAGAGGATTTATAAGCTTTGATAATATTATTAAAACCACTAAACGAAACTGATTTTGTTAAAAAAAAAATAATTTAAATTTAAAAAAAAAAGCGAATCTTCTGAATACAGGAATCTTTTCAGAATTTAAGGTTTCTTATTATTTAAAGAAGATATTGCTTAATATTTCTTCTAGTTTTCAATCATGATAACATATTCGTGTCATATTTTTAACATTTCTTAATTTTATTGTTTTCTATTTTTTTAATGTTTAGTTTTAAAATTATATTCTTAAAATTCCCAACTATATTAAACGTGAAAATAGATATATAGTAATATACAGATATATAGCTATGGTATGTTGTATTTTTTTAATCATTTTATATTTAGAAATAAAAAATAACAGTTTTTTTTTTAAAGTTTTCTTTTCAAAAGTATCACAGCTATCGATATGTAGTCTTTATTAAATGGAACGATAATGCAATTAACTTTAATTCAATTACTGCGAAGAGTAACTGTTTATTTCGATCAATAGATGGCAGCACAGAGACAGGATAAATTTAATCGAAATTATTAAAGAAATGACGTATTTTTACATTTTAAAATATTACGACACGGCATAAGTGTGCTTCATTTTCGTTACATTAAATAAAAACGAATCATAAAGAAAATATAAAACTAAAGAATTAAATTTTCTACAATTAATTATTATCATCTTAAAATATTTCCTTGTGGAAATTATTTTTTATCATGCATGACAGCCTTTAAACTTTGACATAGTATTTGACAACTCAAATTTATTAATTTTATATTCTCTCTAATTTTTTGTCAGTTAAATAGCACTAATTCTTTCAAGACAAGTTAATAATATTCGAAATGTACACAAAAAGATTAGTATTTTTAAAAAATGCGTTTGACATTTCATAAATTCAACTAATTTTTTAATTTTTATTTAAAATTTTATTGATTGTGTTTGAATGAATTAATGATATGGACTATCAGAAAATGTTACAAACTAATTATAATAAAATATATAAAAATATTTAGAAATGAAAAGCTGTTGCTTGTTTTATCAAAAAATATTGTAGGGATTTTTCAAAGATATACCATATATTTTTTTTATCAATTTTTAGAGGCTTATTTTCTATTTAAATTAAAAACTAGCATGCATACATACACCAACAAATGCTACAAAATCTATTTTCCTATGCATTAAAGGGCTACAATACTTTCAGATCGAAAACCTTTTTCTAACCGTTTGTATCTAATTTAGGGGATTTGTTTAACTCCCTATGAATTTGGAGAAAATAAAACTTCAATTTTAATTTGCAATAGTTAAATTTCTATTAACTTATTATAGTTTTGTTCTTACGTCGTTCTTTTGATTTACATTGTGAAATAATTTTTTTCACCATTTTTTATTACGATTTGTTGAATAATAATCTCAATAACAAAATTTACTTCATTAAAAATTTATTAATTCAATATGCTATAGAATACCATAGCTTTTAATTAGGATATATATAACCAATATATTATCTGAAATAATCCCGATATGGTTTCTCAGCAGCATTTACATTAAATAGCAACTGCTAAATTAACTTGATGTTTATTTTTCATGTCAGAACTTTTTAATTTGTAAGAATTGATTAATTTAAAATATTGAAATATTTATGTAATACATGAGTATATGAGAAAAAAAATCATAACACGATTTCATTGAAATATTTTTGGATATTAAAAGAATGATAAAACGGAAGTGAAAAGAAATATTAAACTTGAATCTCACTTTTTTATATGAATATCATAATTATTATATATTTGAAAAATCATTAACTTAAGTCATGAATTATTACATGTTGTAATATTTATCTAATTTAGAAAACATCATAGATTTTATTACAAATCTTTAGTAGTATCTAATAAAGATTAGTAAATAATTAGATCTCTGTATCTAATTATTTACTAATCTTTTTCTTTTTTGTAAATAGGCAACACTCTGGCTCTTTTACAGCAAGTGGGGAAGTATGAATGAAAAATGATTGCGTCAGCAATTCGGCAAATTTTGAATATAACTTTTAACCGGAGATTTTGAAGCATTTTTTTAGTGATAGTATCTATGACAGGCGTTTTGTTAATTTTTAAATCAGGGATGATATTGATTACTGTCGAAGCTTTAGTATTAGCTACCCGAGGAGTAAAATTTGTAGAGTTAAAATGAATGATTGAGTCAGAAACAGCTTTACTATTAAGAGGATCATGAACATTATTTTCCTGAAACTGCTCCTGAAGGCTGTCTGCCAAAATTTCGGCTTTTTGAGTATCAGTTGTAGCTGTGCAGTTGATAGTTTTTAGGGTATGAATGGTGCATTTTTTCCTTTTAAAACCCTTCGGAAGTTTCCAAAAAGTATCATCTTGGCTGTTAACGGTTTGTAGAGGGTTATTCCAAGAGGTTTGTTTATATTCAGATATAGCTCTACGGACAAGTGCTTGAGCGCGATTACAGTTTGTTTTACTTTGTGGGTCTCTGAAAATTTACCAGCTTTTACGTGCGTGGTTCCTTTGAGTGATTAAAATTTTTACGTGAGGAGGTAAATAGTTACTATTAGTAGAAGTAATGTGTTTAGAGGACGATATCTTCAGGAGAATTAATAGTATTAATATTATAAACAAGGCTTTTATCAAGGGTGTTAGAGAATTTAGACCAGATAGTTCTTACTCTATTAGGAATTGGAATTGTGGGATATGTAAAATTGTATTTAAGAATGACAGGATTATGATCAGAGGAAAGTTCGTCAATAGAGTTTATGGAGTGAGAGAAGTGAAAGTTGTTAGTTACAGAAAGGTCAATAATGGAAGTAGAACTGGTGCCAAGTCGAGTTGACGCTAATGGGGCTAAAATGTCTAAATCATTGCTTCGAGCCAATAAAGCAAGAACCCTGCCAGTATTGTTAGTTGATCTGCATCCCCAATGGGTGTCATGAGCGTTATAATCACCAGCTAGAATGCAACTATTGTTCAGAGACAGAAGTACATTAATGTCATTAATTAGGTTAGGTGTGGCTATGCGGTTTGGAACATAAACAGAGGCAATGGTTATCGAAGGGAGATTTGGGAAACTGAGAGAAATAACTGTAGTTTTAATACCTAGGAGAGTTGGCGTAGTAATATGCATATGAGGTATACTGTTTTTGATGAAAATGCCCGTTCCGATACAGGATTTTATAAAATGAATAATGTCTCTATAAAATGAATAACCTGAGATGTAAGGAGTTTGAGAATTTTTTAAGTGAGTCTCCTGAAGCAGCACAATGTCGGGCTCATATGTCTGTAGGAAGTTATTAAACTCAAGCATCTTGTACCAAATATTACAGGCATTCCAATAGCATATAGTAAATCCTGAAACCATCCTAGTCATTACGGCGCATGGTTAGATGGTTTTGAGCACATGCAATTAGCAAAGATTTGAAGCTTGTTGGCTTTATTGTTAGTAGAATTGATTTGGTTATTTAAATTAGGCAGATTTTTAATTTCTTGAAAAGAGAGATGATGAGAATAACAGCGTTCCTTCAGGAGGATAACAGCGTTTTGAAATAATTGGAGATCTTCAATGCCAGGTAGTGAACTAGGTTGGTTTTAATTTACATTAGTTGGAAGTGGACAGCAGTAGTATCATTAACAGTAGATTTAAGCATTGAAGCAAAACTGATGTTAGGATTTAATTGTCTGGGATGAGTAGCTTTAGCAAAAGCGGCCTGTCTATTAGCATTAATATTAATTTTGGAGAATTTAGGGAAGCCCCTCCAAGCTGCTATGTGACCAGTAGAATCACAATTAATACAAATAGGAACCTCAAGCTTTCCTTCTATGGGACATTCCTTATGAGAATGTTCCTTACCACATTTTATGCACCTGGGTTTAAATCCGCAGTTGTTCGCACTATGGTGGAAATTGTTACATTTGAAACATTGTAACGTCATAGGCCTCAAATTAAATTTTTCAACTTTCACCGTGAAATACAATAAACGTACAAGTTTAAATATTTCCTGACTTTTCTGTTCTCTTGTTAGAGTAACCTGCCTTATCGGTAGCGGCTGTCTAGTTTTAGTTCTTTGCAGTTGAGTTACTTTGTCGACAGAGTAACCTAAGTTGACTAATGCTTCCTTAATATCATTGTCGGGGGTTTTTACCTTTAGAGGACGACCTTTGATGACGACCTTTAGAGGACGTTGAAATTTCAGCATAATAACGAAGAATTCGATCGAATTTTCAGTCAGGTATTTTGTTATGGCCCTATGCTGGTTCTCATCAAGCGGAAACATCTTTATCATTTCGCCTGCTATTTTTATTGTAACATTGCTTTCAAAAAATTTATCAAATTTAGCAAGCATAGTATTTAGGTTATGGGTGGGCTTCACCATGATCGGTGGCATTCTCTTGGTAATCTGAACAGTATCAGTGTCCTGGTCTTCCAACTCGTCAACATTAAGCTTTTCACAGTTATTTTTAATCTGAACAGATTGTTGAGTATTTTTAACATAATTAACCTTAGCAGTTAATTTTTTAGAGGGTTTTTTGAATCCGTCATTATTATTTCTATTAACATTTAAGGGCGCAGCATTGCGCTTAATTTGCAATTTAGAACAAATAGAATTTTTACTATTGCTATCAATTTTATGCTTTAAACAAGATTGCAATGGGCAGAGCTCAAGATTGCTTACCTCTTTCATGGCTTTCTGGAGTTCATCGCGTATGATTGCTATCCTTTTGAGATCATCATCATCAGGAGAATGGCATGTCAGTGCTGCGGCATAGGCATCATATAGGTGTTGTGCGACGTCTCTTTTCTTAAGAACGTCAGATATTCTTGCTCATCTTTCTTCGTCTGTGAGATTAGAAAGCATCACATGAGAATTGGAAGGAACCTGAAGAGGTCCGTTTCTCTCAATAAGATCGTCAGTCTCCATAGAACACATAGCAAGCGCGAGCGGACGAAAAACACGTCAGCTACCCTCTGCTACCAAAACTGGAGTCCTGAGACGCTCTGCTTCAGCGGTTTCGCTTAAATGTAAAAGGGAGAGAGGCTTAGTGCTTAGCGCATAGCCAAAGTCCTCCCAATTAGTCAAAAGTTGATCTGGACCTTTCAGTGATTCAAGTCTTTAATGCTTCAGAAGGACCGACCTATTAAAGTCGTGATCCGAGGTCTCCCTGGTCACACTCCCGAAGAAGACATCGAGACCGAACTCCGAGCTTTGGAATTCCCAATTATTAAACTAGCTCGGATGTCCAAATTCCGAACCAGGGAACCTATGCCCCTACTCTATGTACAATTATCTCCATCCTCGAAAACAGAGGAGATATACAGCCTCTCTACTCTACTCGATCTCAGAGTAAGTGTCGAGAGCTACAGAGGGCAACCGGGCCCATCTGTTTGTTGGAATTGTCAGGGCTACTTCCACTCGTTGGAAGTATGCCGTCTTCCAACACGGTGTGTAAAGTGTGCTGGCCCCCACAGGGCTAAAGAATGTACATTACAATTGCACCAGCCACTTTTATGTTGTAATTGTGGAGGAGCGCACGCCGCGAACTGGCGCGGATGCCCCCGTATGCCTAAGCCCACTCAAAAATCTGGAGCGAAAAAACAATCAAATACCAAAAATGTTAAACCCACCACATCATCCAAACCTATTCAAAAGGTTTCCACCAAGACGCAGCCAGCGACTTTTACCAGTCGGAATGTCCAGCCTGCAATGGCTTTTTCCCAAATTCTCCGCCAGGGGAACGAAGAAAAGTCAGTAGGTCCCGCCCCTCAGCCAATCGTAGTCAGTAAGCCGCTGCCCGCTGCTAGTACAAATAGCTCCGCATCCGTTACGGCCTCCTCGGAGATTTCCCAGGAGAAGCGGATTGACTAGCGATGTAGATAGACTTGCAAACTGACTGTTCTTCAACGGGGAACGGCTCTTAGAGCCCTTCGAAAGTACCCGTCCCAGGGATAGCGTATGCGGCATCCTCCTCTGCACCTCCGGTCTTTGCTACTGAGGCAGATATCTGCCAAAGAATCACAGCTGCTGAAGCTCTACGACAAGAGCGCAAAAGGATGACTGATGCATCCAAGATATTGACTACGCAGGCAAACTTGCTATTTGATGCTGGGCATATGAAAAGAGAGATGTTTATGGAAATACACCGACAATGGCAGGACTCTGAATGTCAACTGAAGGAGGCAGAACGCCAGGTAAGTGAGCTTGGTTTTTGTCCCCTGATAAATTGTGCCAGGCACAGTAGTGCCAAAGTAACTTTAAAGAAACTAAAGAGAACTGCTAACAGTTCCTGTAATGATGATGGCTTTCAGCTACCCTCCAAAAAGCATACTGCAAGGGTCAGTATGAAAATTGATGAAAAAGCCAAGGCTTTTAATTTAGAAAATAAATTTTCTAATCTAAATGTTGATGAGAGCATTGCTGGAGTTGACATAACAAATCAGGAACCCAAGCTTCCACCCATAATGGTGAGATATGCCAGTAACCTTAAAGATAAAGTCGCTGAAATCAGCCTTAAGTTTAAGGATGATATCCGTATAAAAATTGCCGGGGAACACTTAAAGATCTTCTCTAAGGATATAAACAACCATAGGGCCATCACGAGATACCTCAATGAAACCCATCTGGAGTAATTCGTGATTACTCCCAAAAATCAGAGGCCGCTAAAAGCCGTATTGAAATTAATTCCCCCGACTACACTTTTGAGGAGATTGAACAGGGTCTGCGAGACGCCGGGCTCAAAGTCGACAATGTTAGACAGCTAACAAACCTTAAAACTAAAGCACCCATCCCCGTGTGGCAACTCGTCTATAAAAAGTGCGATGAAAACGCCAAGATATATGAGACAAAGCGCCTCATTCACTTCCAAGTTCGCGTAGAGAAATTCAATAGAAAGCCAGGTGCCACCCAATGCTTTGCCTGCAACTTCTTTCATCATGCAGCTAATAACTGCAGTTATAAAAAAAGATGCTTGAAATGCGGGGGCGATCACTACATCAGTGATTGTCCAAATAAAGAAAGACTGGAAAATCCGCGCTGCATTAATTGCCAGCAGACAGCGCACCTCGCCGCATGGAGAGTCTCATTCGCAAGTTTCAAACCATTTTCCATTTCCAATCTCTTGCTAGCTACCGTCATGAGCGGAGGCAATTTAGAGAGCGATATATACGTTGACGTTCACGATGAGTCGGGGAGCCAGGATTCGTCCGCGCCGACCGCACAATCGGATGTTAATAATGCCGTACTGAAATGTACCATGATAAAGCAGATGGATTTTGAAATAGGCACGTATAGTCTAAGAGCTCGTTATTTAAATGATCTGTTTGCACACGATCAAAAATTCTTCCCTAGTCTGGAGTATGGTTCTGATCAAAAGAAATATAAGGAAGAACTGTTGGAGTATGAGGAGATCTTAGCGAAGTTAAAGTTAAAGAGAGATGAATTAGGTCAATGCCCTATTTCGGACTGCCAGATACACCGAACAAGCATGGCGCAACCGTTACCGGAAAGCCCAAATCGAAATGCAGCAGTTAACCAGATCAACAAATCAGCAAAAACCAGACCGGCAATAGATGACAATTACGAAAGACCCAGCAAAAGGCTTTCCGCCAGAGCAACTACTTCAACCAACTTCTTCCAATTGGCAACGCAAAATAAGTTTGACAACATTCCTGAAACTATTGAAGAACAAACTCCTCCTGAGATCAAAATACAGCCCATAATGTTAGCTATGACTTCTAACTACAGCATAGCCCTGCAGAATATAAACAAGAACTTTCCAGGCACAAATAATGTACTCGCTAAGGAATACATCAAAATATTTCCTGAAACCGAAGAAGCGCATAGAAAAATTACCAAATATTTAACAGAAAACAAATTTGAATACTACGTAATTACCCCGAAAGGAGACCGCCCCATGAAAGTGGTGATTAAAGGCCTGCCGGTGGATACAGACAAAGAAGAAATTGAAAAGCAGTTAACGGAACTAAACTTTAAAATCAACAAAGTAGCTCAACTTAAAAGAAGTGTCACGAAAGAACCTCTCCCGATCTTCCTCATCGAATTAAGAAGAACCGCAAACCCCGAGGTTATTTACAAGCTAAACAGAATGTTGTACCTAAGTATAAAAGTAGAAAATTTCAACCGTAAGAACTTAACTGTTCAATGTTAAAAGTGTAACTACATCCATCATGCAAGTAATAACTGTAACTGCCTACCAAGATGTCTTAAGTGTGGAAAGAACCACATCACCGGAGAATGCTCAATTAAAGAACGGATAGTAGAACCAAAATGCATTAACTGCTCCGCCAAGGGGCATGTCGCCTTATGGAGAGGATGCCCTAAGTTCCCAAAAATGACACCAAAAAGGGGCCAAGCCACCAGCAACACCAACAACCGTAATACCTTTCAAAGTAACTACATAAATCCTACAAAATCTTTCGCCCAAATTCTGAATGGAAATTCCAACTCAGCTTCTAACCAAGTCTCCTCGGCCAGCAAAATAGTACAAGAAACTCCAGCTACATCAGAAGACCTTTTGGCTCCACTTACTTTGCTCAAGGAACTAGCTGCCATCACCAAATCATTCCCAGGACTTATGCAAGCCCTTCCTAAAATACAAAATGCTTCATCACACATCGACAAGCTGGCTCTCCTGATTGAAGGAATTTCAACGCTAACTAATACACCCAATGCGGATACACAATAAATCACTAAACATCACCTTCTGGAACGCTAATGGGATCAAGAAACGGAAAATAGAACTCCACGACTTTATCATCAACCACTCTCCCGACCTGCTTCTAATCCAGGAAACTCATCTCCAACCTCAGGACAATTTCTTCCTACCAAATTTCCATGGCTACAGAAATGACAGAATCAACCCACTACAGTCCAAAGCAGCGGGAGGAACTGCCATTTTCATCAAAAACCACCTGCTTACCACCATGTTCCCACACCACCTTTGCAGCACATAGAAGCATCTATAATCTCCTTAAATCTTCCAAATCTGGACCCCATCATTATCGCATCTATTTACGTTCCGGTCACTCCGATCCGCACCTGTTTACAATAGATCTTGAAGCCATAATGCAACTGGGAGCAAATGTAATAATGTGTGGAGACTACAACGCCCATCACCTGCAATGGAAATGCAATAACAACAATGCAAGAGGGTTGCAATTACTCAACTTCGCGATTAAAACCGATCTGGATATCATAGCTCCTAATTCCCACACAAGATATGGTCATAATTCTACATCTACAATAGACCTGGCAGTAATTAAAAATTTCCTGTTCCCTTACCAAATTTCTTCTATAGCGGAACTGAGCTCTGACCACAACCCTGTAGAACTCACCTTCAACTTCGACTATCTTATTCC
>BPLQ01015135.1:0-19104 GCA_021605075.1 Caerostris darwini | reverse complement strand
TTATTCTTTTAATCCAATCCTATCTCAATAATAGATCTTTCTCTGTTAAAACTAAACTCTGTTTCTACTCTCAGAGAGGTATCAATGCAGGCGTGCCCCAGGGCTCCCTAATTGGTCCGTTTCTGTTTAAACTTTACATAAATGATATTCCTAACAACGTACACCTCAGTTTATATGCAGATGACACAGCAATCGTTGTCTCTTCTAACCACATTCAGGATCTCACTATTAAATTAAATCAATATCTCAAGCAACTTGAAGCTTGGCTTACTCGCTGGAAAATTAAAATAAATGTAGAAAAAACACAAGCTGTACTCTTCACGAGACGCAAAATTCCTCCGCCTAATGTTTCCCTATTTAACCAACGAATTAATTGGACTAACAATACTAAATACTTAGGAGTATACCTTGATAGTAAGCTAACATATTCTAATCATATTGACCACATTAAACGTAAATATAATATTTCTATACGCATGCTTTATCCATTCATTAATAGAAAATCCCTCTTATCCTTGGATAATAAACTAATTATTTACATGTACTATTTGCGTCCCATCATCACATATGCTAGCCCAGTTTGGGGTTCCGCTGCAAAATACCACATCAACTACATCAAAAGAATTGAAAATAAAATTTTAAGAATGATTACTGCCTCTCCTTGGTATTTTAGGAATGATGACATTCGTCACTGTCTTGCCCTCCTCTCTATTAAAAAATTCATGCTCAAGCTTGCAGAAAAATTCTATGCAAATCTTGAACACATCCCGAATGATGAAATCCGTAATCTTCCGAGATACGATTTCCATCTTCCGGAAAATGCTAAACGCCCAAGGGCTGTTCTTCACAACTTGCAAAGCTCCTAGACGAACTGGCTCAGTTGTCGTCATGACCTCTGTGCTTTTAGTCTTCATTGCTAGCAACGAAAATCCCATCCTACTGTAGATTCCTTTTTAAATTTTGGATTCTTTAATTGTTCTGTTTATTTTATTAATTTTTGTTTTTATTTTATTTTTCTCCTTGTTATTAGCTATTTTATTAATTTTTTCTTTGCTTATATTTTTAATATATATTTTAACATGGGACATTGCTCTTAAATCACTTCACCTCCTTTTAACTATCAATGTTTTTTCCTTCACCAATATTTCTCAGATGCAGATAGGAGTTTTAGGCCCCTCCGGGGCCAGGGCACTCCGAAATCCTGTAAAGACGAGTAAAGACGAGATTAAGTAACACAAACTTGAAATTTGGTTGGACACATGGAAAATAAAACTTAATGTCGCGAAGACTGAAGCAGTACTATTTACCAGGAAAAATAACCGTAATCCTCCTAATGTAACTCTTTATAATACTAACATTTCCTGGTGTAAAGAAGCTAAATATTTAGGTGTAATGCTTGATCGCCAACTAACATTTAAAGCTCACATTGATTACTTAAGAACTAAATTCAATAACCAATTAAGAAAATTGTATTCTGTTTTAGGTAGGCACTCTATACTAACCATTGAAATTAAAAAACTAATCTATCTTGCTTACTTTACGTCCAATAATAGCATATGCGAGTCCAGTCTGGGGCTCCACTGCACCAAGTAACTTTCTACTTCTTGAAAGACTCGAAAATAAGGTTATTAGAATGATTACTGATGCACCATGGTACATTAGAAACAAAGACATAAAACACTCTTCAGACATGACTAGCTTTCGGGAATTTGTAGCCAAAATTGCTAAAAACTTTTATGATTCTATCCATAGTTCTGACAATACTGTAATCCAAGATTTAAACACTTTTCATTATGACATTTCCACTCCATGTACACGTAAAAGACCGAAACATGCTCTGAACATTAACAAGTAGAGGGGTTTTTTCCTTTTTCTCACTTTTTTGACACTTTCGACATCTTTTGACACTTTTCACCCTTTTTGACACTCTTTCCATGGTCCTGGTCATGATTGCTTAGGGTTCGCGTTTGCGAGTATTTGTTTTTTAGAACTGCTACTGCGTGGGTGCTCACTGGTGATTAGGCTTTTCTTCAATTGTCATTTTCTGTTTGTTTTTTGCTTAAATTTTTGTAATTCTTTCTTTTGTTCTCTTTTTTTTCTTTAAATGTAATTATGAAATGGTTTTACAATTTTCTCTGGGCCTTGAGCCGACTGCTATTGTTTTTATGCTGTAATTAGGAGGTTTGGTCGCTTCGCGACCAAGGTACTCCATCAACATGCACCGATCCGATTCGCTTTTAAGTAACAGATTCAATAAAATTTCAGTAAAGATAAGTATTCTTAACAGATCGTGTTTATGGATGGGGAATCAGGATTTACCTGAGTTGAAACCCAGCATTACACGCAATGTTGCTGAAATCCCTCGAGAGTTTCTTCGTGTTACCATTGAACACGCTATAATGCACGCTTTCAACAAGTAATTGATCTCAACGGAGCACACGTTGAGCATATTCAATACTTGAATAAATTTTAATGATTCTGACAGATTTATTTTGTCCACCTTTAGGAGCCACAATTCCCCCTGGTGGTCAAAATTTGAATTATTTTCTTTTGCAGAAATCTTTTCCCCATGGTCAACATAGCGTATATACCAAGTTTCATTAAAATCCGTAAGGCTGAAATGTTCTATAGGCGTCTGAAAAGGCTCACTTTAATTATAATCACCCTGTACAATGTTAAATAATAAGATGTAAACCAAATTTCAATAACTTAACATTATTTCAAAACAGTATGAAGTTAATCCTCACTGTAAAGCCATGGTCCATTTGATAAAAGATTGAATTAGAAGAGGAAAGACAAAATGCATTTTCACAGAAACTAAAAATTCTTCAAAATCCGAGTTCGAAATTTTTTTTTTATCTACATTTATCTTCTTAAAATTCAACTTTAAAATGATTCATAAATTTTATTTTAAATTTGTTTTAAATTTTATTTGAAAATGTTATTTTATCTGCACATAATCTGGACAAATCATAAAATTTGCACATCTGCATTGATTAAAGAAAAATTAAAAAAACTCTCTAATACATACCTACTCTGAAATAGTATGAAGCTAATCCTCACTGTAAAGTCATGGTCCTTCTGAGGATGCATTGAATCAACAGAGCATAGTATACAATCGGTATTTTTACTACAAGGATGCATTTTCACATAATCTAAAAATTCTCGACGAACGAAAATCTCTTTTTTATCAGTATATTTATCTTCTTAATATGCAGATTTAATATGCAGACTTAATATGCAGACGTAACTTAAAATAAATTATTAGTTTGTAATAATTTTTTCATTTGATCCATCCGTATATAATTTGGACTAACAATAAAATTTGCATTACTGTGTTGACTTAAAAATATAGAAATTTTTTATTTCACAGCAGAGTAAGAACTAATGAATATTAATCGTCGAAATATTAAAATATTTGCAACAAATGGTAAATAAATTTTGAAAAATTTAACCTAATAGCAAAGATGAAATCGCAGTCATTCACATTTTTACTGCATAAATTTTTTCATTCCCAAAAGATGTCAATAACTTCTAAACAATGCAGATTTTCCATGACATATTGACTGTCATTTATTGTTTAATAATATTGAATACTTTATGAGAATGTTAAACGTTGATTAAAATATCAGATTTTAACTGTGAATAATGAATAATTAAATGTGAAAACAGAAATAAGTTCCATATTTTAACTAAAAAGTTGTATGTCATCAAAAATAAATTATTAATTTATCTAAATTTTACATTTAGTAAGTTGTTTTTCTTAGTGTTATTTTACCTTTTCGTAAAATTATTCTAATCTCGAACGCATAAAATTTTTAATGCTTAGTTTAATAAGTAGATTGCAGATTTCTTGCTGTAAATAGTAATTCTAAAATAAAAAAAAAAATGGAAACACTTTTCATCAGAATTCAAACCATTTTATTCAAAACAGGAATACAATAGAAAAAACATGGAATTAAAAATTCAATTTTAGTAAAATACAAGGTTAAAAATTTAGATATGAAAACTATATAATTTTAAAATTTAGTTTATGTTAATAATGTAATCACAAATATAACGATGCATTTAAAATCATCAAAAATTTCAAAACATTTTTCAAGGTATACATAGAAAAGGAAACATTAAAATACATAAATTTTCAGCAGTCTTTCAATACGAAAATTCTAATATTTTTAAGAAAATACAAATTTAAAATATATTTTAAGTCTTAAAAATATATAATAATTTGTCTTAAAAATATATTTTAAGACAAAGATATAAATTTAAAATTTTATTTATATTAATAATAGAACCACAGATCTGCTGATGCATTTAAAAACATAAAAAATTTCCAAAATATTATTGACGGTATAAGTCAATAATAATTTGTATAATAAATGAGGCATTAAAATTACCTGCATTTTCAACTGTGTTTCAAAACGAAACTTCTAATAATTTTAATTCAGAAATGCATGAACGTAATTTTTACAAATAAACATTTCTTGAAACTAACATACTTCATTAAATCCATATTAGTGAAAGAAATTTTTAAAAAACCAGACTTATAAAGATGTATTGTAAAAACCATTCAAAAAATTTTCAATATTTATTTACATGCTTACATAAATATAATTTCGCATGATATGGTAAAATCTATCTTAAAAATATATAGCATTTAAATATCAACTGAAAGATTTTTAGAAGCCAAGAATGAAACTGTTAAAAATTTTAATTAAAAGTGAATATTATATTTAAAAAAATATTACCTCCAAAAAAATTCTAATAAATATTAGTAATTGTAATGTTTCTGCACTGTAACTTCTATAAATAAAAACTGCCTAATATAATATATAGAATTTTTTAAATAATTCATAAACGAAATTCAGGAATCAAAATACTATATAGAATTAGAAGACAGAAACGTTAAATTAGATTCATTAATTATAATCAGTTTTATTTTATACGCAATCATCCGCATTCATGGGTATCCACCATTAAATATTCTAACTTCATATTTTTTCATTTCCTTTTCGTATTCCTCTGATATGAACAGAAAGCTGTCAATTATCTGCCAGATGTTTCTTTTTGTGTTGAAGGAGAGTTTGATTTTTGGTGTACGATTTGCCACACATATTACACTGAAACCTCTTAATTCCTGAATGAGTGAGAATATGAACATGCATATTTCCTTTTTCTAAAAACTTTTTACCGCAGATCTTACAAGAAAAAGTTTTCTCTTTAGTGTGAGTTAAAATGTGCTTCTTAAGTCTTGATGGAGATGGAAATTTCTTTCTGCAAGCATTACATGAAAAACGCTTCTCGAGTGGTTTTATTATCTTCTGCAATTTAATCGCAGATCTTTCATTTCCTACTTCTTCAAGATTAGGACGCGGTTGAATCTTTTTAAATTTCATCATTACAAAGCATTCATTGCATTTAAATGGAACGTTGCTTGAATTGACAGGTAATTTCTGGCTTTTTAAATTTCTTTGGTAAGAGCCGCAAAAATGACACCGGGGCATTTCAGATTCTTGCATGCCCCTCTGTCGAGATTCGATACTCATCGATATATTAGAATATACATTTGTAGGTTTATATGTGGCAAGAAAGTTCGATGGATCTTCCAGACCTTGAGATGTAGAGGGAAATTGGTTATAAAAGGATAAATTATTAGATTGAAGCATCAATTCAATATTATTTGTGCATGGTTGTTCAGCAGGATTTAGCTGACTTGTATCGGCTACTGTAAAAAACGTCATTGCAGGATTTTCGGCACCGGAAGTGAAATCAGAATTTTCAAAGGATTGAGTAGCCGGAAATGTTAAACCTTGTGATGAGTGGAGGTAATCAAAATTTTCCTTCTGTATCGCATTAATTGAGGCGTACCGGGCATTTTTACCAGCGGTGCTGTTCACATCCCAATGGCGCTCCTGTTCAGTACTTTGAGGAAAGATGGAAGATTGGAAGGTGGAGGTTTGATTCATAAATGCCGAAGAATTAAAGTCAGCTCCTTCCGCTGAATGCGAAATTGTTGCAGGGGTTTCTTGATGGATGTTTCCGAAATTGTAATCCAGCATTTCCGAAACGAGTCTGTCAAACGGATGTTCATCGTAGTAGCATTTATGGTTATTAAAGTTCGTTATGGTACAGTTACACATTTCACACTCCAAAAGATCCATAGTACTAATATATAAAATGAAACACTAAAAATTTAAAACAAATCCTTATTTTATATAGAATTCTAAAATTTGAATTATAAAAGTTTATTTTATACTTATACAAAAGTGTATGCTAAACGTTTAAAAGTCTCATACCCATACATGCATACTCTTTTATATCAATAATTCGTTGACGTCATAAGTGGCTACGTAGTGTTAATAATCCAATACAGAATAAAATCATTTTCGCTTAATAAATTTCCGCACTATAACTAAAGTTATCGCATAGGAGAGCGACAATAGTGTGTGTTATAACATTAATCTAGATTTTTTTTGTAAGTTTATATTCAGTGATTTTATGTAATTTAAAAATATTTTATTTTTTCTTGAGATTAGAAAAAAAAGTTTTCTAAAGTAGCCTTTTTTCTTATAGGTAGAGCAGCTTGGTGGTTAGTGTGTCGAACTTTTTCATTCCTAAACGTTGGTTAATCGTCAATCCACATTTTCATTTTAAAGTTCGGATTTGTAAAAATTGTCCCTGTCTGGTTATTATTGATTTACCAATAAAATTTCGTGTTGTAAAGAATGAATTTCATATCTCATTGACGGCTTCTTTCTATAAATAAAGTTGAACTTCACGTTTTGTAATGAAAGAATATTCGGTAGTTTAAATATAGCAATTCCTTAAGTCTTAAACAGTTTTAAGCATGCTACAACCGTTCATACAACACAAAAACATCTAGAATTTTTCACAAAGACTACCAAAATGTAGCATGTTACTACTAAGAGAGTTCTTATGTTGATTGAATTAATAGAGATAATTATTGCAAAATAAGAATTCTCTATTATGTAAGTTAAGTATTAAAAATTAGTTAAATAAAAGTTTTAATGATTTAAATATGGACAAATTACAATTCTGTGTTTTCAAGATCAAAAAATATGTCTTCTACTTCAATCGACCAAATATGAGATGTTTTCTTTTTACGAGGTAGGGTTGTGAGCCTTACTCCCTAAACTCTGCAATATTAGACCGGAACCTACGATTTAAAGTGGATTACGCACCATTAGAATCATCCATGGCACCGCCACCAAAACCTGTGGCACCGAGCCCCAGAGCCCTAATCACTCAGTCATCAGACCCAAAAGAAGTATTGAAATTGGAACTGAACTATACCAATTTATTTGAAAATAAATGTTTATGAAATATTTCTCCGAAAGAACGCAAATCTACAAAAGGATTAGTGGCAAGGTTCAAGAGATATACTCCTAAAATTCGATATCATTGTGTGATGAGTATTTATGCGGGAGTTTCTAGTATGATGGAGAGGGAGAGTCATTCTGGTCTGATGGATCCTGCGGATGACAAGTTCACCAAGCTCATTCAAGAGATGGATGATTTTAAAAACAAGTTTTCGCCCATTCCAGATGCTCGCCTATCGACGGGGAACGGTCCTTATCAGGACCATTTGCAAGTACCCAGTTCCGGCGCTGCTGAAGCCATGATCACTGACTCGCCAATCCTCACTGAAGCTGAACACTGCTCTCACATCACTGCAGCTCAGACTCAACTTAAGGACAGAGAAAAAGCTGTCGATATGATGCAACAGATCATCAGGCATCAAGGTGTTCTGATCGATGAAGGACTTATGAAACCGACTGCCCTGAAACCCACTCTAGAAGGACTGAAGAAAGCTGAGGATGCACTTGCAGAGACAACAAAACGGGTGAGTGAACTAGGATTATGTCCGCTGATTAACTGCGCTCGGCATAGAAATGCGCAAGTAAAATTAAAATTAAATGCTAAAACTAAATCTAAACCTAACCCTCAGAATAAAAAAGTCAAACGACCTGCTGTAACTGCTCCTAACGATGGATTCATTAAACCGTCTAAAAGGCACACGGCTAGGATAACTGTTGAAACTAACATTGCTAATCCAGTTCAAACTATCAATAACTTTGACCGCCTGTCTGATGATGAGGCTGATGCAAATAATGTCGACATGGATGTTCCTGCTGAACCCAGACTGCCGCCCATCATGGTGCGCTATAAGGATGATCTCAAGAATCATATTGCTGAAATTAGCACTCTCCATCAAAACGACATTCGAATTAAGCTTGCCGGCGAGCAGCTTAAACTTTTCCCTGCAAACCCGGAAGTACATAGAGCTGTTGCTAAATACCTCACGGAGAAGCAATTGGAGTATTACGTCATCACTCCTAAAATCAACGCCCGCTTAAAGCGGTGCTCAAAGGGCTGCCAGTCAGCTACACTGCTGAAGAAATCACTGATGGACTCACTGAACTTGGTGTCAAGTTAGACCAAGTCAGACAATTGCACAATATCAAGACCAAGGCCCCCATTCCGGTGTGGCAGATTATCTACCGAAAAGTTCCTGAGAATGCCAAGATTTTTGAGGTGACCAGACTGCTCCACTTATCGGTTAAAGTCGAGAAGTTTAATAGAAGACCGGGAGCATCTCAGTGCTTTTCGTGTAATCTATTCCATCATTCTTCAAAAACCTGCAACTATAAAAAACGATGTCTCAAGTGCGGGGGTGAGCATCATTTAAAAGATTGCCACATAAAGGAACGCATTGAAAACCCGACATGCATCAACTGCCACCAGATGGGGCACCTTGCCGCATGGCGAGGCTGCCCGATGTTCCCCAGGCCACGCCCACCTCCCAATCAGGGACGAGCACCTGCAAGACCCGCCTTCAGCAGCCGCACGGTCTCAGAAGGCGTATCCTATGCCAGTTTCCTGCAAGGAACCTCCAAAGATTTACACGCAGCACCATCGGTCTCTGTGAAACCTTCCCATTTTGTAAATAATGATACTCCTATTACTCCTAATCTTAATGCTGACTCAGCTGCTAAGATGATGTATGTACTAACAGAAATGGCTAATCTTTTTTCAATGTTCGGAGGTCTCGATAATATTTACTCCCAATTTAGAACAGCTACTAACCCTTTAGAAAAAATGCAAATACTATGTAAATTTATTATTTAATTGCGCTTGTGGCTAATTACTCAATTTTAACTTTTTAATTGCGCCATTCTTTTATTTACATTCCGTTTTGTTTTTTATTTTTCGTTTCTTTTTCTTACTAACAAGTACATAATCAAGTTCACTGCCTTTTGTATTATCCATGTGTTTTTCTTCCCATGAACTTTATTTACAAGCTTACGAGTTTTAAGGCCGCATCATAGGCCAGGGTACTCCGTTCGTCGAATGATGAATGAATGTACAGGAGGTGAAAATGAGTAGCATCGTAAATAGAAGCTCAGAAGAAACTTATGAGCATATTATTATAAATTCAATTGAAAATATCTATATCCTAAATATAATTTGTGTGCGAGAAAATTTTGCCATAAAAGCCATGGAACACCGTAAACCTCAAACTGTCTGACTGATGCATGGAAAACTTTACTCATCTTAGGGTTTTTAAAAGCTCAGAAATTTTTTTATGGATTTGAATTAAAACATTATAAACAATTACTTTGTCATTAATGAAAAGTAGTAAAGACAGCATCCTAACACGACAATTTTTATACACTATAGACCACGACCAAATTTTCTTCCTTTCGTAGTGAACATTTTATTGCATTGAGAAAGTTAACAGACAATGGTATCCGACGAAAAGACCATCCACCACCATCCTCGGTAGAAAACTTCCTACAACAGATGAATATTTTTGTATAAAAGAAAGGGCAACACATGGAAAATATTGCACGTTGCCCCGGTAAATTCCCTTATTATATATATATATTTAAACTTCATAGTTTTCTTCTTTTTTCCTTTCATTTTATCTTAAATTATTGTTATATCATAAATTTTTGATCTATTGGGTAAGATTCTTATTAGCCTTTACCGTTCCTTTTTTTTTTTTAAACATCTATTCATCCTTTTACTTACACAAGATAGAAGTTAGCGGTTACTTGGGCAGCCAAAGTTCGTCGCCCTATGCCAAATCAGTAGCGCCAGCTGGTGAGTAAAAACGGAATTAGTAAAACGTAAGGAGAGGGAAAGAACGGACGCAATTCGATCTCCTTATCCAGCGATTTCCATACCGACGGACTGTCAATTACACTATCGGACTTTCTATCACACTACTCGCTTGCAATGGGAGTGAAAAAACGCACTTAGAATGTATATTTCAATAAAAAATAATAAGAAATGAATGTGAAGTAAAAGGAATAGTTTGAAATTAAGAATAATAATTCAAGATAGTTTTAGTCATATTTATTGAACTAATTGAAGAATTCAAATTCAGGAAATCAAGAATTAATTTTCATTTCTAAGTATAATATAGTAAAGGAAATCCTGATATATACTAATGGTAAATAATTTGCAAAAAAAAAAAAATGGTAAAAGCCAATTTTTCTTCATGACCACTTTTAAACTAAATGAAAAATCTATTTATAAACGCAAATAACGACAGGTGTTTGGTGTCAGGCCCCACCAGCCCTTAAAGAGAGCAGACGTGTTTTCGCGGCGCTCCTGATCTTCAACGGATATTTCGTGCAGCGCTTTTATTGAACTTCATTTTCACGCTTGAATTCAATACATTTATTTAATTTTTGATTTTTAATTTACTGTTAGTAAATTAATTTGATTACTTATGAATCCGACATCAGCAGGTTATTCGGACGAGTATCCAGCACTATCCAACATATATTTAGAAATGCAGTATAAAAATATTAAAACTAATTCGAATAACGTTTCACAAAAAATTATTAAGGGATTTGAAATAAATACAAAATCAACTGAGATGGACAATAGTGTGATTCCTGCTATTAGCTTTCGTTGCCAATATAATTTGGAAAATATAGAAATTTTTTTACTCTCCAGTTTTCTAATTATACGTAACTTCTTCATCTCCTCCTACTCATTTGTTGCATTTGTTTTTATTTGCGCAAATATGCACAACCTATTTATCTGCATCATTTGCACCGAACCAATTATGTGTGATATACATAATTGGTTCGGTGCAAATGATGCAGATAATCAGATGCATTTGTTTATTTTATTTTAGTCTAAAGCAGGGGTCTCCAAACTACGACCCGCCAGTGTCATCAATCCGGCCCGTGACAGCGAATAGCTTATTGTTGCTGTAATAAGTTGAATAAAAAAAAAAACACAGAATGATAATAATTCGGGTTTTTTTAAAGCTTAATGACAAGCATAATACGCAGAAAACTCGAAACTATTGGTAATGGCAGAATTAAAGCGTTTTGACCTTTGGTACTTATTGGAATAAACAGAATAGCGCTAAGGCTGGAAAGTTTGGCGTCTAAAGAATAAAGCTTTCAGTCACTACCAATATATCTTCTTAATACATATATATTTAAAAAATAATAATATCTTAAAACCTTTTTATAATTGTAAATGTTCAATATTCGTTTTATATATTTCAACGTAAAAAAAAATCGATAAAAAAATATCATATTCAAGAAAAATTATATTCTAAATAAGTGTGTTACAATAACTAAAAGTTTGCTACACCTAGGGCAATATTTTACAGTAGATGACAACTTGTCCCTTACCAAACAACATCCCACTTTTTTTATTAGATTGTCCTTTGTTTTCCTGTAGATTAAATCGATGGTTGATTGCGAAATAATACTAACAAAAAAATATGATTAATTTAACAAAATCGAAAAATGTAAATTAAAAATGGTTACCAAAAGCGTAGTCCACGTACCTCTTTGCTGTCTTTTACATGTAAGTGACTTTTTTTTTTTTTTTCCTTTTTACTTTTTTGAGGTACTTGACCACAACGCCAAACTTATATATTTTTCATTGCCATTCGAATTGAACGAACGGACACTAGAACATTGCCGTTTTTAACCGGACAACACACAGCCAACAGAGATTCTCTGCACCACGCTGTACGACCACCATATAGTAAGCTATATAAAGTCAGATTTATTATAACATCTTACAAAGTGGTAAATAAGTGAACATAACACAAAAGAGTAAATATTTCAATAAACATTTTTATCAACGATCGTATTTATCAATTAATGCAATTTTTTTAAAGGGATTTTGGTTCAAGTCACATCAGCGAATCGTTTTTTTTTTTTTTTTCGAACATAAAACTGACAAAACACAAAACTCGCTCAAACATACCGGGTACAACACTCATTACGATGCACAAATACCCAAATTGAGATCAATTTGCAAAAGCTAAGTGAAAAAGTGGAGAAACAAATAGCGCACTAGTAAAATAAATATTTTTGAATGATTTCATTTTTTTTTTATTTCGTTTATACATTTTCTATATTTCATTACAATGTGCATTTAATATCATTATTGTTATATTGTCTATGTTGATATGAATTTTATATGCGGCCCGGGGAATCTATGAATTTTATATGCGGCCCGGGAATCTATGAATTTCACATGCGGCCCGCGCATCTATGGTGCATTTCCAAAGTGGCCCCTAAGATCATTTGGGTTGGCCACCCCTGATCTAGACTAAGAACTGGCCACATAACGAGTTTAAACCTTCAATGGAAATGTGAAGACTTACGCCTATTGCCACTGCGCAGCCATAGCTTCTCCCTCTCATATCATCGATTGGTGTCTCTGGAGGGGGATAAACAACAACATCAACATATGTTGATGTTGTTGCTTACCTACCTTGTTTGAATTTAATAATAATTTTAAAAAGTAGTAAAATGTTGTTTTTTACCACTTTTTTAAATTACAATGAAATTTGAACTATATATATTTTAAAGAATAACTACGAAACAGCATGGTGCTGAGAATTTTCGGTGTCTGTGTTTCGTCCGATTCATGCGGTAATTATACATGTCCGTTCTCGTCTGAAAATGGCAATGAAAAACTGTCTAATCAACTTGCAAAAAAGAAAAATTTAAAAAATAATAAAAGAACCTTATTATAAACAGTACGAAAGTATTCGGCTTGTGCTTTTGCTTATCTGAATTTTAAATTATTATTATATTCAAAAAATTTACAAGTTGTAATCTTTCCTGACATTTAAATTAACAAATTTCAATATTTTATGAAATCGATAAAATTTATTGATTTGATTTTACTTATCAGCACATAATACACTGCAAGCCAGCACAAATTTTATGAAATAACACCACCACAAGTGCATGTATTTAGTGAAATTATTTAAAATTTTAAATTTTGAACAAAAAATTAACTGCGAATTGAAACATTAGATATTTTTTTTCATACGATGAGAGTATTCATATTAAATTTCAAAAGAATTAATTTTAATTTTCTTAGTTACGTAATTATTTTTTTCTTTTACTGAAATAATTAATTATACATAGGTTATATCTATGCATTTTTAATCCTAAAACACTACAGGAATTGAATATTAAAACAAGTAATATAAAAAAAAATTTAAAGTCACTTCCTACTTTTTTTCACTTTATTGCAGAAAAGTCCTTTACAAATAAAGTTGAAATTTTTCTCTTACATCTGGTGCCATCTATTATTACATACATGCAACTTAAATCTAAAAAAAACTAAATTTAATTAATGAATTAATATTTGAAAAAACTGTATTAACATCAAGTGTCATCCACTACAAGTTCAAAAAATGTATTTGAACTTGAGTGGATGAATAGAAAGTATTTTATTAACGATTGGAAATTTGAACAAGATATATATAGGGAGAGTGTGCCCTAATAGTAGAAATTGAAAAAAAAAACACCTTCATGCTCTTCATATTATCAGTGGACTATAAAAATTTGAAATATTCAATGTATATACCTGCTTTTTTTGCCAGATCATTTCTCAACTTTATAAATATGAACTACTACTATACTGCACTTCTCGATATGAACTTTATATTGTAAAGAACTTCTTGTTATGTTTCTTTTATAAATTTTAGTTATTGTGAACGATTCTTCATTTTATATTAACATTATCTTAATTTACTCTATACTGATTTATGTGTATTTCCCATTTTTAACGTTCTGATTAAAAGTTTTAGCCTGGGTGACACTCTGCCATTATTTCCTTCGTATTTCTCAATAACATCGTACGATACCGGACGGTTTCTTTAAGGGGCTGCCGCAGTCATCTCCTGATATACAGGATCTAGTTCCTGAGTTTAAAACACAAACTTCAACTACACTTCCTATACTTTCGATTTATGTTGTTTTGCCCTCTTAATCTTCTCGAAACGGGGATGCAGCCAATTGGCTTAAGTGCCCCTTTCTTTTATCTCCCATCTAGTGCTACACACTCTGACAGATTTTAATTCACACCCAGAAAATGATTTCCGAGTTTTTAAATTGTTTGAATGTATTAGATAACACTCTTGTCGCCGTCTTTACAAGATATCGGAGTGCCCAACGTCAAAAGAGGCGATGACACTCTTTAAGTCAATTTCGGCATAATGGAGCCTTTTCCGTAAGAAGGCGAGGTGCTCATTCATCTTCATGAGTGCTTGACACAATTCTGTTTCGCTTGAGTAGTGCTGACCATCAAAGGTTTCATAGACAGCGGCAGTACTGGAACGCGATAAGGGTACTTATGATGGGCTCCTAGAAGAGCCTTTCCCCGGCGCAGAACAATCCACAGACACATCCATCTCCATCATACTAGAAACTCCCGCATAAATACTCATCACACACCAAAAATTTTAAATTCAGGACTAACTGAAATGCAATGATCACAATTCAGTTGTGAATCGTCGTCGTCTTTACAGGATATCAGAGTGCCCTGGCCCCGAATGGGTCTAAAACTCCTATCTGCATCTGAGAAACATTGATGAAGGAAAAAACATTGATAGTTAAAAGGAGGTGAGGTGATTTAAGAGCAATGTCCCATGTCAAAGTATATTTTAAAAATATAACCAAAGAAAAAATTAATAAAATAGCTAATAACAAGGAGAAAAATAAAATAAAAAACAAAAATTAATAAAATAAACAGAAAAATTAAAGAATCCAAAATTTAAAAAGAAAAAGGAACCTACAGTAGGATGGGATTTTCGTTGCTAGGAATGAAGACTAAACGCACAGAGATCAGGGTTGAACCTGCACAGCCTCTCGACTGCGCGGAACAACGCTCTTAACGGACTTTGAAGGTCTTACTCATGTACAACTCGCGGTGTTCATTTGCGTATATAAATAGATTTTTCATTTAGTTTAAGAGTGGTGACAAAAAGAAATTGACATTTATCATTTTTTTTTCAAATTACTTTGCATTAGTATATATTAGGACTTCCTTCGCTATATTTTACCTAGAAATGAAAATTAATTCTTGATTTCCAGAATTAGAATTCTTCAATTAGTTCAATAAAAATGACTAAAACTATCTTGAATTAATATTCTTAATTTTTAACTATTCCTTTTAATTCACATTCATTTCTTATTTTCTATTCGAATATACGTTTTTAGGTGATTTTTTTCACTCAGATTGCAAGCGAATAGTGTAATTGACAGTCCGGAGATCGAATCACATCCGTTTCCCCTCTCTCCTTAGGTTTTTCTAATTCCCTTTTTACACAGAAGATGGTAGTACTGATTTGGAATGGGACGAAGAACTCTGGCTGCTCAAGCAACGGTAAAACGGTAAGAAAAGAACAGTAAAATCTTATAGGAAGCTAGCCCAATAGATCAAAAATTTATGATGCAACAATAATTTAAGATAAAATGAAAGCAAAAAAGCAGAAAAATATAAAGTTTAAATAATAAATATATATATATCTTAATGGAATTTACCGGGCCAACGTGCAATATTGTCCATATGTTGCCCTTTCTTTTCTACAAAAATATTCATCCGTTGTATGAAGTTTTCTACCCTGGATGTTCGCAACAGCTGGTCTTAATCTTCTCTTTCAAGGAACTAAGGCCTAATGTCACCAGCATACACAGCAAATTAAGATACGCCCAAAACCTCGATTCACATGAAGTGATGAATGGGGGGATAATGTGGCCATTTCGTCGGATACCATTGTCTGTTAACTTTCTCATTGACATAATACGGCTTTAAAATGTACGGAAGGAAGAAAATTTTGTCATGCTTCATAGTGCATAAAAATTGTCGTGTTCGGACGCTGTCTTTACTGCATTTCGTTAATGACAAAGTTTCCAGCATTTTCCCATATTTCTCATCAGCAACGATGCAGTTAATAGGATCTGATGTTACTTAATCAGTAAGAATTCTGAAAAATCTACCTGCATTATGTAAACGTCAAAGTGCGTATTTGACAGTAGCGGCAAATTATCGGCTTTTTGATTCCTAGACATCATCTCCCCATGACTTCCACAGTCTGTATATGAAATTTGGTTTCATGCTGTTCATTAATTTTATCTGTAGATGCCACGAAACAGGGAAAATTATTTTATGGCCACCCTGTATTTCTAACAAAATATTATATTGTCTTTTATTAATTGCATTGATATATAAATTAAGTGCAGCATAAAGCTCTTCATTGTGCCTGGGTGCTCCGTGAAAGATGTCACTAGAAAAAAGTTATTTTTGAAGAAATAAACTGTAGTTGCACCAATGTTGATTTTATCTCTTAAAAAGAGTTAAGTCTCTAAATATAACAACTGTTATCATAAAAAATAATTATAGGATTTTTTTTCTTTGAAAATGCCTATTTCTTGAAGAATTGTGTGATTGAGGGCGCTGTGATCGTTTTATAAGTTTTCCAATGAGTTCCCTGATTTTATTTAAATAATTGTTTTTTTATTGAGTTTCTTCTAACCGCTTTTTAAATTTTTAGAAATAATGTGCAATAAAACTTAAAATTTACTGATTTATTACAGTGAAATTTAAATTTAAATTTAATAATTTGCTTCCAATTCATGAAGTGTTTTTTCTTTTATAACCAGTTTAAAAAAAGTCAATTTAACCATGTTCTATTTCACAGTTTTAGCAAATTTTATGTCAGTTAAACATTGTCTTAATAGAATACGTTGCGCAATGTTTAACTTTGTATAATATCATTTTACAAATATCTCAGATTTGCTATATTGTACAAGAATATATACCGGATCAATATTGCATTTAAAAAATATATTAATTGATAAAAATCTGCGTTAAAAATAGGGATATTGAGGCGTTTATTGTTTTACATGAGATACAAAGACTTACCACTTTGTTTTATTTGTGTAGAAACGTTATTATATATATTTTACACTATTCGAGTTTAATGGCGTGGTGCTGAGTATCTCTGATGGCTGTGTGTTGTTCGTTTAAAAACGGCAATGTTAAAGTGTCCGCTCGTGTACTCGAGTGGCAATGAACTAATCCATTTGATTATGATGTTGGCTACGATTAAAAAAAAAAAAAACCAAAAGCAAAAAAAAAAAAAAAATGTTTCGTGCACTTGTATGCGTAACAGACAGCACTGAGATGCTCGCTCTACGCTTTTAGGTTTTTTTTTTTTTTACATTTATTGGCTACTTTTGATTTTAATTCTTAATTAATTTTTCAATTTTATAATTAATTTAAGCAATATCCCACCTTCGAACCACCGGTTTAATATGCATGGAAACAAATTATAACATAAATATAAAATAAGAGGAAGGAGAGAAGTGGTTTAAAATTGTAGGAACAGCAACTTTTAGTCATTGTAGTGATTCATCTAGATTCTGATCATTCTTCAACGTGATAATTTTTCATAGATGTTTTATATTGAAATATTTAAAATGAATATTGAATATATACATTTATATAAAGCAATCAAAGTATTGTTTTATTTTTAAATACACATATATTGACATTATATATTAATATTCACTGACATTTTATACATTAGACTAAAATGAAATAAACAAATCATCAACTTCACCTACACTACACCAATTATGTGTGTTATCAATTAGAACGTGTATCTGCGCAAATAAAAATAAATGCAACAAATGAGCATATGAAGTTTACGAAATTAAGTCAAATGGTTTGAGAATAAAAAATTCCTCAAACCAACTTGCTATACCAATTTTCTTTTGAAAATTTAAATTTTTTGCAGAATGACCCAAGTGTGACTTTTATGTTTGAGGGCGCTACGATAAAGAATATAAAAATTAAGTCTCTGATTATTTTACATTATTTGAAACTATAAAATTGATTAAATATTGATGTTAATAATAAATGTTTTTTATTGAGTTTGTTCTTTAATAGCTGTTGCATTCAAAGTGTTTAGAAGTAACTTGAAATAAAACTGAAAAAATTAATGATGTATGAGGGTGAAACTTAAATTTAGCATACTTACAATAGTTAAAGATTTTTGTTATTTATGTTTGTAGATATTTTGAAAAAAAAAAAATAGTAAATGCATTTATACAAAGCTTTCGAGCTATTCTTTTATTTTTTAAAAATATATATTAATGAAAAATATTAATATACACTGAAAAATTTATTTATTATACAAAAAATAAATTATCTGCAACATTTACATCATATCCCCATTCCTGATCGATATCACTTAATAGCTTTGGAAAGCAGAAATATAAAGATATAAATATTTATTGCTTTGCAGTTAAGTTGTTCGTAACTCTTATGGATACAACGAGTGCTTCAATAACCTCGGAGCTGCTGGCCCCGCCTATATTTCACGAAAAGCTATCTGAAGAAGAACACTGTGCACGTGTATCAACTGTGACCAAGAAGAAGGACCTTGCACAGAATCTCTACGATGCATATGCTGCAACGCTGACTGGATATTCCATCGAGGATGATGACCTTAAAGAGCTGAAGATACGCCATGATAATCTCCAGCTTGCAATGAGGGAGGTAAGCAAACTTGAGCTTTGCCCATTGTCATCTTGTAAAAAACATAAAATTATCAACTTTAACTCTCAAATTAAGCGCAATGCTGCCCATCTTAATAATCATGGACATGGTAATGACGGTTTTACTATGCCCTCCAAAAAGCTTATTGCTAAGGTCAATTGTGCTAAAAATTCAACATTTAGTTGAGACCAAAATTCGTTTGACAAACTTATTGTAGACGAACAGGAG
>BPLQ01015133.1:0-12305 GCA_021605075.1 Caerostris darwini | reverse complement strand
TTAAATGGGTAAAGCTATTCTTCATTCATTTACAGCAATAAGAAAAATTCCACTATTAAATACTGTTAAATGGGTAAAATTATTCTTCATTCATTTAGCAATAAGAAAATTCACTATTAAATACTGTTAAATAGGTAAATTATTCTTCATTCATTTAGCAATAAAAATTCCACTATTAAATACTGTTAAATGGGTAAATTATTCTTCATTCATTTACTTTAAATGGGTAAATTAATTCATTTAAATACTGTTAAATGGGTAAACTATTCTTCATTCATTTAGAAAATTCCACTATTAAATACTGTTAAATGGGTAAACTATTCTTCATTCATTTATCAATAAGAAAATTCCACTATTAAATGTTAAATGGGTAAAATTATTCTTCATTCATTTATCAATAAAGAAAATTCACTATTCAATACTGTTAAATGGGTAAATTATTCTTCATTCATTTTAGCAATAAAGAAAATAGTAGATACTGTTAAATGGGTAAATTACTTCATTCATTTAGCAATAAGAAAATTCCACTAATGGATTTAGAATATTCTTCATTCATTTTACAGCAATAAGAAAATTCCACTATTAAATACTGTTAAATGGGTAAATTATTCTTCATTCATTTTAGCAATAAAGAAAATTCCACTATTAAATACTGTTAAATGGGTAAATTATTCTTCATTCATTTTTAAATAAGAAAATTCCACTATTAAATACTGTTAAATGGGTAGCTATTCTTCATTCTTTAGCGAATAAGAAAAATTCCACTATTAAATACTGTTAAATGGGTAAACTATTCTTCATTCATTTTATCAATAAGAAAATTCCACTATTAAATACTGTTAAATGGGTAAATTATTCTTCATTCATTTAACAATAAAAGAAAATTCCACTATTAAATACTGTTAAATGGGTAAACTATTCTTCATTCATTTAGCGATAAGAAAATTCCACTATTAAATACTACTGTTAAATGGGTAAACTATTCTTCATTCATTTAACAATAAGAAAATTCACTAACTAAATACTGTTAAATGGGTAAATTATTCTTCATTCATTTAGCAATAAGAAAATTCCACTATTAAATACTGTTAAATGGGTAAACTATTCTTCATTCATTTAGCGATAAGAAAACTATTAAATACTGTTAAAATGGGTAAACTATTCTTCATTCATTTAATAATTCCACTAAAATACTGTTAAATGGGTAAATCATTCTTCATTCATTTAACAAAGAAAATTCCACTATTAAATACTGTTACTGTTAAATTTTAGGGGATAAGAAATTATCCTTCATTCATGTTAAATGGGTAAATTATTCTTCATTCATTTAGCGATAAGAAGAATTCCACACTATTAAATACTTTGTTTTAATTATTCTTCATTCATTTAAAAGAAAATTCCACTATTAAATACTGTTAAATGGGTAAATTATTCTTCTTCATTCATTTAGCGATAAGAAAATTCCACTATTAAATACTGTTAAATGGGTAAAATTATTCTTCATTCATTTTGTCGAAAAAGAAAAATTCCACTATTAAATACTGTTAAATGGGTAAATTATTCTTCATTCATTTAGCACAAAAAAAATTCCAATATTAAATACCGTTAAATGGGTAAATTATTCTTCATTCATTTAGCAATAAGAAAATTCCACTATTAAATACTGTTAAAATGGGTAAAAATTCTTCATTCATTTAGCAATAAGAAAATACTAAATTTTAAATGGGTAAATTTTCTTCATTCATTTAGCAATAAGAAAATTCCACTATTAAATACTGTTAAATGGGTAAAATTATTCTTCATTCATTTGTATAATAAGAAAATTCCACTTATTAAATACTGTTAAATGGGTAAATTATTCTTCATTCATTTAGCACAAGAAAATTCCAATTATTAAATACTGTTAAATGGGTAAATTATTCTTCATTCATTTAGCAATAAGAAAATTCCACTATTAAATACTGTTAAATGGGTAAATTATTCTTCATTCATTTAGCAATAAGAAAATTCCACTATTAAATACTGTTAAATGGGTAAATTATTCTTCATTCATTTAGCAATGAGAAAATTCCACCATTAAATACTGTTAAATGGGTAAATTATTCTTCATTCATTTAGCAATAAGAAAATTCCACTATTAAATACTGTTAAATGGGTAAATTATTCTTCATTCATTTAGCAATAAGAAAATTCCACTATTAAATACTGTTAAATGGGTAAATTATTCTTCATTCATTTAGCAATAAGAAAATTCCACTATTAAATAATGTTAAATTGGAAATGAGTAGCTCATGCTTCATTCATTTAACAAAAGAAAATTCCACTATTAAGTACTGTTAAATGGGTAAATTATTCTTCATTCATTTAGCAATAGAAAATTCCACTATTAAATATACTGTTAAATGGGTAAATTATTCTTCATTCATTTAGCAATAAGAAAATTCCACTATTAAATACTGTTAAATGGGTAAATTATCTTCATTCATTTAGCAATAAGAAAATTCACTATTAAAATACTGTTAAATGGGTAAATTATTCTTCATTCATTTAACGATAAGAAAATTCCACTATTAAATACTGTTAAATGGGTAAATTATTCAGCTATTTCATTCATTTTTAACAAAAGAAAATTCCACTATTAAATACTGTTAAATGGGTAAGTATTCTTCATTCATTTAGCAATAGAAAATACACTATTAAATACTGTTAAATGGGTAAATTATTCTTCATTCATTTAGCAATGAAAATTCCACTATTAAATACTGTTAAATGGGTAGAGTATTCTTCATTCATTTAGCAATAAGAAAATTCCACTATTACATACTGTTAAATGGGTAAGAATTATTCTTCATTCATTTAGCTTAATAAGAAAATTCCACTATTAAAGTACTGTTAAATGGGTAAATTATTCTATTTCATTCATTTTAGCAATGAGAAAATTCCACTATTAAATATACTGTTAAATGGGTAAAGTATTCTTCATTCATTTAGCAATAGAAAGGATTCCACTATTAAATACTGTTAAATGGGTAGAAATTGATTCTTCATTCATTTAGCAATAAGAAAATTCCACTATTAAATACTGCATTAAATGGATAGCTTTTTACTACTTAACACGTTCTTTTAAAAGAAGAGCATCTTTGCAAGCGACTAAAGCTGGATTCTCGCCAAAAATGCTAGATCAAATTGTAACATGCTAATCAATCTAAAGGAGTCTGTTTTACTGGTTCCAAGTTAATCACGCCAGCTCATTTTTTGTCCGCGCTTTCAGCTTGGATTCATCCAATTTCTTAACATCAAGAAGTCTACAGAAAAAACTTTACTGGCAAAAATACCTTTTCAACCAATAGAAAACCTGAATTTGTTTAGCTGTGGCGGGAAATTGTGGAAGATTGGTGTAAAGCCGCGCCACTGAAAAAATAGAGGTGATTTTCTAGCTCTGTTAGCTCGAATTTTACAGCTTTTTTAGATCCAGATCTTAGATTTTTTGCTGTTAGTGGCCAGTTATAAACCAGTGTTTTTCAAAGTTTGAGGGAATGAGTTTCCAGAGGGAGCATGATCAGGTTGAAAGTGGAATCATGACATACTTGCCTACAAATCATCTTATGTAAATGAAAAATTAACAAAAAACCTGCAAAGACTTTTTCGATACACGCAATTTTTAATTATTAATAGGTCGAAACTTCGAACTTTCTAATAAATTGTTACTGATAGATTTTTAAATCTAAAGTAACACAAAATAAATAAATTAAAAAAATTATAATCTTAATTATTTTTTCTGCAATGTTTTTCTGCGGCCATGTTTTTTAATTTTTGTCTACAATCAGATGGCAAATAAAAAAAAGCAATATTTCTTTAAAAAATTATCAAGATTCTTACATACTTGAAAAATAATTTCTATTGTCATCCCATTTCAATACTACATTTTGAACTTAATAATAATGAGTTACATTCTAAAAATTTTAAAGTTAAGAAAATCTGATAAGTTATATTGGTGTTTTAAAACAAGCTGTACCTTCATTCGACCTTTGCATTTATAACTAATACTATTATTTAAGCCTTAAAAGGATTTATGAAATTCATGATTTGTTAATTCATTTAAACAGTTGTCATTCGCGTTTAAACACCATTTATATATTTAAAAAGAACCCCATCTAAGATCACGCTTCATTGAGTCGAACATTGAAAAGACACGTTTGTTTGACCATAGAAATAAAATCCAGTTTTCACGGAAGTACTTTACCAGGTATTCATGCTGATGTTTTTGATGTTCTTTAAAAGGTTGGTACAACTTCAATTTATTTAATGGATATTTAGGATTTAAAAGAGAATTAAAATCCGAGCACTTATATGATCTTTAAAATTGTTTTTAAAAGCTTGAAAACTAAGCTTCACTTTCATTGAAGTTTTAATTGATTAAGAAGTTAAAAGCATCTTTTTATTTGTTGCTTCAAAACCGTAAAATTGTGATTCTTAGGCTTGACGCGCTATGCCATCGTTATATTGAGGATCGCAAAATTTCAAGTTGGAGAATAAGCATTCCATTTCATACTTCCTCGTGCCAACATAGAAATCGAGTTATTTATTTATTTCAATTTCGAGTTAATTTATAGAGTCATAAATTACTAAAACTGATTAAAAATTAAATTACTAATTACATAGATTATTTGTTTATACCAGAGTCATCTTTCTGTCTATGGATATTTCGTGATGGTTACCCTGAAAAGAAAATTCCATCCTACCAATTAAGCTTGCAAACATTTTCATTAATGATGAGTGCTTTCTATTAAAAATCCAATACCGTAACTACTTACCTATTATCCACAGCGTCGTTAGCTCAAAAAACTAAAATATCTCGCATATTCAGCGAGCGATGCACTCCTTTTATTTAACTAAGTACCAATCAGTTTTCGTTTTTCAACCTAAGCAACAAAACCTTTTTTCATTTAGCTTTAAAAAATGTTTTGAATCCTCCAATTTCATAAAAGAAAATTATGTTATAATTTAACATAGTGGAAACCAGAAATGCTTTCACAAATTATGATAGAAACAAAGAAAACATCATTGTCCAGAACTCTGTAAATTTAATATTTCCCACTGAGATGAAGATCATTATCATACTTTATTATTCATAGTTTATTAATTTTAGTGGAAACAAAGGAAACCCCATATTACCGAAGACTGTAATTTTCATCTTTACTAGTGAGATGAAGATCATTATCATAGTTTATTATTCATGGTTTATTATTTTTAGTGAAAAAACAACAACCCCCATTTTCCAGAAGATTTGTAATTTTCGTGTATGCTAATAAGATGAAGATCATTATCTTAGTTAATTATTAATTTGGGCTTCTGTAAAATGAATTTAGTTCTGTTCTATTATTTCATTCCAGGCATTTCCGTTCAATCCATTATGCATAAAGACGTATGGCGAGCTAACTTCGTACTTGTCTAACTTATAACTTTATACCTGTTTCTTTCCATCGTTCCCAACTGTTATGCTTCTTTACGCTTAAAATATTGTTTTTTATTGAAGCTAGATCTTTTATATGAGAGTCGATAATAGCAAGTTCGGCAACTTTATTTTTTGATATGGTAGTAGCGGGACTATTTTGTTCGTTTTATGCTTTATCTATGTACCATGTCGTTACTTTCTGTTTGCTTTCATAAAAACCGAAATCGATCAGTTTCATTAGAATATTCACAACATCAACATGCTGTAGTTTGTTTGCGTTGCTTTAATTTCTTATACAATGAATTTAATTCGAATCGACAATTCTATCCAAATATGGTTCCAACAAAGTCCTATTCTCCAATTCCTTACCTCTCACACCAAATCAAAAGTTCATTTCTGAAGTTCCGTTATAACAAGTCGATCATTTCTTTTCTGGGTAAAGGAGATAATAATTAATTACTTCCTACCTAATATAAAATATTCTAATAAATTATTTTTTATCTTTTCAATACTTGAAATTTTCCCTTTTCCACCACAAGCACACAACATGGTGTCGTACCTGATAAATTTTCGTTGTGGGTGGTTTTTGCACATTCATTGATTGTATGCTAGATGGTATCTCCACAACATTTTGTAAATTTTTTGTTGTTGACGTATACTCTGAAAAGTACAAGTTAATCAATCATCAGGGCTGTTCCCCCATTTTTTGGTATTTTTTTAACGTCATCAGCTGAAATGTTCATGTTTCTGATGACGACAAACACATATGATGAAGAGTAAGCTTGACATCAGGGCAGTTGCCTCATTTTTTGGTGCATTTTGCGCGCGCCTTTAGCAGAAATTTTCATACTTTTGTGGCCAATTTGTCAATTTTTGTCGTCAAAAAGCATTTTTTAAGTGTCGGATCTGTAGGAGTGATTTTAATGAAATTTTTCCCGGAGGGGAGAGGAATATCTATTAGGAAAATTGTATGCCATGGCCTATAACCCACTTTCTAAAATTTTAAGTTTTTTCAATGTAGTCCATGGTTTATAAGCATTAAATTACTTTTAATTTTCTGATTTCTGCTTGACTTTTGATTTACCCCGTAAATCTATAAAGAAAAACATTAGTGCTTTTTTTTTTATCCTGAATCTACAGAGACGCTGAGGTGGCAATTACCCTTTAGTTGTCCTGCCCTTCCTCTGGGTCTTTGAGCGAATGCCATTGTGCAATTGGTCGTCGAGGAGATGCAAGCATGTCCATCCAGTGACGGAGCTCCGTTCCGCTTGCATTGCATCCCAACACCACTTTCCCAATAGGATCCGACGTTCCGATACGGTCATAATCCACCACCGTTATCATCAGCTGCACTTTCTGCAAAGATTCAAACATCATCAGCATTCCTGTAATACAAGGAACATAGTCAATAAAAGGAAAAAAGGGAAAGGAGCTCTGACTCACCTGTATCTGTTCGAAGGGGATCTCAAACGTAAAGGATTCATTGTAATAAGGGTTCAACGTGCACTTCTTGATACTCGTTTTCTTCTTTTTTAATTCGCTTGCCATTCATCATGATGGCGATTTTAACGTAAGGATCTGTGCGAAGGAAAAGGAAGTCCATCAACAAAATTTACTTCAATACGAATAAAGAAGTAATGATAGAAATTATTTCCTAGAAGTTTGTAATGGTCATTCATTTTTAATCATTTTTTTGCAATATCCAAAAAGTACTAAAATGCAACTAAATTTTATTTTACAGTTTTTACATACACTAATTACCAAGAATAATACACTAATTTTTCAATAATTTGAGAAAAATCTGTAAAAGTGCTGTTCCATGTGCCAAAAATAAGAAAAATGTTCATAGAAATTACGTAATAAATATAATGCTGCATCAGAATATGATCTGCAAATTAATGAAATTGTTGTTTAATCTCACTTGATACGTGACCAAAAACAGGTTACAAGTTGAAAGTCTGTAAGGGAAATTTCTAGACAGCCATGTTTTAGATATGTATACACGGCATTATTCATTTAAAGCGGCATCCAGACAAGAGTATGAGGTGGGCGACGTCACTACCTCTCAGAATGTCCCGTCTGGCCGTGAGGAACAAGTTATCTCTTTGATGTGAGTAACAGCTGGTCAAAACTGTTGTCCGTGAGAAATCCGTTTGATGTGCGGGAAAACTTATTCTGGTTGGAGCAGGGATGAGATAGTTGATACACTATGAATAGTATATAGGCTCTGTCCACGCTGAGACAAATCGGCTTATAAATGGTTCGCGAGAACGACTCACTTGTTCTCGTACTCTCATGTGGACGCCACCTAAAGAATTATGATGGCGGGCCATTGGGCTCATAGCAGAGACAGAGTGAATTCTACGTAGCAAAGATGCGTCAATATGAAATCTATTGTTATTCATAGGCTGTATGATGCGTTTCTAAGAGCATAATCAACTTCGAAAGTACAGCCAAGGAAAGCGTAAAATTGCAAAGTGCTTTGCAGTTAACTGCAAAGGAGCACAGAGAAAACTGCTTACTACACCTATACCTGCTTGCTATACCTACTTCAGATCTTCTCTTTTAGCAGTGTTACTGAGAAAAGACTGGTATTCAAATTTATAGTTAGAGACCGCAATCTTAATCCATTTGGCCGTCTTTACCTAGATGCTGTTTTGATTTTTTCATCTTATAAAACGATAATGCTAGACCACATGAAGAATTACTTTTATGAGGATATTATGAATTTGGAATGAGCAGCTCGTTATATTGATTTAAACATGACTTAGCATGTTTTTGGATGCTCTAAGAAATTATATTGCTGCACTTAAGGAGGCTTTAAATCTTTCAAAAGCCATTGTACCTCTTCGATACAGCAATGGGCTTTGCTGCTAATTAAGTTAGTAAACACCATAAAAACATCACTGTTGTGACAGTATAGCTGTTGAAAGTTATCACACCCCATACTGAAACTGATAACATATCAATCGGATACTATAATTTTTGGCATGTTTCCATTTTGTGAATTTTCAAGGCAGAAAAATGAGCCCATTATTTTGTTTCTTTTGTACCTAAACTAGTGAAAACATTGTTTGACCAAATCTCTCCTAAATTTTTTTAAAAATTCTAATAAATTGTAATTCCCCAACAGCAATTTTTCTGATTTTTCCTTAATTTTTGAAAACCAGCGTAATGTTTATTTTTAGATGAATCCATTATTTAATATTGTGGGAATTCTTTAAATATTTATCTATAAAATATTTAAACTGAGAAAAATATTAGCAGCAGAAATCAATTCAATAGAAATTAAAAAAGCTTGACTCTTCAACTTGAAACTATATGAGTGTATTTTAAACATTATAATAAAATCTTTCCGTGCTGTGCAAATAATTTGCAGACTCACGACATAATATCAAACTTTATTTGCTATGTTGATAAAATATAAAAATCTAATTCATTCACTGCAAACTTTTATTTTGATAAAGCAATTTTTATATTTGAACAACAATTTGTGCAAAGTAAAATATTAAACTATATTATTGATTAAATTTCACGTAATACGAAACACTGTTAGTTTCAAACTGCGACTAAGTCGACGATAGTTTAGAAATTTTATCGTTTCTACTGCATTGTATGTAGTTGTTTTTATCTGAGCTTGACGTTGTCCGGAAGTTTTGCCACCTACCAGATAGACCACCGACATCCATTTTTTCAAGTTCTTAGCTTCTAGAATGACTACAGTAAGCTTTCCGGCTGTCGGTACGTATCGCAGAGAGAAGCAGATGTCTCCCAGCTTGTTTTCCTAGAAAACCCAAGTAGACTGTGAGGAACACTTAAAGGTATATGTATATACTTACAGTTACATTCCAACAAGATTCAATATAGACTAAAAGAAGACTACTGACAGAGGAACAACCCTCAGTTTTAGATAAAAATGTAATTGGGTAACATAAACTTTGAATGAATATTAGAATTGTTTTGGAGTTAATAATTGCCTAGTACATTAATTTTTTAAAATAAAAAAATAATACATTTGTTTATTTATGTTTTATAGAACATCCCTTTTTGTCCGGTGGGCTTTGCGCTGGTATTTATAGAATGAATAGCCAACTGAAGATTTTAGAGCGTCCACCAGAGACAACATTTGGGTAGCTTCCTTTTATAATTTTTAGGTCTTTAGGAGAAAAACACGGCAAATTTCCATGAGCAACCTCGTGGTTCATGTTAGATGCTTATACACGTTGTCACAAACATATCCATTGCTAAATAATTCTCATTAATTCAAATATGCTTAATAAACTGAGCCAATCTTGCACACTATCTGTGCACAACTAGTTGGGCCAAAAGTTGGGTATATGAAACACAGTACTTTTAGTTTTGCTCAATCTTGTTAAAACTATCACCGCACGGGCCTGAATTGCCGATTGACTAGTGCTCTGGCACTCTTTGTCGCAGGTTTCGGGTTCGAGTCTCGGTGATGCCATGGATGTTTGTAGTGTTCAGAATCCACTTTAAGCCGTAGGTCTCAGTCTCATATGACTGTGGATGCCATGGAGCCAAGTCAGACTTCTATCTAGGGTGCCGTCCTCCTTACCATCCTTACATGAGACAACGCGGATACTTGGATTTGGTTTAGATGTTCATCAAATGTGATATGAAACAACAGTAACTATCAACACACATATCCTCACACGTAAAGGATCTTACTTAAAAGATAGCTTTCTTTGCCATCCTCTTTCTTAAGCGGCCTGATGACCAATGGACTATCGCTAGGCCTTTTTGGTACCACGGACCTCAGGTTCGAACCATGGCATGAATGTTTTGGGGGTTGAAACAAGCCTTAAACTGAAAATGAATGCCTAATCAGGTCAAAGTATATGCAAAAACATGACGGTAGAGTGACAAAACCAAACCTCTTTCTTGTCTAATAAACACTGGGAGTTGTTTAATTTCATCTTTTGTTGTTTGTTCACTATTAGTAAACTTGTTGAAGCAGTGGATTTAATTGTAATTGGTGATTCATAGGCAGGACCAGTCTGGTGTAATGTATTTCGAATTAAAAACTTAACAAGTGAAAGGTATTGTATCTATTCCTTGGGAAAAATTTTGTGGCATCAGTTCGATAAATCATTGGCTGCAAGTCTCCTATTGCGTACTAGAACGAGCACATGAAACCTCGATGCCCTTCCTCATTTAAAAATATGGTAATAGTGTGACAGATGTCCTGTGGTTTAACGCTGAATTTGTTGATATCCTATGGTTTAACACTGAATCTGTTGATGCCTTGTGGCTTAAATCTGAATCATTTTACATTGTAGTCAAGCATGATCTCAAATCAAAAGTGCAGCATTTGCAAACTACAAACCAGCCATGATTTTTAAAATATTCCCATTATTTCCTGTGGTTATTAAACGCAACTCTGAAGAAATTTTGAATGAATTTCTTGTAATAAATCATAAGTTTTCTTAAATTCAGATGTGATATAAATTTAAAAATCTTTTATAAAAAAAAAGATAAGCGATTTAAAACTAATGAAATATTAAAAACGAATTTTCTTATTAAATGAACAAGTACGTTCACACTGTAGTAAGGCTAATATAATACGACTAATGATAGCCAGTGCGAATTATGGACCAATTGGAATATGACTACATATTAGCCAATTATTAAATTTTTTTAAAAACTTGGATATTTTAAACAAAATAATAATGGAATGTCTCATCTGCAATGCTTTTTTAATCTAGGTGTAAAAAAGGTGTAAGGCATTAAATTTTTTAATTATATTTTTACTTAAATATAAAATAAAAATTTTAGCTTTTGTGTTGCTTATTTCCTTTTGCTTTATTTGTATAGTTGAACTGAAATTTTATTAATTTTTAGAGTTTAACTAAAGATTAATTAACATGCATAATGCTTGCTAAATAAATGAATATGCAGGCTCAGGAAATTAATATACTCCGTGTCAAATAATTGAATGCCCCTACCTTTGACATGAATGATTTATAATGGGGGTAGGTGACCTACATTTTAGAGATCAATGAAAATCGATTGAAAAAAAGGACAAATGCACACTATTTAGTCCTGCATTATTAATAACGAAATTCGACTGAAATTTCCATTAGCTCTTCCGAAATATTTATTAAACTGCTATTCTATTTTTAAAATGAGTCGTATTAAAAAATTGTGTGAATAGGTTTCTTTTATATTTCTTTGAAAATAACCAAAAAAATTAGAACTACTTTTTCTTTTGTGTGTGTAATATTGAATTAATGTGAGGGAGTTTACATTGGTATGATTAATTCCATATGCTACATTACAAACCTTTTATTGTTTATTTTAACATTTCCCATTACATCAGCAGTTTAATATACTACATTTAGATTTAACTCTTTATATATCGGTATAAAAGTCTCCATTTTTTATGCTAATGTTCTTTAAATGCAGTGTAGCAACTAAATCATGTTGTTATTGCAGCAAAATAATATACTTTTTGCTTGTTATATAGATATTTTATTTTTTATGCTGAACATTATATTGAATTACTCTTAATATTGTATTCGTTTTATTTTTCCACCTACTGTAATTAATTTTTGTCTGTACAATAAGGAATATATCGAGATCGTATTAATCAAAAAGACATGTTCTTCTCTGTATGTACATTATCAAAGGAATTTAATCTTAGAAGATGCAAAAATGCAGCATTTTAAGAAAAATTCTAATCTTGTCTATCGATATATATATAATGCTTGTAAATAAAAAATTAAATTGTTTCCATGAACCTGAAAATGGCCTTTTCTTGAAGCCAGGTATAGGCCGAGACGTTATAAAATACTGAATCTATTATATGTGCTTTTAAATTGTTATTTCT
>BPLQ01015131.1:0-22540 GCA_021605075.1 Caerostris darwini | reverse complement strand
ACAAACAATAAGAAATTCTGCTAAATTACAACTGTCTATTCAGAACCATAACTATAACAAACAAATCTATAAGAAAACTTACTAAGCAATAATAAAATGTTCAAAACTTATTTTTATAGTTAAATTTATAATAAACATTACTTTAGTTTTATAAATTTCCCTAAATTTAAACATTTATTTAGATTATGGTAATAAGGATTGTTTGGTATATTTTTTTTTCAAAATACATTGTGCTATCAATGAAACTTTTAAAAAATGGCTGTTAAATTTTAAATTGTGTTATTTAAATAAACATTTACAGAATTAAAATAGATAATTTCCTTGATAAAATTGCAGCAAACTTTTAAACATGGTTCATCATATTGTCTTTAAGTTGTGAGATTTTTCGTTATTCTGTTCTTTTTTCACTTATAAAATAATATTTTAAGGTTAAACTTGCTTTTTATATTAACATTTTGCATACCTAAAATGACGAATTTCTTTTTTCAACATGAAATTTGAGAGCTGCTAGCAAATGAATGTAAATTTTATAGTAGATTTGAATGTTAATTATGTTAAATATTAAATATATATATATATATTTTTTAATTTTTGCTTCGAATTTTTGTGTTATTCAATCATATTATGTTTGTATTGCAGTATTATTGTTTACATAATCAATCTTAACACACTTAAATTACGTAATGAATATCATTTATAATTAAAATATATAAACAATTTATGTGTTATTTACTTTTACATTAAAACTATTACTACAGTATACATAAAGGTAACAAATTATATTTAAACGTTATATCACTAATGTTTAAAAGAAATTTAGAACTGTTATTTAATAATAAAAAACGTGTTTTTCTAAATAAATAGGATTCTCTCTATGTTTAATTGTATATTATTATGTTACAATTCTTCTTATTATTTTTATTGTAAAATAATAAGTTCCTAAAAAACGCCCCCTAAAATATTTATTAAAAATGAAAAATTTATAATTTTTCCTTTACGGTAAAATAAATGAAATTTATATTTTTTCCTTTTTTTTCAATAATTATTAAGATTACCCAAACAGAATCCATAGCAGATTTAAAACATTCTTTTCTTGATAGTAATAGTCTTAGAAAGGAAAAATTATTTTAAATCTGCCATGTATTCTGTTTGGAAAACCATAATAATTTAATAAAATAATAACTTTTATATAATATTTTGTTTTAAAAATACATTCGCGTTTTTATTAAGTGTAAGGACTTTTGCGAAGCAAGCAATTTAATAGTATTTCTAACAACTACCTAAATTGATAATTTAGTGAAAGTTCCGGTAAAGTGTTATACAAACACATAGATATAAAAGTTAAAAAAAATTTTTTTTATTCATTTCCACATGTACTACAATGTTCAATTTCTCTATTCTCATTTCTTCAATTATTATTTGAAGATAGCGTAACTTTTTTTGTAAAAAGTTAAATGTTTTGGTTTAGTGTGGTAACCATTTTTTGAGAAATTTAAAGGTAAAAAAATTATATCCAATCATTTAGTGAATGCTATTGCTAGATTTATAAAAACATAAATGATCTATTTTAAATTTACAACATAAAAATGTTCAGGTATGCTTTATATTAAATACTAATCTGTATAAAGTATTAATTTAATTTGATATAGCATTAAGTGAACTATATAAAATGAAACACCACCCCATAATGTCTTCATATATAAAATAAGAATACTGAAATTATAATTCCAAAACATAGAAATCCATTTCCATTAGAACTGGAATTCCAAAAAATAGAAATCCAATACCATTAGAATTAGAATTCCAAAAAATATAAATCCAATTATAATGATTTTTCAAGTTTATTCGTTCAAATCTAATTATACTGATTTTTCAAATTGGAATGAAAATTTTCAAGATTATTTTATCTTAAAAAATAAATACTATTAAAGAGTTAAATAGAAATAAAAAATGAATCGCATATAAATTTTACAAATTTGTAGGTGATATGCTTAAATAGATTACATGCTCTAATTGAAATAATTTACATTCAAATCCACGTTTTGCTAGTAATGCGTGATATGACTATAAAATTGAGTATTCTCTCATTTGCTATGTATTAGATTTATCAATTGCAATTAGAAAAATGAAATATTGTCCATAACAAATGCATCTGAACTACATATTTGTTTGATTGCAATTAATTCACAAGTCCATAAATCTAAATAACTCTCATAATTATAAGAGTTCCAAAATTATTTGATGTTGCATTATATTTAAAAATAAATAAATATGCTTTTATTAATTAATGTTTTCTTTTTTAATCTATGTGATTCGTGTTATTTCGATAACACAGATATAATTTATGCGCTACTAAAATATAAGTAATGGTCTGATGGCCAAATGGCTAGCGCTCTGGCCATTGGTAACACAGGCTTCAGGTTTGAATCCTAGTGGGGATATGGATGTTTGTAAGTGATTCGGAATCCACGTTAAACTGTAGATAATGATATAATTAGTCTAAAGTGTTCAAAAAATGACCGTAGAGCGGCAAACCAAGCAAGCAAGCTAAATTTATATGTAATTATAGTTAGAGTTTTGTATTTCTATTCTATTGTCGGTTATTTTTCTTCAAATTAAATAGCATTACAGAATATAATGAAATTATTGAATAAAATTTGATTTAAGTTGTGTTTTAAGTGTCTAGAAGTATGTAGATTTTGTAGATCAATGTTTTTTTAAATTAATTATCTATCAAATTTCTGAATTTGATAAGCAATGCTCAAAATGACCGTAGAGCGACGTACCAAACCTATTAAAACAGAACATGCATTTATTTTTTTTGTGAATTTTTGTCACTATAACATAAATTCGTTCATTTCGTTTTTACTTTAAAATTTTTAGCCTTGAATAACCCTTTGACTCTTATTTTCAGGAGGCAGTTATTTATAATAATAGTTTCCGAGAGTCTATATTTTAAGCTGTATTTCATCTGAGCATTTATATTCATTTTTGTATTTGATGTTAATATTTTACAAATATCTAATAGAAAAACAAGTTAACATAATATCCTGTTATAAATTAAAGTAATAATAATAATAACAATAATTACTTTTTTAAGGTTTTTTTAATTATAATTTTCATCATTAATTTTCTTCATTAGCAGTTTGTAATTAAAAAAAATTATTTGAATTATGAATGATGAATGTATAATGATAAAATTATAATTATTGCTTATTGACGAAATGGAAATTGATTTCTAATAAAGTAATAATAATAATAGTTACTTTTTTCAGTTTCTTTACATCATAGAAAAAATAATGTAATGATTTCTTTTTAATTTATATAAGATGTGCCTTAGATATATTTCATGGTATTCCAAAAAATAGTAACTCATATTAAAAAAAATTAATTTTCAATTAAAATAAATTGCTAAATTGCTACTTCTAATGAAGTAAATTAATGATGAAAATTATAATTATTACTTATTGATGAAATAGAAATTGATTTTTAATAAATTAATAATAATAATAATTACTTTTTTTCAGTTTCTTTTCGTTATAGAAATAATAATAAAATGATTTTTTTAAAAATTTAGACAAGATGTGCCTTAGAGTTATTTCATGGTAATTCTAAGAATAGTAACTCATACTGAAAAAGAATTAAATTTTCAATTCAAATAAATTGCTAAATTGACATAGCTAATGAAGTAAATTAACGATGACTTTAATAATTATTATTTTATTAATTATGATTTAGCAATTATTATTTTATTAAAAATCAATTTTAATTTTATCAATAAACAATTATTGTTTATTGATAAAATTAAAATTAATTTTTAATAAAATAATAATTATTATTATTACTTTTTTCAGTTTCTTCCTATTATAAAAAGAATAATATTATGATTTTTTTTTTAAATTTATATAAGATGTACTTTACAATTATTTCATGGCATTCATAAAAATAGTTACTCACATTGAAAAAAATTAAATTTTCAATTCAAATAAATTTCTAAATTGCCACTGCTAATGAAGTAAATTAACGATGAAAATTATAATTATTGCTTATTGATGAAATGGAAATTGATTTGTTTAATTTATAAAGTTTTAAATGTCTTTTTAGTGAATAACAAAAATATAACAGGTAAGTTGCGTAGTTGCGCAGGTTGTTAAAGCAATCAAACTCCTCTTTAAAAAAAAGATGCATAATGACGGAAGTAAATGGAGAAAGTGACCCTGAAAATAATTACTTAATTGCACAGTTCAAAATCTAATTTGTTATATTCTTGGTACACGTGAATTCTTAATTACCTGTACGAATTACTTTGTTTCTCTTATACAGAAATATTTGCATTATAATAGTCTTTTTTCAATTTCTACTATTAGTTCACACTCTCCCTATATATATTTATATATCTTGTTCAAATTTTCAATCGTTAATAAAATACTTTTTATTCATTCACTCAAGTTCAAATACATTTTTTGAACTTGTAGTGGATGAAACTTGATGTTAATGCAGTTTTTTTCAAATAATAATTCATTAATTAAATTTAATTAATGATTTTTACTACTTTAAATAGAGTTTTAGCAGTTTGTAATGAAAATTGAAATCAACAGGAAAATCGGTAAAATGCAAGGATTTCAGTATTTTTCACGTTAAGGTGAAGAATACGAGTTCAATTCTTGCATTACAAGAGATGGGTAGAATGAAAATTATAGACCACCATCAGCTTCATAAATTAGAAAAGAAAAAAAAATAGAAAGCGAATAAATAGCAACAAACAAAAATACTAGTCCAACACCATATATAGAAAGGAAAATAGAAAATTGCAAGGAAATTCGCTTTCTATTTTGCCACTTAATATTGTGATTTTGTCATAAGTATATGCATATTTATATTAATTGTAATTATTTAATAAAAAGTAACTAAAATAAAATGTTTCTTTGTTGACCTAAGTAGGAATTGACTTTATTTTTTTTATATTACTTGTTCAAATTAAATTTCAATTATTAAATCGTTAATACAAAATGTATTTATTTAACAAACACCAATATATTAAAAAAGAAAAGAAATAAAATTTAGGCAAAAGGCTTTATAAATCAGTTGATGCTTGTAGAAAAATTATTTCATGATAACAAATTAAACTTTTAATAAAAATTTGATCACATAAATGTGTAAAAAATAATTACAGTACTTTAACGATGAAATAAGATTAATAAATCAGATAAAAAAAGATAAATATGGGGCTCTGAATGGCCGAATGGTTAGCGCTCTGGCGCTTGGTACCACAGGTTTCGGGTTCGAGTCCCGGTGTTGCCATGGATGTTTGTAGTGGTTCGGAATTCATTTTAAGCCGTAGGTACCGGTCTAACATGATCGTAGAAATTTGCGGAGATATTGTTATTTCGCGTCCGTAGCTTATGTAAAACATTGTTGAAAATATACATTTGTAAAATGTTGCAAATATATATTTGTAAAACGTTGTTACAAATAAATATTTGTAAAATATTGTTGCAAATATATATTTGTAAAACATCGTTGCAAATATATATTTGTAAAACGTTGTTGCAAATATATATTTGTAAAACATTGTTGCAAAGATATATTTGTAAAACATTGTTGCGCATATATTACAAGAATAAGTAAAAGTTACAAAAGCTGAAGACTTTTAATTGTCTGAATGCCTGAGGAATTCTTAATTTTATTTGAACGGTTCAATAAAACAATCGATCGAAATTTTTAAAAATTATTTTTTGAAAATATTTACACATCGTAAAATATAAAATAACTAATAAAAAAATCTATTATGTATAATAAAATTTCTATATTCAACTGTTAAGAGGAAATATATGTGGATGACAACAATATTTATAAATCTACAAATCTGAATCTTGCAAGAAAAGTTCAAATAAAATTTCCTTATAAATAGTTAACATCAAACACATGAATGTAAAAATATGTGTTACTCAAAACTTTCAAAACAACAAATGCATATTTGAAAAAAATAATATGAAAACCAAATTTACTCCTTAATAATAATCTAACATTTTTACATATATCTGCATTTTTTTTTTTTTTTTTACTTTTCATTTCGTTGTCTTTTAAAAAATAAAACTATTGTTGCATATATCCTAGAATACTATTGTTGCAAGAATACTACTACTGTTGGACGCTTATTACTATTGTTGAACGTATATTACTATTGTTGAATGTATCCTTACTATATATTGTTTTATGTTATGACATAAAATAAAACTATTGCAAGTATTGTTGTGTGTATCAAGTATTAATTACTTGTTGGCATAACTGCACTTCAATAACGAATCAACGCATTTTTTTCGATATTTCAAAAATAAATAAATTATTTTTAAAAGTTCAATAAAAGAATTCTATATACTACTATTGTTTCACGTATGCTTAGTATTGTACATTGTTTTATAGTATATCATACAATAAAACTATTGCAAGTATTGTTGCGCGTATCAAGATTAATTACTCGTTGGCATAAAAATACTTCAAGAACAAATCAATGCATTTTTTTCTATATTTCAAAAAATAAATAAATAATTTTTAAAATTTCAATAATTTCAATAAACTATTGTTGTTGCACTATTGTTTCATGTATTTTTACAATTGTACATTGTTTTATCCTATGTCATAGAATAAAACTATTGTTACTTGATGGCATAACTGTACTTCAATAAACGAATCAATGCATTGCTTTAGATATTTCAAAAAAAAATAAATTTCAAATAATTTATATTTCAAAAGACTTCTATATACTACTATTGTTGCACTATATTTTTACACATCCTTACTATTATACATTCCTTTATCCTATATCATAGAATCAAACTATTACAAATATTGTTAATTACTTGTTGGCATAACTGTACTTCAATAACGAATCTATACATTACTTCCCATATGTTAAAAAATGAATAAATAATTTTTAAAATTTCAATAAAGGACTTCTATATACTACTATTGTTGTACTATTGTTTCACATATGCTTACTATTGTACATAGTTTTATGCTATATCCCAGAATAAACTATTGCCAGTATTGTTGCGCGTATCAAGATAAATTACTTGTTGGCATAACTGTACTTCAATAACGGATCAGTACATTACTTTAAATATTTCAAAAAATAAATAAATGATTTTTAAAATTTTAATAAAAGACCTAATACTACAATTATTTCACCATATTTTCACATATCCTTACTAATCTACATTGTTTCATTTTCTATCCTAGAATAAAACTATTATAAGTATTGTTGCACGTATCAAAATTAATCACTTGTTGGAATAAATGCACTTTAACGAATCAATGCATTATTTTCGATATTTCAAAAAATAAATAAATGATTTTTAAAATTTTAAAACTAAGACTACATTTGATTGTGAGATTTTCACTACAAATAGTATTTAAGAGTTGTAAATAATAATAAGCATAGTATGATTTTGAATTTTTTTCTTAACATAATATAGTTTTTTTTATGTTCTTTGGTAAAAAAAAAAAAAAATACAAAAAAGTGCATTTGTTGGTCAAAATAAAAATAAAACTTTTACAAATTTTAAACTTTTCCTTGATTATTATAACATTAATGTTTAAAAATTTAAAATATTAAATTTTTATCACTGTTTTTACCTTCAACTTCATTAATATTTATAAGGGTATTAAAACGCATTAAAATAGCACTGACAATCAATTCCCAGGATGTATCAATCATTTTCATTGCCTCAATAAAAATTTCGCTTTATTGTGAATGATATTAATTCTTAAGAACACTTTAGTCTTCAGAGAATATTAGTAAATAGGATTAAATTTTAATGCATCGTAAATTAACGTTTACAATAGCTTTACAGTATAATACCTCAATAAAACAATACATTACATATCTTTATTTAAATTATAAATTGAGATTTATAATTTATGTTTCATATAAAAATAAAATTCTAAATATGTCCCATTTTTAAGGGCTGAAGTCTTCTATGCATTTTAATTCAATTTTTTTTTTTAATATTAGAAGAATCATTAACCAGATTCGTGTCCCAGTGCTAAGATACCCAGTTAGCGAGTAGGAGACTCAGATTCAAATCCACTAGTGGCATTGTTGTAGTTACTGCTTACAGAAACAAGTAGTAAATGATTAAATAAAGTATCTGCCATCAGTAGTCAGGCTCCCTGATAAAGTGTTTGGAATTATTATAGGCAAATTCGGGGAAATCACTTTTAATTTAACAAAAAAATCAATCCATTTGTTGATTCTTATCTATTGTTTGGGACAAAAGCCTGGAGTGCAAATATAACACATTCAGCAGTGGAACTGAAAAAATATATTTTGATATTATTCTTCAAATTTTTTTGAAATTTTTATAATCATTTCTTATAGGTATAATAAACGAATTTCTTATTTTTGATTATTTTAAAAATTATTTTATATTTGATTTTATATAATTATTTGATATTTGTTTAAAAAAAAAAAAAAATGTTTGAGAATTACATTAATTTATTTAAATCTATAAATTGTCTGGCATCGATAATCAGACTGCCTGATGAGAGTTTTTTGGATTTACGGTAGGCAAATTTGGGGCAATTACTTTTGAAAATCCTCCCCGTATACAATGTCTAGCCTTCAATGAGTTATTCGTGGCATATATAAATTGAACACAAGGCCCACCGCTATTTACAGAAACATCATTTCATTTGTAATAAAATGAAAAAGGTTTTTCATTATTATTAATTTCAATTATTATTATTTATTATTTTTTTAAACATTTTCTATTTATGTATTTCAATCTTTAAAAAGTATCTGACATCGAAAAAGTCAGGTTGCCTGATGAGAGATTTCTGTATTTACGACAAGCGAATTCGGGACAGTTACTCTTAAAAGTCTTCCCAGAATACAATGTCTAGCCATCAGTGGGTTATTCGTGGCATATATAAACGGAATACAAGGATAACTGATATTTAAGAGGAGAATCGTTTTATTTGTTCATTTCATTTCTTAAAAGTCATCTCTTTAAAGTTAAATGTCATCTCTTTAAAGTAAAAAGTCATTCAAAGCTAAAAGTTAAGTCATTTCTTAAGTTATATAAATGAAACACAAAACCACCGATATTTAACAGGGGAATCATTTAATTTGTTCATTTCATCATTTCATTTCTTTAAAGTCCTGTCCGAATGCAATGCCTAGCCATCAGTGGGTTATTCGTGGCTTAAATGGAACACTAGGCCCTCTAATGGTATAGAAACGAAATGTTGTTGATTTTTTTTTTTACTTTATTTAATCTTTGTTTCGTAGAAAACAATAAAAAAAATGCCTGTGAATATGTTAAAAACATTTTACTCAGCCACTGGTCTAATTGCCATTTAAATTTTGAAACCCACAATTTTAAGTCTAACTCATGCCGACTAAGATAAGGTCCTTATTAGTGTTTTTCATCCAGCCTTTTATAGATAGATAATGCTTATCATACAAGTCATTTTGATACAATTAAAGTTATCTATCCCTTTATATGCATTTCAAATACGCTAAAAGACTAAAGGGAACTTTATCTAAATGGTTAAAGATCTAACTCGCCGTCCGTTGCATTGAGAATTGGAATTGGAAAATTTTCAATCGCGGTTGAACGATTTGCTACTTTATTCTGGGAATACTTCTTATAAAACACAAAAATAGTACATCTTGCTCATTTGCATATGTACCAAGAATTGTTTCTCGATATGCATTTGAGTTTTTTTTCTATGAGAAAGTTTAAAAAAATTCAGCTTTAAAATAACCTGTGAAAAATAACTACATTTAAGCATATTTGTGTTATGAGAATTTTTTTTAAATATTATTATTTAAGCGTCTTAAATGATAAGCAACGTGATACGTTTCCGAGAATATATAGCTTATCGCAATATAATTTTTTGCATATCTTTTTGAATAAAAAAAAATGCAAATTATTATGAATTTGTTGATAAAAAAAATTACAAATTATAACATTTTCTGCGAGTATTATAACAATGTTTGTATAAATTTTTCAAAATTAAATGTTTTTTACTTTAAAAAAAAAGAGTTATAAAAAAGTTAGTAAAGGAAAATTTTATTAAATAAATAAAGTCTAATACATATGTTAAATAAAAATCTAATAAATATCTAAATAAATATGTCTTATACATTTATATAGCGCGAAAAATATCTAATACACATAGAAAAACTAGAAATCAATTGTATAATTTTCTAAAACTAAAATAAAAAATAAAAATGAACTCAAATAATTTACATGTATTTCTAAAAAGTGTAAAAATATCCATCTTTGAAAAACTTTCTCTGTAAAATTTTAAAAAAATTTAACAAAAACTTGCATTGAACATAGTTCATATATTTATAATTCCGATATAAAATTTATTTATAAAATTAAAAAAAATTAAAATGTAATGTTTGCTTTATTCATTTACATATCTGCCAATTTTTGAAAGAAATTCATCAGTAAATCAACAAAATTTTCACTGTATAATATGTTTGTATTTCATAATTTTCATTTATAATTATGACTATGACATATAAATTGTTTATAGAAATTTTAAAAAATAAAAATTCCTAGATTTGTTTTAGTCATTCATATATTATTTTTTATTATTTTACCTGAAAATTAAAATGTTGTAGTTTGTGAAACGTAAACATTCGTTAATTTACAATTACATCCTTTCTTTTATTTTAAAGTTAAGGAGGTAAATATTGCAAAAATCCGCAAAACAATCTGAAAAAAATGTACTTTCATCTTAAATTGGTAAAAATAAATACCTTATAATTATGCTTTTTATGCCGGAGTATTTTATGTTACGGGTTTGCTTTTAATATTATTGAAGAATAACAATTTTTTAAAATTCTATTCATCAAAAATATCATTGTTAGCAGATAGTACTCAGCCTTTTTAAATTGATCAATATTCTTTTCATCATAATAAAATAGAGCATTCAATCTCTTATATATGTTTATGTTTTTATAAATTGCGTTTACTGTACAAATCTCCTTTGTTGTTAGTAAAATTATACCTCTTAAACCGTAATGATAAATACTGTAATAACTATCATAATGATCGTATTATTAAAGTTTTAATTCTCACGATCCAGGTCATACAAATTTTCAATCCACGTTGGTTTTAAAAGCCATGATAGGAATTTGAAAGTGATTAATTTGAACCTTCTCAAATTATGTATATTGGTCATTTTTGGACGCATTTTTCATTTTTTTTTTTTTTTTTAGTACAGGTAGCTCAAATTCATTTTTTTAGTGTTAAAAGACTCAGATTTTAATCCGTTAGCTGAACCATTCAGAAACGATGAGACATGATAGCTATTGTGAATATGTGTAAAGCGGCTCTCTACCTACATATTTTCATTCCATGTCAGATTTAAAAGCCACGATCAAAATTTGAAAGTAAATAATTCAAAAATTCTCAAATTATATTGCCAATTTTTGAACGCATATTTCAGTTTTTTGAGTACCAGTAACTCAAGTCCATTTTTCTGAGAGGCAAAGGACTCAGATTTGAATCCGTTAGCTGAATCGTTCAGAAACGATGAGACATGATAGCGATTGCGAATATCTGTAAAACATCGCTTTCTCTACAAATTTTCAATCCATGTTAGATTTAAAAGCCACGATCAGAATTTGAAAGTAAATAATTCAAAAATTCTCAAATTATATTGGCAATTTTTGAACACACTTTTCAGTTTTTTTCAGTACCCGTAGCTCAAGTTCAATTTTTTTGAATGGCAAAAGACTCAAATTTGAATCCGTTAGCTGAATCGTTCAGTAACGATTGAAAATGATAGCGATTGTGAATATGTGCAAAATTGATCTCTCTCTAAAAATTTTCAATTCATGTTAGATTTAAAAGCCATTGTCGGAATTTGAAAGTAAATAATTCAGAAATTCGTAAATTATGTTGGTAATTTTTGGATACATTTTTCAGTTATTTGAATTCCGAGTTTGAGTGGCAAAGGACTCATATGAGTGACAAAGGACTCATATTTGAATCCATTAGGTGACTCGTTCAGAAATGATGAGACATCATAGCGATTATGAATGTGTGTAAAGCGCCTCGCAACGATAGTCAGACTGCCTGGTGGAAGTTTTACGAGTTTGCTTCCATATAAAAAACAATTGTAGGGCAGTTATTTTTAAAAGTTATTCTGGATACCTCGTCAGAGTGCTGTTCGTGATATATATCAGTGGAACACATGTCCCACTGAGGTTCAACAAAAAATTCCAAACATTGTTTTTATTTGTTATTCTTTACACCACAATTAGCTTCAAGCATGTTAACTGTAACTTTGCCGTAAAGCGTCTTATTTAACTAAAAGTCAGTCAACGTCTTTTTTTAATGAAACAATTGAGGAAGTTAATATGCATGTATTATTAAATGTGATTAATTAATGTAAAAAACTAAAGATTATTAAATGTCTTTGAAAATGTATGTAAATGTGATTAATATGTGAATGCGAAGTGATTAATTAATATGTGAATGTGATTAATTAACAGTGATTAAATTTTTTTAATTATGTGATTATGAAGTGATTAATATGCCATTGTGAAGTGATTAATATGTCATTGTGAAGTGATTAATATGTCATTGTGTAGTGATTAATATGTAATTGTGATTAATTAAAATATGATTAAATGCTTTTAAAAATGTGTAAATGTGATTAATATGAGTTTGTGAAGCGATTAATATGTAAATGTGATTAATATGAGTTTGTGAAGCGATTAATATGTAAATGTGATTAAACAATAGATATCGAGTATTAGATTACTGAGAAATTATGCTTTTCAAATAATGCTTTTGAATCTAAATTAAAAATTTGTCATTGTTAATGCTTATCAATACTTAAATATAAAAGGTAAAATAAATACTTTATTTACTTGATAAATAACTACTTACTTATGTTACTTAGTGATAAATTGTATATCAAGAAATCTGAAAAACCTCGTGTTATAATATTTTCAGTTGCTCTGCACAGATTTTTTTGTGTGTAAGTTCAGTTTTATTTCACTTTCTATCAGTTTAAGAAAACAGTTAATTACTTGCAGTTTTATTTCAGTAAACGTTCTCTGACACACATTTATTTACACTACTTTTCCAAATATATATATTACTACTTATACCCATCATGAAAATTTATGTATTGTCATAACTATTATCTATATTTTACAATAAATAAACAGTATCCTGCATATTTTAGGCCAAATCTTAATACATATTGTGAGTTCATTAACATTTTTAAAGAGAAATTCTTACATAAATTGGTAAATATCTTATTCAACATTATAGCAGATACCTTTATTATTTACATATTAAAAAGGAAGGATTAAAAGAGTTAAAAAAAATTCACAAATATGGATTACATAAATATTTATTAATTAAAAACAGTAATTCTACATGTAAAATATATATAATATTATGTGAGGCTTGGTTATAGACGCACATCTTTTATATAAGCCACATTTTTTAATTAAGAATACATCTTGACTTGTTTTAACGATACTCCTTAATGGCCATACCCCTGATAATCATCAGTACCATAGACATAAAAAATAATATAATTATTATTGTTTAAAAAAAGCTATTAATTTCTTGCATTTTAACTTCAATAAATGTTCTCTGACGCACACTGATTGATATTTACATTTCTTATCCAAATATATGTATTATTATACCCATTATGTAAATATGTATTGTCACTCATAACTATTATCTATATTTTACAATAAATAAACAGTATCCTGTACATCTTAGGTCAAATCTTAATACATATAGCGAGTTCCTTACCTTCGTAAATCAACTTGTTTTTTTTTCAAAAATTCTTACAAAACTTTGTAATACCTTAGTCAAAATTGTAGCTGATACCTTTATTATTTACACATTAAAAGAGTTAAACAAGTTAATTTCATAAAAAGAAATTAAACAAATTTTTATTTGTTAAAATATATTTCTATATGTAAAGTATATATAATATTATCTGAGGGTTGTCTCTAGATGTACATCTTTTATATTAGTCGCATTTTTTTATATGAGGATAAATCTTGATTTGTTTTAAGGATACTCCTTAATGGCAATACTCTTGATAATCATCAAGCTCTTCTAATAATCATCAGCATTTTTACTTCAGTAAACGTTCTCTGACACAGTTTTATTTTTATTTATACTCCTTATCTAAATACATGCATTACTACTTATACCCATTATGTAAATATAGGTATTGTCACTCACAACCATTATGTATTTTTTACAATAAGTAAACAGTACCCTGTATGTTTTAGGTCAAATTTTAATACATATAGAGAGTTCATTATCTCCGTAAATCAACTTTTTTTTGAAGAAAACTTCTTACAAAACTTGGTAAATATCTTAGTCATCATTGTTACGAATATACTTATTATTTACGTAAAATGTAAGTATTATAAAAGTTAAAGGAAGATAATTTCATATAAAGGAATTAAATAAATAAGTCTGAATTAATTAAAAACTATTCTTCAACGTGTATATATATAATATCATATTACGCTTGGTTATAGATGTACATCGTTTATATAAGCCACATTTTTTATACTAGAATAAATCTTGATTTGTATTAAGGATAATCCTTAATAGTCATACCCTCAATAATCATTAGTACAGCAGACATAAAAAATAATCTAATTACTATTTTAAAAGAAACAGTTAATTTCTTACAATTTTTACATCCGTAAACATTCTCTAACAAACATTTATTTACACTTATCCAAATAGAAGTGTTACTATTTAAAACCATTATGTAAATGTAGGTATTTTTATTCAAAACCCTTACTATTGACAAGAAGATATTTTAGATCCAATCTTAATACATACAATGAATTCATCTCCGTAAATCAACTGTTTTTCAAGACAAATTAATACCAAACTTGAAAATACCTTAATCAAAATTGTAGCTGATACCTTTATTATTTACAACTTAAAATAGTTAAATAAGTTAATTTCATAAAGAGGAATTATACAAATTTTTATTTATTAAAAATATATTTCTATATGTAAAGTATATATAATATTATGTGAATATTGGTTGCAGATGTACATCTTTTATATAAACCACATTTTTTATTAAAGAATAAATCTTGATTTGTTTTAAGGATAATAATCCTTAATAATCCATCCTTAATGATAATCCTGATAATCATCAAGCACTCCTAATAATCATCAGCATTTTTACTTCAATAAACATTCTCTGACACAGGCCTGAATAGCCGAGTGGCTAGCGCTCTGGCGCTCGGTACCACAGGTTTCGGGTTAGATTCCCGGTGGTGCCATGGATGTTTGTAGTGGTTCGGAATCCACTTTAAACAGTAGATATCAGTCTAATAGGATGGTAGAGCGTTGCAGGGGCATTGTTACTCCGCGTCCGTGGCATATCTTCAACTTGCATGCACTCCCTGGGTAATGCAAAGTGAGTAACATCTGTACAGCGCTGTGCTTAAGGCATCCAAGACCAAGCTGTCTAATTATTTGCCAGCTGCATTAGAAAGAAAAAACAAACATTCTCTGACACACTCCTTATATCCATTTATTTACACTCCTTATCTAAATACATCACTACTTATACCCATTATGTAAATATAGATATTTTCACTCATAACCATGGTCTATTTTTTACAATAAGTAAACAGTATCCAGTATATGTTAGGTCAATTCTTGATATATATAGTGATTCAGAAACTTGATAAATATCAACTTTACAAATCTTGCTAAATATCTTAGTCAATATTATTAACTAAGCTTATTATTATTATTAACTTATATTATTAATTAGCGGATGTCTTTATTATTTACATAAAAATTCTTGCTCTATAAATGAGAATTTTGAATTTTAAAAATAAATTATAAAAGTTTTTACTCTGTTTACAATTTTAAGAATATAAACAATGATCTTGATGCAATATGTTTTTCCTGGATTTCACACAGTTACTAAATATGTTGCATTTACATAAGAAATATTGCATGTTTTTAATATTTTTAAAAGGGACAAGATTTTGTTTTTTAATTTTTATAAAGATATAATCGAATCTTATAAATTGCAAAATAAACTCTCATTAAACGTGGTGCAAATTTCAGTCAATGTTTGTAGAATATCACGTGTGTAGTTTTTTAACTGTTGTTTTTATTCATATCTAATTTAGAGTACGTTAAAAAATATTTTTTCTTAAATAAGTATTAAAAATTATTCTTTTATTTTCTTAAATGAATATTAAATAACGTCCAATGCTTCACACCAGTACTGTTCAAACAAATGCTGTATAGTAAAATGTTAACTTGTGGAGTGAATTTAACAGAACATACATTCATAAACATATGTTGTTGTTCTAATACAGCTGGCAATATAGAGACAGTTAATATTCATGCCATAAGCAAGGGCTTTTCAACCCAGGGGGCACTCATTTAGCACTACCATTTAGCTACTTCACTCATTTAGCATTACCCAGGGGGCATTTGTAGCTTGAAGATATGCTAACACTACCCCCACAACGCTCTGCGATCATATTAGACCGGGACCTACGGTTTAAAGAGGATTCCGAACCACTACAGATATCTATGGCACCGCCGGAATTTGAACCCGAAACCTGTGGTATCGAGCGGCACAGCGCAAGCCACTCAGTCATCTGGCCCCATCCTTCATAAGCATATAAAATTTCTAATTCTCAAATAAATGACTTCATCACATAAAATTCAAAAAGATATGTAAATAATAAAATAATCGATGAACAATTTTCAAAGTTTGTGTTACGCGGTTTGATTTAATCTAAAAATTACCATATCTTTAGTAAATCATCAAAAATTATTTTACTAAGTGACAAAAAGTATGGTGATAAATTGCATATATCTTCACTTACAGGATACATTTATTAAATAATAATTTGGTTCACTTATTCTTCATTGCGATTCAAGCATCATCTTCTCATATTTTCTATTCAAAAACAAGCCTTATTTTTTATTTAAATAAAAATTCGCTAATATGAGTTATCATTGGGATCATTAAGTTGTCAAAATAAAAGAGCAACATAATTTTTCAATTTTTAATACAGAAAACCAACGAGAGGAAATTACTCGTATTTGTGGTGAAAAGCATCATTTAACATGCAATTTTAAAGAAAGACTTCCCATGCAAATAACGCATCCATCTTTTTTCTAAGAATCAAACTACGAAGTGACAAATTCCCAAAACTCATTCAATATTCACCGATCCACCAAATCAGTGTTGTTCAAACAAATACATTGATTTATTTAATTGCTGTATATTAAAATGATTTAACAGAAATGATAACATGTGTAAAGTATTTAACAGAACACACATTCATAAACTTATAAAATTTCTAATTCCCAAATAAATGAGTTCGTCACATAAATTTAAAAAAGTATTGTTCATAATAAAAGAATTGTTGGACAATTTGTATTATGCAGTTTGATTTAATACAAAACAAGTAATATAAAAAAAAAATTTTAAGTCAATTCTTACTTTTTTTTCACTCTATTGCAGAAAGTCCTTTATAAATAATTTTCATTCATTTTTTTAAGTTTATCTGGCGCCATCTATTGATAGATATATGCAATTTAAATCTAAAAAAACCCTAAAATTAATTAATTAAATTTAATTACTGAATTAATATTTGAAAAAACTGCTTTAACATCAAGTCTCATCCACTACAAGTATTTGAACTTGAGTGGATGAATAAAAAGTATTTTATGAACGATTGAAAATTTGAACGAGATATATATAGGGAAAGTGTGAGCTAATTCACAAATAAATGAGTTCATCACATAAATTTCAAAAAGTATTGTTAATAATAAAAGAATTGTTGAGCAATTTGTATTATGCAGTTTGATTTAATCCAAAAAAAATTACATTTTATTAAATCACATAATCATGAGAAATCTTTTACTGAGATGCATAAAAACTATGGTAATAAATCGCATAGATCTTCACTTACAGGATACTCTTATTAAATAATAATTTGGTTCCCTGATTCTTTATTGTGATTATCATCGTTTCACATTTTATATTCAAACGCACACCTTATTTTTTATTTAAATAAAAACTCGCTAATATGAGCTAGCATTAGGATCATTAAGCTGTCAAAATAAAAGAGCAAGATAATTTTTCAATTTTTTAATACAAACAGCAAACGAGAGGAAATTACTCGTATTTGTGGTGAAAAGCATCATTTAACATGCAATTTTAAAAAAAAAGTTTTCCCATGTAAATAACGCATCCATCTTTTTTCTAAGAAAACTACGAAGTGACAAATTCCAAAAACTCATTCAATATTCACCGATCATATCTTCCCCCCAACTATTTATAAGCAATAAATTTGCGAGAGATTAGCCATAACTTTGACTGCCTCTTCCGTACGAATGCTAGCGGACTGTAACATTTAATAAGAAAACTTCAATAAATGTGATTAGGTTCTTGAAACGATCTTATATGTGACATATTTTAACTATCAATTGTTGACGGGTTTTTTTCCTTGAAGCCGTTACGGCAATTTAGCTACATTGTTTTAATCGACCCGATGCTTGCATTTTCCACCAGATCACGCCGATTGCTATCTTTAGGAAGCACTCCATCTTGTGGCGTGACCTCATCTTTAGTTAAAATGGGGTTTTTCCCGAGTAGATGAGGGGGCGTCGTCAGGTTCCGCCCCGTCGGCTACACGTGTGCATCCAAGTTGGCCTTTCAGTACCCCGATAAAGTGTCGCATGTAAAGTGTTCTCGCTTCACAGCATGGAGGCGCGTTTAAATGGAAAGATGCAGGAACGCTTGAGAGGACGCCTTTGCATAATCGTCCGGGGTTTATTTTCTTTTGGCCTATCAACATCTTAATTTACCGTTCTAAATTTTACAATTCCACTAACTATTTACTTTTTTCTTTCCTTTGGAATTGTACCGTTGTTAGATTCTCACAGGAATGTTTTGGTAGCTTACCAAATAATTTCAAGCCTTCAAGAAAGAAACACAAACAAAAGCCTTTATATTTTTATAAGAAGGATTTGTAATTTGCAAATTATTTTCAAAACTTCCGAAAAAGAAAAACGAACAAGGACAAGTGATGTGTAATAAATAATATATGAAATACATGTATACCATATTAGTAAAATTATATCGTTGTTAGATTCTTACAGGAATGTTTTGGTATTTTACAAAATTATCGCCAAAACTTCAAAAAAGAAAAATAAGTATTGTCAAATGCATTTTGGCATATCATATTAGAAAAATATTGCCCATTTCAGATTCTCATAGGAATGTTTTGTTAATTTACCAAATAATTTCAAGCCTTCAAGAAAGAAAAACGAACAAAAACATTTAGTGATGTCAAATACATTTTATGAAAAATTGCACTTTTGTTAGATTCTCACAATAAGATTTTGTAATTTACCATTTAATTTCAAGTCTAAGAAAAAAAAACGAACAAATCAAAATATATCAAATATATTTTGACATATGTTTGAAATATTGTATCATTTTTAGATTCTCACAGGAAGGTGTTGTAATTTACCAATTAATTCAAGTCTTTAAGAACGAAAAACGAACAAAAACAAGTCATGCCAAATACATTTAGGCATATCATATTTCAAAAATTGCAGCTTTATTAGATACTTACAGAAAAGCTTCATCAATATCCAAATCTTTCCAAAACTTCAAGAAAGAAAAATACGAGTAATGTAAAATACATTTTGGTATATTATATTAGAAAAATTGCACAGTTGTTAGATTTTTGACAAGAATGTTATGGTAATTTTCCAAATAATTTCAAGAATTCAAGAAAAAAAAAAAGGAACAAAAACCTGTGGTGAAATACATTTTGACATATCATGCTAGAAAAATTGTACCGATCATAGAATATCACAGGAATGTTTTGGTAATTTACCAATTAATTCCAAGTTTTTAAGAAATAAAAACGAGCAAATCAAGAGATGTAAAATACATGTTGACATATAATATTTGAAAATTTGCACCGTTTTTAGATTTTCACAGGAAGGTTTTGTGATTTACCAATTAATTCCAAAACTTCAAGAAAGAAAAACGAAGAAATCAAGCGATATGAAATACATTATGTCATATCAAATTTGAAATATTGCCCCTTTGTTAGATTCTCATAGGAATGTTTTGGTAATTTATCAGATAACTTCAAACCTTCAAAAAAAAGAAAAACGAATAAAAGACTTTGGTAATGTCAAATACATTTTGGCGTATAATATTAAAAAAAATGCGGCGTTCTTAGATTCGAAGATATTAGGAAGTTTTTATTATTTAAGAAATAATTCCAAAACTTCCAGAAAAAGAACCAAACAAATCAAGAGATATAAAATACATTATGGCATATCAAATTCGAAAAATTGCACCTTTGTTAAATTCTCACAGGAATTCTTAGTAAATTACCAAACAATTTCAAGCTTTCAAGAAAGAAAAACGAACAAAAACCTTTGGTAATGTCAAATACATTTTGGTACATTATATTAGAAAAAAATTGCACCATTGTTAAGTTTTTACAAGAATGTTCTGGCAAATTATCAAATAATTTCAAGCTTTCAAAAAGGAAAAACGGTTTTGTAATTTGTCAATTAAAGTCATTACGAAATAAAAACATACGAATCAAGAGATTTGAAATACATTTTGGAGTATCATATTTGAAAAATTGCACCAGTCTTTCATTCTCACAATGTTTTGGTAATTTACCAATTATTTCCGAAACTTTAATGACAAAACAAGTGTTGTCAAATACATTTTGGCGCATCATATTAGACAAATTGCACAGTTGTTCTGGTAATTTACCAATTTATTTCAAGTTTTTAAGAAAGAAAAACGAACAAATCAAGAGATGTAAAATACATTTTGGCGTGTCATAATTGAAAAATTTCACCTTTGTTAGATTCTCATAGGATTGTTTTGGTAATTTACCAAATAATTACAAACATTCAAGAAAGGAAAACGAACAAAAATTTTTTGATAATGAAAAATACATTTTGGCATATCATATTATAAAAATTGCACCTTTACTAGATCTTTACAGAAATGTTTTGATAAATTGCCAATTATTTCAAAAACTAGTGAGGTCAATTATATTTTTTCAAATCATATCAGAAAAATTGCAACATTGTTAGATTCTTACAGGAATGTTTTGGTAATTTACTAAATATCTTCAAGCTTTCAAGAAAGAAAAATGAACAAAAACCTTTGGTAATATCAAATACTTTTGACATATCGTATTAGAAAAATTGCCCCGTTGCTAGATTCTCACAGGGAGGATTAGGTGATTTATCAATTAATTCCAATTCTTTAAGATAGCAAAACGGACAAATTCAGAGATGTGAAATATATTTTGGCATATCATATTTGAAAAATTGCGCATTTGTTAAATTCGCACAGGAATGCAGGAATATTTTGGTAGTTTACCAATTATTTCCAAACTTCAAGCAAGGAAAAAAAAACATGTGATGTCAAATACATTTTGGCATATCATATTAGAAAAATTTCATCGTTGTTAGATTCTCACAGGTTTTGGTAATTTACCAGTTATTTCCAAAACTTAAAGAAAGAAAAAGAGCATGTGATTTCGAATGATTTTGGCATGTCATATTAGAAAAACTGCAAGGCTTTCAAAAAAAGGATTTGATTCTTTACCAATAAATTCCAAGACTTCCAGAAAGGAAAAAAAGTAATGTCAAATACATCTTGGCATTTTATAATAAAAGAATTGATAGTCCAAACATTTGATAATACCAACTATTACATTTTTTTATCTATACAATAAATAAAATAATTTACGAAGATATCATTTGATTAGCATCAAAAATTATCATATAAAACCGATAATTAAAAATGGACCGTTGTATAAAGTTAATAAAATAAGTAATTCTTTCCGGATATATTAAAAAAATATGAGAAACAAAATTGATCGAAATGTGTAAAGTAAAGGAACTTTGAAAAACACTAATCACACTTTAAGTAATGCATTTCACTACGAAATCTGTCTATTGAAGAAGATAAATTATAAATAAAACTTACCCATGGCGCAAAACAAGCAGAAAAATTTAAACTCAAAGTAGAAGAATGTATTTTTCACATGGTGCTTGCAAATACTTTTTTATTAAGTTTTAATAAAATCCAATATAAATATTTAACAAATCATTATCTAATTATCGATCAAAATTCGCGAATCATATTGTATACATAGTGAGAAGAAATATGTAATTTTTAAATAATTAAAAAACACTGTAATTTACAATTTTACAATTCATATGTAAATTTTTCATAATGGCTAATGAAAAAAAAAAACATTCAACAAAGTATTATGATAATGTCATAAGTCAATAATGTAAACCTTTCAATCAATATTTCTTCATATATACCTATATATACATATTGATATTCTTATTATAACAGTAAGCCAATTATTAACTGCACTTACTAAAAATAAAAAAAATATGAACAAATTCATGGTTAAGCTTGATAATTCATGGTTATAATGTAA